>JAUIMM010001977.1:807500-1306277 GCA_031769625.1 Taudactylus pleione | reverse complement strand
TCCCAATAGGTCAATATATGCGAGTAAAACGCAAGATGTGCTTTAGGTGCACGCCGTACAGAGAACGAGCGCCACGATTACCCGAGAGAATTACTTCTAATGCACTGGAAGAGCTGACACAATAGAAAGAACTTAATTACAAGACGTGGCGGAGATCTATCAAACCGTGGCGAGAGATAAAGTACCAACCAACCAGTACCTGTCAAATTAACTTGTAACATGACAGCTAGGAGATGATTGGCTGGGACTTTCTCTCTCCAAGCTTTGATACATCTCCCCCATGGTGTAGAGAGAGGGGGGGGGGGGGGGGGGGGAGAGAGAGAGAGAGAGAGAGAGAGAGAGAGAGAGAGAGAGAGAGAGAGAGAGAGAGAGAGAGAGAGAGAGAGAGAGAGAGAGAGAGAGAGAGAGAGAGAGAGAGAGAGAGAGAGAGAGAGAGAGAGAGAGAGAGAGAGAGAGAGAGAGAGAGATCGAACACTGACAGGTGTAGTGAATAACACTGATTATCATGTTATAATGGCACCTGACGAGCGGTGGGATGTATTAGACAGTAAGCTCTTCGGGAACAATGGGCAGTGTACAGAGCTGAGTGAATAAGTTGCACTGTGATAACCTGACTATTACTCTGGCCACACACACGGCGATATTTTACCCGATCTGGCTGATTCCGACACATTGGAACGACAGATCGTGTAAAATATGGCCAAATCCTGAGTAAATCGTGAGTCCCCCACTCACGATCACTATGCGCGTCCCCGCTGGTCACACATCGCATGGTCAGATCTGCCGTGCAGTGGGGTAGATCTGACAATCTAGGAGGCGATGCACTGTGACAGTCTGACTGCAGGAGAGATCGTATGAAGATTGGACACCAGATCGTGTGCAGAGCTGCCGGGGAGAGTTCCAAGGGAAATCGTACACATCGGCTCATCGTGTGCAGAACGCCATGTGTGTGGCCACCTTAAGCGGATAATAAATTGGTAGTGAAGCCGCGACATCCAGATAAGAGGATGACTACAAAAATGTAAATATGACCCAGGATTACGGCACAAAAATGTGTAAAATAGATAATTACCTGTGAAGTCTAAAATAGCAGCAGTGACAAATGAAGAAACTCGCTGGCCAGTGATCTTTTACAGTCCGGCAATTTAATCCCAATATGAGCAGTGACTGTAACATTACAATGGAACGCTGACTGGGCACAGTGATCGTCATTAAGCCACACCAAAGGCATTAAACGAATAGAAATGCAGGAATCCCAAATAATTCATGAATTATATAAATAGGTCAAATAGATCCGACCAATTCAATTTCACACAAGTACTATTCACAATTCTAGTGACCGGTGTAATGGGAATGCACCCTACATGCTGTCTTACTAATACCAATAATCAGAGATCTATATTCTGCAACAGCTACACAATTATATGATCACACAATATGTGAGGTCATAATTCCCGCAGCAGCCGCTTATTGAGAATGCGTCAGGGTGGAATTGGATACATTGTATCAGAATAAAGAGGCACAGTGTGTCAAATGAATAAGATACTTTAGTATCAATTATGTATATTGTGATATGTTGGTTAGTGCAGCGCAGTCTCCATGCCGGCCGGGATATGCTCGGGGGCCTCTCCGGGCAGGGTGTGATCGGGGCCTCTCCGGCAGTATATAGAGACACAATGACTGAGGGACAGGACAATCCTGGAATAACAAGAGATAGGGTAAGAACTTACCTTTGTTATCTCTGTTTCTACGAAGTCCATAGGGTCCACAGGATTGACATTAGGGGTATAGCTGGATCTGGATCCACGGGCACCACGCAGTTAAAGCTTTGCTGCTCCCAGGATGCACTTGGGTCCGTCCCTCCTCTCTATACCCCGCCCCCGACCACAGGCACCTCAGTTGGTAAGCAGCCAAGGCCGGAGGAGGAGACTAAACAGAGAGAAGGAAGACTGGAACACACAAGAAACCATACTCACAGAAATGGGAGACGGAAAACCGGTGACCAATACCACAGCCCATTTGAAGCCAGATGTGTCAGGGCGGGCGCCCTGTAGACCCTATGGACTTCGTAGAATCAGAGATAACAAAGGTAAGGTCTTACCATATCTCTTGTTTTCTATTTCAGGGTCCATAGGGGGTCCACAGGGTTGACCTTGGGGATGTCCCAAAGCAGTACAACTAAGGGCGGGGACGCTCCTGTGCTGAAAGGAGTACCCGGCGCCCAAAGGAGGCATCCTGAGAGGCAAAGGTGTCAAACGCATAGAACCTCAAAAACGTTTGAATTGAAGACCAAGTGGCCGCCTTACACAAGCTGAACAGCAGAAGCGCCACGTCTAGCAGCCCAAGAGGGACCCACAGAACGAGTGGAATGAGCCTTAACAGAGGCTGGCACAGGTAAGCCCTCCTGTGCATAAGCCTCACAAATAACGGAACGAAGCCAACGGGCTAACGTTTGTTTGTTGGCAGGCCAACCCCTCTTGTGAAAACCAAAGAGGATAAACAAGGAATCAGACCTTCCTAACCGAAGCCGTCCGGTCTACATAAATTCTAGCGCCCGGACCACATCTAAGGAAGTCTCACCAGCTGAAAGATCAGGGGACTGAAAAGCTGGCACAACAAGTTCCTGATTAATATGGAACTTCGAGACCACTTTGGGCAAAAACTCAGGACGAGTGCGGAGCACCGCTCTGTCCTGGTGAAAAGTCAGGAAAGGAGGGCGACAGGAAAGCGCCCCCAATTCAGACACCCTCCTGGCCGAAGCAATTGCCAGGAGAAAAACCGTCTTAAATGTCAGCCACTTGAGCTCCACCGCCTCAAGAGGCTCAAACGGAGGACCCTGCAGGACCCGTAGCACCACCGCCAAGTCCCAAGGAGCCACAGGAGGCACAAAGGGAGGCTGGATCCTGAGAACACCTTGGAAAAAGGTGTGAACGTCTGGTAGTATTGCAATCCGCCGTTGAAACCACACGGACAAGGCGGACACATGAACCTTCAGAGATGCAAGGCGTAAGCCGAGATCCAATCCTGACTGAAGAAATTCCAAGATCCTAGAAACTCGGAACACCTGAGGATCATAATGTCTGGACTCACACCACTGAAAGGAAGTGTGCCACACTCTGTGATAAATCAGTGCTGAAGCAGGCTTGCGTGCCCTGAGCATGGTACCAATAACCGAACTGGAGAAGCCCCGAGACCTCAAGACGGCTGTCTCAAGAGCCACGCCGTCAAAGACAGCCGACCCAGATCCGGGTAAAGGCAGGGCCCCTGAGACAACAGGTCCCGACGCTGAGGAAGAAGGTACGGAGCGTCGATGGAGAGGCTCCTGAGATCGGAGTACCAAGGACGTCTGGGCCACGCCGGAGCTACCAGCACGAGCATGCCGCCGTCCTGCTTGAATTTCCGCAGAACCCGAGAAGCAGGGATATCGGAGGAAACAGATACGCCAGATGAAACGTCCATTTCACCGACAGCGCGTCCACCAGACTTGCACCTGCGTCTCTTGTCCTTGACCCGTAAATGGGCAACTTGTGATTGTGACGGGAGGCCATCAAGTCCAGCTCCGGCAGTCCCCACCTGTCCACGAGTAGCTGAAACACCTCTGGGTGAAGCGACCATTCCCCGGGATGCACGTCGTGACGGCTGAGGAAGTCCGCCTCCCAATTGAGGACTCCGGGGATGAAGACCGCCGAGATCGCTGGAATGTGACCCTCCGCCCAAGTCAGGATACGAGACACCTCCGACATCGCTGCCTGACTGCGAGTTCCGCCTTGGTGATTGATATACGCCACCGTGGTGGCGTTGTCGGACTGCACCTGTACCGCCCGTCCGTGAAGAGCGGGGCCGGACGACTGCAGGGCCCTGTATACTGCCCGCAGTTCCAGGATGTTGATGGGGAGAAGTGCTTCTTCCGCTGACCAACGACCCTGAAGCGACAAAGAGCCGGTCACTGCCCCCCCAACCCCGGAGACTGGCATCCGTCGTGAGCAGGACCCAGTCCGGGATCCAAAATGGGCGCCCCTCGACCAGATGAGCTGTCTGAAGCCACCAAGCCAAAGATAGCCGAACGTCCGGAGACAACACCAGCACCTGAGAGCGGATCCGGTGAGGTAACCCGTTCCATTCTGATAGAATCAGCCCCTGCAGGGGCCGGGAATGGAACTGGGCAAATTCCACCATGTCGAATGTCGACACCATGGACCCCAGAACTCTTATAGCCGAATGGACCGACAGGCGGCAACGGCTCAGGCAACTGCGTATCCGCAGCTGTAGGGAGGCGACCTTCTCCGGAGTCAGGAAGATCCTTTGCTGACGCGAATCCAGCAGGGCTCCCAAATGAACCATCCGCTGTGATGGAATCAGGGAGGACTTTTTCCAATTTATCAACCACCCGTGTGCTTGCAGGCAAGCGATCGTCAGGTGGAGATGTTGAAGCAGTACCTCCGGGGAGCTCGCCAGCAACAGGAGGTCGTCCAGGTACGGCAGCAGCCGTACATTCTGGTTCCGAAGATGTGCGGCCATGACCGCCATAATCTTCGTGAACACCCTCGGTGCCATGGAGAGACCAAAGGGTAGCGCCCGGAACTGATAGTGGTGTTGAAGGATAGCGAACCTCAGATACCGCTGGTGTGAAGATGCTATCGGAACATGGAGGTAGGCGTCCTGGATGTCCAGGGACACCATGTAATCCCCCGGTTCCATCGCCAGAATGATGGAACGTAACGTTTCCATCCTGAACTTGGGAACTCTGAGGAATTTGTTCAGAGACTTCAAGTTGAGGATAGGGCGATGAGAACCATTGGGTTTCTGCACCAGAAACAGAGACGAATAATACCCCGTCCCTCGTTGTGATAGAGGAACGGGAACAATGACCCCTGCTTTCAGCAAGGACTCTATAGCCTCCTGAACCTGTAACGCCTTGGTCTTGTCCTGAGAAGGACTTGTGCAGAAAAACTGGTGGGGTGGTCTGTGCCGAAAAGACAGGGCGTATCCCTGGGAGACCACTTCTCGAACCCAGGCATCCGTGGCGGTATTGTGCCAGCACTGGGCAAATAGAAGAAGTCGGCCTCCCACCCTGAGGTCCCCCAGAGGGAGGCCCGTCCCATCAGGCCCCAGGTTTATCTTCCTGCTTGGAAGAAGGGCGCCGAGCACTCCAGGCTTGCTTCTTGGGTTTAGAGGCCGTCTTACTCGCAGACTGTCTCGGGAAGGACTGACCTTTCGCCTTACCCTGAACCCAAAAGGAACGAAAAGCCGAACTCCGAACCTTAGCAGGCAGTGCCGCCGAAGGGAGGAAGGCCGACTTGGATTTAGCCAGGGTGTCCACTATTTTGTCCAAGTCCGGACCAAATAGTAATTCCCCATTGAAAGGTAAGGCCTCCAGACCTTTCTTTGAATCAGAGTCCGCTCTCCAGGACCGCAACCATACGGATCGGCGGGCAGACACCGCTGCAGCCGATACCCGCGAGGTCAGCAGACTAGCATCTAAAGAAGCTTCTCCAATGTAAGAAGCAGCGTCCCTCATTTGTCCCAACAACGCCCGCTGGACATCCGGAGCGTCGTCCGGGAAAGGTATCTTCCAATGCATTGGCCCACCCCTCAATGGCCTTGGCCACCCAGGAGATGGCCATGGACGGTCGGGCCACCGCCCCGGAGAGGGAGTAAATAGACTTTAAGCAAGTCTCAACTTTCCTGTCCGTGGGATCCTTCAGCGAGGATATCGACGGTAATGGTAAGGTGGCGCCCCGAGTTAAACGGGTGACATGGGAATCCACCGCCGGTGGAGTTTCCCATTTTTTTACAATGTGCCTCAGGGAAGGGGTAATTAGAAGCCAACCGCTTCTGAGGAAGGAATCTCTTACTGGGCGCCTGCCAAGCTACCGCCATATGATCCGTCAACTGATCCGACAGGGGAAACACCGCAGAAGCCACCTTAGTTTTTTTGAAACTAGGAAACTTCGACTTAGGAACCGGTGCCTCATCCTCTATAAGAAGAATAGCTCGCACCGCCCTAACTAGTGCTCGCACATTAATGGACGACTTGGTATCCATTTCCTGGACCGAGGCGTCCGAGTCAGTGTCATCAGGGACCTCCCCATCATCTGAGGAACCCTCTGAGTCCGATACCTGAGCAGCCCGTGTCATGAGTGGGCGTTTTGAAATCCTAGAAGGCATGTCAGTCTGCAACATTGACTGAAAAGCCGAGGAAGCGGCCGCCAAATTTTGCACGGAGTTGGAGAGCACATCCACCCAGGGTGGAGGAGTCACCATAGGGGCCTGAAAAGGTACCACAGGCTGCTGCGGCACAGGGGAAGCCTGCATATACATAGGCAACCCCGCATAGGGACCCACCGACTGAGACCCAGGAGGACTCCGCAATAACTGCGGGACACCCGGGGAATGGGGGATGGTCGGCTGGGACAACGACCTAGTAGGGAGAGCAGTCGGGACCGACAGACGGTCCGCAATAGACACCAGCACTTGAGAAAACATCGCCCACGGTGGTTCCTGCGCCAGAGAAGGTCTGGATGGGCCAGGAGCCACCTGGCATCGACTACACAGGCCATCCTGTGACAAATCCTATCTACTCCTGCAGAACAGCGTCCGCAGGAGGCCAACACCGGAGCCACTGAGCGCTCAACCTCCTTGTCTGACATGACAGAATATATTATATATCTGGCACCAGGGTAGAAGTAAAACGCACTCACCGGTGTGCTGAACAACAGCCCACAATATGGCACTGAGTAGCACACAACTGTATGTGACGGACCTCACAAATACGTGATCTATATAAGTGAGGTCAGTAGAAACGCCCCTCCCCCACACACCTGTAGGGCTTGTAGGAGAAGTAAAGGGATAGGTATAAGCTGACAGTAAGTAGAAAATAAGCACAGACAGGCAGCACTAGCAAAAGTCACATACCATGCAGGAAGATATACTCACTGCACCTTTCCACTACAATCAACCTGCCCAGATTCAGTGTCTGGGAGGGCTATAGTGCTGTGTACGCTGTCCTTAATCAGGGGAGAGGTACACAGGGGGACCGGTCCGCGTGCTCCCTGAAGATCTGCGCTGCCACTGTGAGAAAATGGCCGCTGGAGACCTCAGAGGAGGAGTGGCCGAGTAGCTGCAGCTCAGCGACGCCAGACTCCGTGCTGAAAGGCGCGCTGAGCTGAGGGGAGGAGCCGCTGACAGGGAAGGCTTCCTCCCCTGGCTAGCATATTAACCCCAGGGCTTGCCGGCATCCCGCTTGCCATATATCCCTGGTGGTCTAGTGGTCCCACGGGTTATTCCTCCTCAGAGGGGGAGCCCGCCGCCACCGCTAGCGGCCCCCGGTCTGTCCCCTAGGACCGGGGGCAAAGGACTGCATCTGCAGGCAAAACCCGCGAGCCGCCGCTAATCGGCGACTCGCGGCTTACCTTGTCTCCGGCGACTCCGGCAGCAGTCCAGGGAGGGACCCAGAGTCCGGCTAGTACGGACTCTGGCCTCCCGCCGCGATCCCCAGTGCAGTACTGGCGTCGCGGCGCCAGCGGGGAAGGAGAGCGGCAGCGTGGGCGTCTGCATAGACAGCCCGTCGCTGCCACACTAGAGCCTCTGTTGTAAAATAAAAATCTAACAGGCTCTTTTTTTTTTTTTTTCAAAAAATAGAAAGCTTTTGGGGGCTGCTCCTGCAGCCCCCCTGCGCAGGTGGCCCTACTCCGGCCGGGCACCAACTCAAACTGGGGTGCTGTGGCCGGGGGCGGGGTATAGAGGAGGACGGACCCAAGTGCATCCTGGGAGCAGCTAAAGCTTTAACTGCGTGGTGCCCATGGATCCAGATCCAGCTATACCCCAAGGTCAACCCTGTGGACCCCCTATGGACCCTGAAGTAGAAACATCCATTTCACCGACAGTGTGTCCACTAGGCTTGCGCCTGCATCTCTTGTCCTTGAGCCGTACATGGGCAACTTGCAGTTGTGACGGGAGGCCATCAGGTCCAACTCCGGCAGTCCCCATTTGTCCACGAGAAGTTGAAACACCTCTGGGTGAAGCGACCATTCCCCGGGATGCACGTCGTGCTGGCTGAGGAAGTCTGCCTCCCAGTTGAGGACTCCCGGGAGGAAGACTGCCGAGATTGCCGGAAGGTGGCACTCCGCCCAAGCCAGGATCTGAGACATCTCCGACATCGCAGCTCGACTGAGTCCCTCCCTGGTGATTTATGTATGCTACCGTGGTAGCGTTGTCCGATTGCACCTGAACTGCTCTTCCGTGAAGAACGGTGCCTGACGACAGTAGAGCACGGTACACCGCCCGCAGCTCTAGAACGTTTATGGGAAGGGCGGCTTCCTCCGCCGACCAACGGCCCTGAAGAGACAACGAGCCGGTCACTGCCCCCCAACCCCAGAGACTGGCATCTGTCGTAAGCAGAACCCAGTCCGGGATCCAAAAGGGGCGACCCTGGACGAGATGAGTTGACTGAAGCCACCACGCCAGAGACCGGCACACTTCCGGGGACAAAACCAGCATCTGGGATCGGATCCGGTGAGGTAACCCGTTCCACCCCGATAGAATCTGCCCCTGCAGGGGCCTGGAATGGAACTGGGCAAATTCCACCATGTCGAATGCAGACACCATGGACCCCAGGACTCTCATTGCTGAATTGACAGACACTCTGCCACTGCTCAGGCAACTGTGTATCCTCAGTTGTAGGGAGGACACCTTTTCCGGAGTCAAGAAAATCCTTTGTTGACAAGAATCCAGAAGTGCTCCCAGATGGACCATCCGTTGTGATGGGATCAGAGAGGACTTCTCCCAATTTATCAACCACCCGAGTGCTTGAAGACAAGCAATGGTCAGGTGGAGATGTCAAAGAAGCACCTCCGGGGAGCTTGCCAGCAGCAGAAGATCGTCCAGGTACGCTAACAGCCGTATACCCTGACCCCGAAGGTGGGCAGCCATAACTGCCATCACCTTGGTGAACACCCTCGGAGCCGTGGAAAGGCCGAAAGGCAACGCCCGAAACTGGTAGTTATGGTTCAGGATAGCAAACCTCAGATACCGCTGATGTGCCGGTGCTATGGGCACATGGAGATAGGCGTCCTGGATATCGAGGAAGACCATGTAATCCCTGGGTTCCATCGCCAGAATGATGCAACGTAACGTTTCCATCCTGAACCTGGGAACCCTGAGGTATTTGTTCAGATACTTCAAATTCAGGATAGGGCGATGAGAACCATTGGGTTTCTGCACCAGATACAGAGTAGAATAGTACCCCGTCCCGCGCTGAGACTGCGGAACGGGAACAATGACCCCTGCTTGTAGCAAGGATTCTATAGCTACCTGAATCTGGACAGCTTTGGTCTTGTCCAGAGAAGGACTCGTACAGAAAAACTGGCGGGGTGGCCTGAACCGAAAAGATAGGGCGTACCCCTGAGAGACTACTTCTCGAACCCAGGCATCTGTGGTGGTATTGTGCCAACACTGGGCGAATTGGAGAAGTCGGCCTCCCACTCTGGGGTCCCCCATAGAGAGGCCCATCCCATCAGGCAGCAGGTTTATCCTCCTGCTTGGAAGAAGGGCGCCGAGCACTCCATGCCTGCTTCTTGGGCTTGGGTGCGGGCCTTGGTCACCGAATGTCTCGGGAAGGACTGACCCTTGGCCTTACCCTGAACCCGAAAGGCAGAGCTCCTCACTTTAGCCGGCGCAGAGGCCAAAGGGAGGAAAGCCGACTTGGACATAGCCAAAGTATCCACTATTTTGTCCAAATCTGGACCAAATAGTAATTCTCCATTAAAAGGCAAGGCCTCCAGACCCCTCTTAGAGTCTGCATCAGCCCTCCAGGACCTCAGCCACAGGGACCGCCGAGCAGACACCGCTGCAGCCGACACCCTAGAAGTGAGCAGGCTGGCATCCAAAGACGCTTCCCCGATATAGGAAGCTGCATCCCGCATCTGTCCCACTAACGCTCTCTGGACATCCGGAGCATCGTCAGTAAAGGTATCCTCCAAGGCATTGGCCCAGGCCTCAATGGCTTTAGCCACCCAGGAGATGGCCATGGACGGGCGAGCCACCGCCCCGGAAAGTAAACGGACTTCAAACAAGTCTCCACCTTCCTGTCCGTGGGATCCTTCAAAGAGGAGATAGACGGCAATGGTAGCGTCGCGCTTTTGATCAAGCGGGTGACGTGGGAATCCACCGCCGGCGGAGGTCCCATTTCCTGCAATGAGCTTCAGGAAAAGGATAGTTCGCCGCCAACCTCTTCTGTGGATGGAACCTCTTACTGGGTAATTGCCAGGCCGCCGCCATATGATCCGTTAACTGATCAGACAGGGGGAACACAGTTGAAGTCACCTTGGCTTTTTTAAAATTAGGAAACTTCAACCTAGGAGCCGGCGAATCATCCTCAACATGTAGGATAGCCCGCACCGCCCTAACTAAGGCTGGAACATTAATGGAGGACTTAGCTTCCACCTCCTGCCACATGGCATCAGAGTCCTCATGGATTTCTCCATCATCTGAGGACACTTCCGAGTCCGACAACTGCGCAGCCAGTGAACTCACAACAGGACGTTTGGACGCCCTTGGTGGCACATCACTCTGCAACATCGACTGAAACGCCGAGGATGAGGCCGCCAGACTCTGTACAGAGCTGGAGAGAACATCCACCCAAGGTGGAAGAGCCGTCGGAGCAAAACTCTGCAAAGGCACTACAGACTGACGCGTCCCTGGGGAAGACTGCACATACACAGGCAGTCCCGAGTAAGGACCCACAGTCTGGGCCCCGGGGGGAGACTGCAATATGTGCGGAACACTCGGGGAATGGGGGATGGTGGGCTGGGGTAACGCCCTAGAAGGGACCGCTGATGGGACAGATAACCGGTCCGCAATAGACGCCAGCACCTGTGAAAACATCGCCCAAGGAGGGTCCTGTGACACAGGGGGGTTGGAGGGGCCCGGTACTAGCTGGCACCGCCCGCACAGACTATCCTGAGATAAGTCCTCCCCATCAACTCCAGCAGCACAGCGTCTGCAGGAAAATAGTACAGGAGCCACAGAGCGCTCAGTCTCCTCATCAGACATGATACCGTAAATCACAAGAAATAGGTATCACCAGAGGAATTACGGTTTTAACACCCGCGCACTCACCAGTATGCGACACAACAGCCCAGATATGGTACTGTGTAGCACACAACAGTATGTGACTGACCCCACAAATACGTGATTTACATAAGTGAGGGTCTCAGAAAAACGCCCTTCCCCCACACACCTGCCGGGCCGTAGAAGGAAAGGGATAGTTATAAGCTGACAGCAAGGAGAATAAGTCACAGACAGGCAGCACTAGCAATAGTCACATACAATGCAGAAAAGTTAGTACTCACTGCACCTTCCGCTACAATCAACCGCCCAGATTCAGTGTCTGGGAGGGCTATAGCGCTGTGTACACTGTCCTTTAGCAGGGGAGAGGTACACAGGGGGACCGGTCCACTTGATACCGCCTGGGAGTCTGCGATGCCTGCCAGTAAAGATGGCCGCCGGAGACCTCAGAGGAGGAGTGGCCGAGAGATAAGAGCAGCTCAGCGACGCCAGACTGCTTGTTGAAAGGCGCGCTGAGCTGAGGGGAGGAGCCGCTAGACAGGGAAGGCTGCCTCCCCTGGCTAGCAATTAACCCCCGGATTGACGGCCCCGCTTCCAGCCTGTCACCCTGGTGGTCTAGCGGACACGCGAGGTATTCCTCTATAGAGGGAGAGCCCGCCGCCGCTGCTAGCGCCTCCGGTCTGTCCCCAGAGACCGGAGGCTCCTGACTGCATTGAAGTATCCGCGGCCCGCCGCAGGCGGCGACTCGCGGCTTACCTGATCCCCGTCGCTTCCGGCAGCAGTCATGGGAGTCCCCAGAGGCTGGCTAGTACAGACTCTGGGGTCCCGCCGCGATCCCCAGATCTGTACTGGCGTCGCGGCGTCAGCGTGGAGAAGGAGCGGCAGCGTGGACGTCCTAAAGGACAGTCTGATGCTGCCGCTCTAATAGTGTAAAAAAAGAAGAAAAAAATTAAAAAATGTCTCTTTAAAATAAAGCTTAGGGGCTGCTCCTGCAGCCCCACTGCGACAGGGTGACCCGACTCCGGCCGGGCACCAACTAAAACTGAGGTGCCTGTGGCTCGGGGGAGGGGTATAGAGGACGACGGACCCAAGTGCATCCTGGGAGCAGTGAAAGCTTTAACTGTGTGGTGCCCGTGGATCCAGATCCAGCTATACCCCAAGGTCAACCCTGTGGACCCTGAAGTTGAAAAATGTAGCATTGGCTGGGCATGGCAACCCACCCGTAATGAGAGAATTGGGGCAATGGGGGGGGCCACATGAATAACTGGCGAAAGAGCCGAGGCCTTGAACCACCCCCCCGTCCCCATTCTGCTTCACAACTGCCCCCAGCTCATGGAAGTGCAAAGCAATGAGCAGAACTACAACTACCAGCACATACTACACCATGGTAGGCAACTTGTGCTGCTGTGGTACTACACATCCCAGCATGCAGTGTACGGGCATGCTAGGATGGATGCTGCCTGCCCCTGTGCTAGACTCCTGGTCTCTGTGGGGTGCAGTGCTCAGTAATGAAGCCACATAGGGGCTATGTAAAGCCCCCAGCTCAGGTGAATGAGGCACAAGCTTATATACAGCTGTCTGTAATCAGGGGCCTGAGGGCAGGGACAAAACAGCACGATGATAGCCATCGCTACCGCTCTCCAATTGGCTGTACGTGAGTGCACCGCAGACAGGGATAGGCGCGGGTCTGCCTGGTGAAGCGTTTATACTGTGCCCGGTGAGTGTTTATACTGTGCCCGGTGAGGTTTTGGTAAAGAAGTTACAGCTGTACCCTCTGAATTAGAGTTTTATTCAACTCTGATAGTAAGCGGGAATGTAAGAGTGTAAACCGGGCGCATATGTTACTGGTGCCGCCTGCCTGCATCGGGGTAATAACATGGTTCCCATGCATCTTATTTTAGCATAAATTAATGTGTCCAGCTGGGCGTAGGGCGGCCAGTGTCCATACTCGCAGGCGCATGAATAAACCCATGACACATATGTACAATGCTAACATGTATGTATGTATGTATGTATGTATGTATGTATGTATGTATAAAGTCAGAAATAACATGGTCTCTTTGTATGATCAGCAGCCGTGTCGGAGGAACATACAAGAGCGCCCGTTACACCACGGAGTACATAGATGGCGCTGGATAAAGGGTCTCTCCGTCTCTTACCTGCTGACTGCGCAGCACGGTGTCCACAATCACCCTCTGACTGTCCGCAGACCAGCAGAACGGAGCCAGCAGCGGCGTGTAAATCCCCTCACACTGCCCTGGAAGAGACAAAGCAGCAGGATCAGAGCTGAGCGCAGGAGAGTCGCAGACAGGAGATAACTGGTGACACAAGTGACCGCCATTAGCAAAGTGCGCAGTCCGCAGCGATGAGGGGGACGCAGAACAGACTGAAAGGAAGACGCGGTTCAGCCGCAGGGAATGTCAGGTGTACAGCAAGTTACTCACCATCCGCGGATCGCGGCACAGTATCCACCACCGTAGAGGTGACTTTGGTATACCAGTCATACTGAAACACATGAGGATAACGAGCCGTCACGGCACACATAATAACATGCTAGAATATTTCTGGTGCATTGTGGGTCTCAGTTATCGCGACAGCAGATATTATAGGTGTGTTACCCACAATTCCCTGGCATCACGGTAACATATTACATGATCCTATAGGTCCCGATCCCCCTTTAGCTTGTACATGGGGTAACGGGAAGCAGCGGAGGTCACTGATCCCCGGAGAGAATCCCCCTCTTCCTTCTACCCAGGGGAAAGAGCCAAATATAAAGCAGAAGCCAAGGTGGCACCAACCATGAGCAGCTGGTAGCACTGCTGGTGAGGGCCGAGGGGCTCAGACGTCAGGTACACAATGCGGCACTTGTCTGGGCTCAGCCGAGGTGAGAAGACAGAAGATGAATCGGCAGAAAGCGGCTCTGGAAGAGAGAGATAGGGGGGGGGGGGGGTAAGCTACAGGCAGGGGACACGATACAGGCAGGGGACACGATACAGGCAGGGGACACGATACAGGCAGGGGACACGATACAGGCAGAGGTAGTAGCCTTCATTAAATCCACAATATTACATGTGCTTTATGAAAGTGCTGCTATCGAATTATCCTGCTCCTCTGAATACCAAGGAAAATAGGAGAAAACTAAGGTGGAAGCCTGAGCGTGACAGATGTGATCACCTCCTATAGCGCTCACATAGTATATACATGGTACAGGGTGTATAATACACAGCTATCAGGGTACCGGGTAACACAGACATCGGGTCATCAGATACACAAACACAGAACCAGGGGCGATGGGACACGATGAAAGCTGGGTACACACTGACAGATGCCAAGCACCAACCCAATACCTGTGCTACACATAATGCCAGCGATATCCCGTCACACCGCACAGCACACAGGGAGGACATAGGGAATACGGGCAGGGTATAGAGAACGTACAGCACACAGGGAGGATGATACAGTGACAGGAGGACATAGGGAATACACACCGGATAATGGAAGGGACACACACCGGATAATGGCGGATAATGGAAGGACACACACCGGATAATGGAAGGGACACACACCGGATAATGGAAGGGACACACACCGGATAATGGAAGGGACACACACACACACACACACACACCGGATAATGGAAGGGACACACACACACACACACACCGGATAATGGAAGGGACACACACACACACACACACACCGGATAATGGAAGGGACACCCACACACACACCGGATAATGGAAGGGACACACACACACACACACACACCGGATAATGGAAGGGACACACACACACACACACACCGGATAATGGAAGGGACACACACACACACACACACCGGATAATGGAAGGGACACACACACACACACACACCGGATAATGGAAGGGACACACACACACACACACACACCGGATAATGGAAGGGACACACACACACACACACACACCGGATAATGGAAGGGACACACACACACACACCGGATAATGGAAGGGACACACACACACACACCGGATAATGGAAGGGACACACACACACACACACACACCGGATAATGGAAGGGACACACACACACACACACACACACACACCGGATAATGGAAGGGACACACACACACACCGGATAATGGAAGGGACACACACACACACACACACACACACCGGATAATGGAAGGGACACACACACACACACCGGATAATGGAAGGGACACACACACACACACACCGGATAATGGAAGGGACACACACACACACACACACCGGATAATGGAAGGGACACACACACACACACACACCGGATAATGGAAGGGACACACACACACACACACACACACACCGGATAATGGAAGGGACACACACACACACACACACACACACCGGATAATGGAAGGGACACACACACACACACCGGATAATGGAAGGGACACACACACACACCGGATAATGGAAGGGACACACACACACACACCGGATAATGGAAGGGACACACACACACACCGGATAATGGAAGGGACACACACCGGATAATGGAAGGGACACACACACACACACACACCGGATAATGGAAGGGACACACACACACACACCGGATAATGGAAGGGACACACACACACACCGGATAATGGAAGGGACACACACACACACACACCGGATAATGGAAGGGACACACACACACACACACACCGGATAATGGAAGGGACACACACACACACACACACACACCGGATAATGGAAGGGACACACACACACACACACACACACACACCGGATAATGGAAGGGACACACACACACACACACCGGATAATGGAAGGGACACACACACACACACCGGATAATGGAAGGGACACACACACACACACACACACCGGATAATGGAAGGGACACACACACACACCGGATAATGGAAGGGACACACACACACACACACCGGATAATGGAAGGGACACACACACACACACACCGGATAATGGAAGGGACACACACACACACCGGATAATGGAAGGGACACACACACACACACACACACCGGATAATGGAAGGGACACACACCGGATAATGGAAGGGACACACACACACACACACCGGATAATGGAAGGGACACACACACACACACACCGGATAATGGAAGGGACACACACACACACACACCGGATAATGGAAGGGACACACACACACACCGGATAATGGAAGGGACACACACACACACACACACACCGGATAATGGAAGGGACACACACCGGATAATGGAAGGGACACACACACACACACAGGATAATGGAAGGGACACACACACACACACACACACCGGATAATGGAAGGGACACACACACACACACCGGATAATGGAAGGGACACACACACACACACACACCGGATAATGGAAGGGACACACACACACACACACACCGGATAATGGAAGGGACACACACACACACACACACCGGATAATGGAAGGGACACACACACACACACACACCGGATAATGGAAGGGACACACACACACACACACACCGGATAATGGAAGGGACACACACACACACACACACACACCGGATAATGGAAGGGACACACACACACACACACACACCGGATAATGGAAGGGACACACACACACACACACACACCGGATAATGGAAGGGACACACACACACACACACACACCGGATAATGGAAGGGACACACACACACACACACACCGGATAATGGAAGGGACACACACACACACACACACCGGATAATGGAAGGGACACACACACACACACACACCGGATAATGGAAGGGACACACACACACACACACACCGGATAATGGAAGGGACACACACACACACACACACCGGATAATGGAAGGGACACACACACACACACACACCGGATAATGGAAGGGACACACACACACACACCGGATAATGGAAGGGACACACACACACCGGATAATGGAAGGGACACACACACACACCGGATAATGGAAGGGACACACACACACACCGGATAATGGAAGGGACACACACACACACCGGATAATGGAAGGGACACACACACACACACACCGGATAATGGAAGGGACACACACACACACACCGGATAATGGAAGGGACACACACACACCGGATAATGGAAGGGACACACACACACACACCGGATAATGGAAGGGACACACACACACACACACACACACACACCGGATAATGGAAGGGACACACACACACACACCGGATAATGGAAGGGACACACACACACCGGATAATGGAAGGGACACACACACACACACACACCGGATAATGGAAGGGACACACACACACACACCGGATAATGGAAGGGACACACACACACACACCGGATAATGGAAGGGACACACACACACACCGGATAATGGAAGGGACACACACACACACCGGATAATGGAAGGGACACACACACACACCGGATAATGGAAGGGACACACACACACACCGGATAATGGAAGGGACACACACACACACCGGATAATGGAAGGGACACACACACACACCGGATAATGGAAGGGACACACACACACACCGGATAATGGAAGGGACACACACACACACCGGATAATGGAAGGGACACACACACACACCGGATAATGGAAGGGACACACACACACACCGGATAATGGAAGGGACACACACACCGGATAATGGAAGGGACACACACACACACACACACCGGATAATGGAAGGGACACACACACACACACCGGATAATGGAAGGGACACACACACACACACCGGATAATGGAAGGGACACACACACACACACACACACACCGGATAATGGAAGGGACACACACACACACACACACACCGGATAATGGAAGGGACACACACACACACACACACACACCGGATAATGGAAGGGACACACACACACACACCGGATAATGGAAGGGACACACACACACACACCGGATAATGGAAGGGACACACACACCGGATAATGGAAGGGACACACACACACACACACACCGGATAATGGAAGGGACACACACACACCGGATAATGGAAGGGACACACACACACACACACCGGATAATGGAAGGGGGACACACATACACACCGGATAATGGAAGGGACACACACACACACACACACACCGGATAATGGAAGGGACACACACACACACACACACACCGGATAATGGAAGGGACACACACACACACACACACACCGGATAATGGAAGGGACACACACACACACACACACACCGGATAATGGAAGGGACACACACACACACACACACACACCGGATAATGGAAGGGACACACACACACACACACACACCGGATAATGGAAGGGACACACACACCGGATAATGGAAGGGACACACACACACACACACCGGATAATGGAAGGGACACACACACACACACACCGGATAATGGAAGGGACACACACACACACACCGGATAATGGAAGGGACACACACACACACCGGATAATGGAAGGGACACACACACACACACCGGATAATGGAAGGGACACACACACACACCGGATAATGGAAGGGACACACACACACACACACCGGATAATGGAAGGGACACACACACACCGGATAATGGTAGGGACACACACACACACACCGGATAATGGAAGGGACACACACACACACCGGATAATGGAAGGGACACACACACACACCGGATAATGGAAGGGACACACACACACACACACACACCGGATAATGGAAGGGACACACACACACACACACACCGGATAATGGAAGGGGGACACACACACACACACCGGATAATGGAAGGGACACACACACACACACACCGGATAATGGAAGGGACACACACCGGATAATGGAAGGGACACACACACACCGGATAATGGAAGGGACACACACACACACACACACCGGATAATGGAAGGGGGACACACACACACACCGCATAATGGAAGGGACACACACACACACACACACCGGATAATGGAAGGGACACACACCGGATAATGGAAGGGGGACACACACACACACCGCATAATGGAAGGGACACACACACCGGATAATGGAAGGGACACACACACACACACCGGATAATGGAAGGGACACATACACACACACCGGATAATGGAAGGGACACACACACACACACCGGATAATGGAAGGGACACACACACACACACACACCGGATAATGGAAGGGACACACACACCGGATAATGGAAGGGACACACACACCGGATAATGGAAGGGACACACACACACACCGGATAATGGAATGGGGACACACACACACACACACCGGATAATGGAAGGGACACACACACACACACACACACACACACCGGATAATGGAAGGGACACATACACACACACCGGATAATGGAAGGGACACACACACACACACCGGATAATGGAAGGGACACACACACCGGATAATGGAAGGGACACACACACCGGATAATGGAAGGGACACACCGGATAATGGAAGGGACACACACCGGATAATGGAAGGGACACACACCGGATAATGGAAGGGACACACACACACACACACACCGGATAATGGAAGGGACACACACACACACACCGGATAATGGAAGGGACACACACACACACACCGGATAATGGAAGGGACACACACACACACACCGGATAATGGAAGGGACACACACACACACACCGGATAATGGAAGGGACACACACACACACACACACACCGGATAATGGAAGGGACACACACACACACACACCGGATAATGGAAGGGACACACACACACACACACCGGATAATGGAAGGGACACACACACCGGATAATGGAAGGGACACACACACCGGATAATGGAAGGGACACACACCGGATAATGGAAGGGACACACACCGGATAATGGAAGGGACACACACACACACACACACACCGGATAATGGAAGGGACACACACACACACACACCGGATAATGGAAGGGACACACACACACACACACACACACCGGATAATGGAAGGGACACACACACACACCGGATAATGGAAGGGGGACACACACACACACACACCGGATAATGGAAGGGGGACACACACACACACCGGATAATGGAAGGGGGACACACACACACACCGGATAATGGAAGGGGGACACACACACACACCGGATAATGGAAGGGACACACACACACACACACACACCGGATAATGGAAGGGACACACACACACACACACACCGGATAATGGAAGGGACACACACACCGGATAATGGAAGGGACACACACCGGATAATGGAAGGGACACACACACACACACACACACCGGATAATGGAAGGGACACACACACACACACACACACCGGATAATGGAAGGGACACACACACACCGGATAATGGAAGGGACACACACACACACACACACCGGATAATGGAAGGGACACACACACACACACACACCGGATAATGGAAGGGACACACACCGGATAATGGAAGGGACACACACCGGATAATGGAAGGGACACACACCGGATAATGGAAGGGACACACACACACACACACCGGATAATGGAAGGGACACACACACACACACACCGGATAATGGAAGGGACACACACCGGATAATGGAAGGGACACACACCGGATAATGGAAGGGACACACACCGGATAATGGAAGGGACACACACCGGATAATGGAAGGGACACACACCGGATAATGGAAGGGACACACACCGGATAATGGAAGGGACACACACCGGATAATGGCGGATAACGGAAGGAACGCGTTTGTGGACGTTTCCTGACAGTTTTATCAGTTAAATGCTGAAACGATCATTCATAAACACTGTACAATAAATGAGGCCGATCAGCCGATTATTGGCCAATAATTATATAGTGCGTAGGAAGAATACGTATCACAGATCTAACTCACCACATTTCCCTCCAGTCAGGTCTACGAAGAACAAGGCGGATCTGGGAGCAGAAAGACAGAGATCATTAGAGAATCAGCGGCTCCTGCGCTTTGCGATGACGGAGCTCAGCGCAGACTGACACTCACCTTCTGTTAGCGCAATGCTTCAGGCCAATGTGGAAAGGCGTGTGCCACCATCCTACAAACACTACCCCTGTATCATCCGGGGACCAGAACGCCTGCCAGGGACACAGAGAGGATTCACTTATAGTAACGGACGGTGTTAGAGGGACGCTGAGTGAGCGCTCACCTGTCCCGGAGACACGTGCTCCGGAATTCCCTCCAGGAGAGAAATGTTCCCGCTCTCAATGTCCAGCACACACAGAGCCGGGATGCTCTTCTTCACTAAGCCCTCTCCCCAGTCTTCATGCAGCACAAACTGATCCCCCTGCAAAACACAGAGTAATGCCTGCGGCAATGCAAATATAACCAGGGACATAGAAAGGCAGGGGACACACCTGGTGCAATGTAATCATGGCCGGGGACAGGACACCCACCTGGTGCAATGTAATCATGGCCGGGGACAGGACACCCACCTGGTGCAATGTAATCATGGCCGGGGACAGGACACCCACCTGGTGCAATGTAATCATGGCCGGGGACAGGACACCCACCTGGTGCAATGTAATCATGGCCGGGGACAGGACACCCACCTGGTGCAATGTAATCATGGCCGGGGACAGGACACCCACCTGGTGCAATGTAATCATGGCCGGGGACAGGACACCCACCTGGTGCAATGTAATCATGGCCGGGGACAGGACACCCACCTGGTGCAATGTAATCATGCCGAGGAACGGGACACACACCCGGTGCAACTTAATGATGGCCGGGGACGGGACACACCTGGTGCAATGTAATCGTGGCCGGGGACAGGACACACACCTGGTGCAATGTAATCGTGGCCGGGGACAGGACACACACCTGGTGCAATGTAATCGTGGCCGGGGACAGGACACACACCCGGTGCAATGTAATCGTGGCCGGGGACAGGACACACACCCGGTGCAATGTTACCATGGCCGGGGACAGGACACACACCCGGTGCAATGAAATCATGGCCGGGGACAGGACACACACCCGGTGCAATGTAATCATGGCCGGGGACAGGACATAGAATAGCAGGCCATACACCGTTGGGAGTATGACTGTCACTAGGGATCATATAACATAGGGATCTCTCTCTTTCTCACCTTCACAGGTTTTTTGGCTTCATCCTCATCAGAAGAAACTGGAATATCTCCGGCACAGGGCTCGAAGAAGGACTTTGTTTTTGGCCTTTTCTTCTCGGCAATGTACAGAAGGTGGGACTCAGAATGTGACCAGGATAAACACCCAAACTGCTCTGCGGGTACAAAGGGAAGAAGCCGATGCTCTCGGGATGGGACCTGCAGACAGGACAGTCTTCCCGAAGCTAGATCCTACATTATACTGATCCAGAAACCCACTGAGATGTAGATGGGGAGTGATCGTGCCATAAAGACGGACCTCTTCCACCATCTTGGCCCATCTGTCTGTGGGGTCACTAGTATGAGACTCCTGGAATTGCTCCAGCGGTAACCTAGAACCCAATAACTACTCACCATCTTCATACACCTTCCCATGTTTATCCAGGACGGTCAGGTTGATGCTCTTCACCTTACGATTCCTGTCCCAGACCTAGTGCGAGAAGAGGAGAGGAAGCAGCGACATCATACCATCCATTGTCATTACAGAGAGCGGCAGAACCCCGGCCGCCTCCTGCTCTCACCTCCAGAAACTGGGTCACATCACCCGTCTTTTTCTTACTTTCCCGTAGAACAGCTTTCAGGGCTCCTGAGGGCGACTCGCTGCTCAGCAGTCTGTGGACACAGTAAAGAGGAAAACCATATGGACATGGCGGGAACAAAGAGCCAGTCCCCTCTCCAGCTCCCCCATGGCCAGCTCCCCCATGGCCAGTCCCCTCTCCAGCTCCCCCATGGCCAGTCCCCTCTCCAGCTCCCCCCGTGGCCAGCTGCCCCCGTGGCCAGCTGCCCCCGTGGCCAGCTGCCCCCGTGGCCAGCTGCCCCCGTGGCCAGTCCCCTCTCCAGCTCCCCCCGTGGCCAGTCCCCTCTCCAGCTCCCCCCGTGGCCAGTCCCCTCTCCAGCTCCCCCGTGGCCAGTCCCCTCTCCAGCTCCCCCGTGGCCAGTCCCCTCTCCAGCTCCCCCGTGGCCAGTCCCCTCTCCAGCTCCCCCGTGGCCAGTCCCCTCTCCAGCTCCCCCGTGGCCAGTCCCCTCTCCAGCTCCCCCGTGGCCAGTCCCCTCTCCAGCTCCCCCGTGGCCAGTCCCCTCTCCAGCTCCCCCGTGGCCAGTCCCCTCTCCAGCTCCCCCGTGGCCAGTCCCCTCTCCAGCTCCCCCGTGGCCAGTCCCCTCTCCAGCTCCCCCGTGGCCAGTCCCCTCTCCAGCTCCCCCGTGGCCAGTCCCCTCTCCAGCTCCCCCGTGGCCAGTCCCCTCTCCAGCTCCCCCATGGCCAGTCCCCTCTCCAGCTCCCCCATGGCCAGTCCCCTCTCCAGCTCCCCCATGGCCAGTCCCCTCTCCAGCTCCCCCATGGCCAGTCCCCTCTCCGTTATCAGTCTACACAGTGGGAGGGTGTGCACTTACTCTCCTGTGATCTCGCTGCCATTCCCACAGGAACCGGAATACACCACAGTGTTGTTGTCATGGAAGACTATATACTGCCGGCAAAACTTAATCTGTTCATTCCGATCTAGATCTCTCTGCGACCACTCTGTAACAGAAGAGGGAAATCCGAGGTCCGTTCTCGCCATCGTCCCAGGTACAACACAGCACAGCCCAATAATATGACAGAGGGCGCAGATTTACATGTCAGTCGCCCTCCAGCATAAGCCAGGCGATGCTACGTCACACACAGCCAGGAGCGCGCAGTACCCTCCTCTGGGTAGGGTGAATGCAAAGCAAATTGGGGAGGGGCATAGACACTTGCCCTGTGTCAGAAAGAGGAGAGAGCAGGGCATTGTGGGAAGTGGAGGCCAGAGCTCACAAAGCATCCTGGGATAGCAGGATATTGCGGCTGGCGTTCTCATATAATAATAGGGATGATTATATCAGTCACTCATCCATTATATACACCGTGTAATAAGGAGCTTTTCCCCTGGTGAGAAGTGAACCAGTCACAAACTTGGCAGCAAATGTTGCTCTAATTCTCCAATTGACGGGAAAGGACCTAAGTGAGGACCCTATGGGAATACCCCAGCTGATATACCCCCGCCCCACATTGCAGAACTATAGGAGGTTGTACTGCAAGTCCCAGCATGACAGCGAAATGACCAGTTACTATAAACTTCTCATATAGACACAACAACAAGATGTAAGACACCAGCAAAGATGGATATAAAGGATGCGGGGCACATACCTGTGTATATGTTGCTGTATTTACCCCCATACTGGGTGGTGACCTCCGGCCCTATAGACACACTGGAGAGGGACGGGAACTGGCTGAGGTCCCGATATAATGAAGCAATGTCCTCGGGGTTACTGATCAACTGCAAACAAAACCACATTAGATGTAACAACAGAGCGGCTCCATGTCCCCCATACATTATATAGGTGACATCTGTACACTACACACGTGTATATCATTTATACTGTACCCCAGGATAATCACCTGTCAGCTGACTGATAACTGCAGTGACTGCGTCAGACTCTGCACCTCTCTACAATCCTTCCAACAGGCTCTCGAGACCCCCTACTTCATCATAGCCTTCCAGCTCCCATCCTAACCCGCTGCTCCATGCTCCCTCCTCCCTGCCTGCCCCATCTGTGTCACCCGATTGTCTGCCCCACCCCTTCTGTGTCACCCCTGATTGTCTGCCCCGCCCCTTCTGTGTCACCCCTGATTGTCTGCCCCGCCCCTTCTGTGTCACCCCTGATTGTCTGCCCCGCCCCTTTAGAATGTAAGCTCTTATGAGCAGGGCCCTCTACCCTCTTGTGCTTCTCCGTTCTCTACTTTCATCTACTTCTTACTCCGCACTAGGTCACCTAACACTTGGCTGCTTTGTGGGTGTTGTGGTCACTAATGTAGCAATATGTATTATCCATGTCCTCGTCCTGTACTGTCCTGTCACTGGTCACCTGTATGTCTATGTACTGTGTAAGGCGCTGCGGAACACTTGTGGCACCATATAAATAAATGATAATTATACATGTGATATATCTCTGCATTGTAATACCGGGGCATGGGACTGGCCTGGCGGGGAGCTGGGGTATTCCCCGATGGGCACTACATACTCTAAGCGGGATTTAGTTTCAATTCTGGCTGTCGGGATGCTGGCGTTTAGAATGCCGGGGCCTCCCGACGGTAATTAGTGGGGTTAAGTTTAGGCTGCGGTGAGGGAGAGTTAGGGTAATGATACTTACCAGCAGTTGTCGGAATCCTAATACTGTCAGAATTCTGACAGCTGGAAACCCGAGCGCCGACATCCTGTATCCAACCCACTCTAAGCCCCTCCCTCTACCATGGGAGGTCGGGGACTATCGCATTGCTAATGTCCGCAAGGGGAGTCCAGGTTTAACACAAGAAGGAGCGCGGCAGGGGGCCACCCACAACTGGTAATTAATATATTTATTTTTTGTAAACCCTTGGATTTGGTTGATCCCTACACTTGGAGAGAGGGGGGACGGAGCCTTCAGTGTCGGGGGACCGGACCCCTCTGCCCTGCCCCTCTCTCAGACAGGGATGTCACAGGGAGGTGACAGACATTGGCACGGCAGATTTGTAAATTGCACCCTAGCCTCGGAGGGGTTGGGGGCACCAGCGGGGGAGTGCACAGTGCAACCCACCCATGAGAGCGCTGCACAGACCCCGACTGCCTGCAAGGAAGCCCTCTTTTGTACCTCCAGGGGTCCAGGCCGCTCCGTACTGAAACAGTGACAAAGAAAGGCCTGGCGCTTTGCTCTCTTATACAGTTATTGCGCCTTAGAATAACCAATTTGTATTCCCTAGTATGTTATCTTAGCAACAGCTGCTGCCAAAAATAGGGATATGCTTAGCCCTACACAAAAAGGATAAAAAAAAAATCATAACAGCGCTAATAAAAAGTTCTATTTATTAATATCCTTATAAAAAACAATAAAAGAGTTTTTAAATACACTGGCCGGTGTTACTCACTTAATATAACACAATATATATATTAAAAGATAATTTAAAAAAAAAAAAAATCTTTTTCTTCAGATTTGTACCATAAATCTGGATCACAACTAATGGTTTAATAATATGTCATTCTTACACTCGTATAACCATTCTCAGAATGCCAGTCTATATATATATATACACACACATATACATACATATATAGTGATTGACAAATAGGCGAGTAATTTGCTTACAAAGTGCTAGTGCATGTAGTGTAAACCATGAATAAATAGTGCAATGAATATCAATGTATAGAAAGTGTGCCAGTGAAAGAAACGCGTTTCGTCCACAGACTTCTTCAAAGGGATACTAGTGTGGAGAGGTGACTCTGTATTTATAC
This sequence comes from Taudactylus pleione, assembly GCA_031769625.1. NCBI lineage: Eukaryota > Metazoa > Chordata > Amphibia > Anura > Myobatrachidae > Taudactylus > Taudactylus pleione. The sequence continues at coordinate 1,279,784 of JAUIMM010001977.1, read as the reverse complement.
TGTCGAAATCAAATAATCAGATATGATCGCTTGCAATTATTATCTAACGATTTAGTCATCTATTGTCTGATGACGAATCGCTTGGACGCTACCCGGCATCAGCACAATTGGTATACGCACAAATATATTTATATCACTACTGAATTTGGTCAGAGTGTGGGAGACATTTCTGGTGTGTATGTCTGTCTGGGGGTGTTTGCATAGGTATTGAGAGACTCCGCATGCTGAGACTAGTATGCCTGTAACAAAATTAATTGAGATGTACACAGAAACTAGTATGTTCAAAAGAAGTTATCTAAATTTAAATAAGGAGTCATTGTCAAGAACCTGCAAGTCATTTGCAATTGTATGCCTCTTTGTTTAGTACTATTCTGCCCAAAGGAAGTGGAATGTAGACTGTGAATAGGTAGAGGAGAGCCATTGAATTAGTTAATCAGAACGTGGCACCTACAAGCAGCTGTGGGTGGGGGACTTCTGTTTACACCTTGGAACTAGCCCAGACAATGCTCGGATGTTGAAATATGTCAGAAACATATTTATATATTCCTTCATCACAAATACACTAAATCACATACTTACACATAAACACTTGTATGTGTAACCACATGCACACACATGGACGTTCACAGGTGTCATCACATACATAGCTGCAAACACATACTTACATATAATCATAAATATACACACATTGATAGTTGTATATATACTTATTTAAGTGCCCATGGATGCACGTGCGCTTACTGACGTATATACACCTTCACGAACATTTCCTTAGTTTAAATACAGACACACATTAGCGACCACAATCATATACACATATTTACACTTCTAAAAGGTTCCTGCACAATATGGTTTATGTTAGATATATAAGTTATAATATGAAATGCATGCATTTGATATCGGAGGTATAGAACAATGTAAGAATACCATGTTTGGTATCAAACTGATGCCCTGTTTCTTTGCAGGTTTCCGGTTCGGACAACGAGGAAGCCGCATCGCGTGTTCCCGAAATATGGATCATCGAGAGATTATGGTTTTATTTGGAAATGTTGTATGTGGCTAGTTTAGATTAATTATGCAGCGAGAATACTACACAAAGAAACAGCTCCAAGACCAAGCCATGCCCCTAATGACATCATATGAATTGTCCAATGAGAAGATCAAGCTGGAACAAGAGCCAATGAAACAGTGTTTGTCTGTCCCCATTGTATATATGTTTGCGCAATGGACTAGGCCGGTAGTCGTTACCTGTTTGATGGCCGCAGACGTCAGGATTGATCGGTTGGGACCTGGTACCAGGGCGCAAGCGTATGTATTTGGCTGTAACCTTGTATGATAATTGTACTTGCGCTCATTGTCTAGATCAAAGCGTGTATTATTTCTTTTTGTTGAATAATATAACTTTTTGTACTTTGGACCCACAATTTGACTGGTCTACAATTATCATTGTGTGCAACAGCGACTTTAGAGGTTTATAGATAGGTAGGATTCCATAGTACCCTTTCCATATGCTTGTTAGGGGTCAGAGGATTATGAGTACTTCAGAGTTACTAAAAAACTAAAAATAAGTCCAAAACAAGAGTGTAATGGTAGCAGGAGCAACCTATTAAAGATTTCCTTTAAGTTGTAAGATGTTCCGTCTATTGTTAGACATATTTCAGTCATTATAGTAGTAAGTAAGGGTTACTTCCGCCCTTACTACCCATCTGGGTCTCTCCACCCAAAGTTACTAAGTCCGGCGACGTCATATCCGTTTGGCGCGTGTGAGCGCTAGACGGCAGTGTGTACAAACAGCATCCTGTGTATTTCCACATTCCGATCTCCGGGGACATCCGTCTGTCATTGGTCACGTGGCGTCCTCTGTCACTTCCATCCTTACATGGCTCAGAACTGCCCGGACACTGCATACTCGATTGGCCTGCATCATTCCCGCCCCTCCTTGGCAAACGGCATACTTGTTACTTCCGCCCTCTCAGCTTTTTAATTACTCTTTCTTTCTGTAACTAACGAAAATTGAAGATATAAATAGAGGTCTCACATGCAATTCTTTATAGTTACCGGACCCAAAATGTATTAAATTTATTCCCCGGGATGCACGTCGTGATGGCTGGGGAAGTCTGCTTCCCAATTTAGAACTCCTGGAATGAACACTGCAAAGATGACCAGGAGGCGACCCTCGGCCCATGTCAAAATGTGTGACACGACTGTCATTGCTGCCCAACTCCGAGTGTCTCCTTGATGATTGATGTAAGCCACTGTTGTGGCATTGTCAAAGTGAACCTGTACAGGTTTTCCGTGAAGTATGTGCTGGGCCAGTTTGAGGGCCCTGTAGACAGCTCGAAGTTCTAATATGTAGATTGGCAGGGTTGATTCTACTGATGTCCAACAGCCCTGAAAAAAGTGCGGGCCGGTCACTACGCTCCAGCCCCAGAGACTGGCATCCGTTGTTAGGATTACCCAGTCCGGGATCCAAAATTGGCGACCCTTGGTTAGATGAGATATCTGTAGCCACCAAGACAGAGACAGACGCACCTCTGGAGAGAGCACCATCATCTGAGCTCCGATCCGATGGGGTAACCCATTCCACCTGGAAAGGGACAGTCTTTGCAAAGGCCTGGAATGGAACCGAGCATACTCCACCATGTCGATTGCGGACACCATAGCTCCCAGGACCTGCATTGCCGAGTGGATCGATACTCGGCGACTGTGGAGATTTCTGCGTACTTGTAGTTGAAGTGTGGAGATCTTGCCTGATGTCAGAAAGATTCTCTGATGCCGAGAACCCAGCAGTGCTCCTAGATGAATCATTGAGGGATTCAGGGAGACATTTTCCAGTTGACTAACCATCCGTGCTTGTGAAGGAAAGCAATGGTTAACTGCAGATGGCTTTAAAGCACCTCTGGTGAACCTGCTAAGAGCAGGAGGTCATCCAGATATGGTAACAGTCGGATACTCAGACCAAGCAGGTGGGCCACCGTGATAGCTCAATGGGTGTTAACCAAAATTATAGCTATGTACAGTCCAAAGGGCAGAGCCTGAAAGTGGAAGTGTTGCTGTAGTATAGCAAACTGGAAATAACGCTGATGAGAGGACAGACTGTCCTCCGGAGGGGAGTCAGGGTTAGAGAGATCAGATCTGTGCATGGACTGTGACGATAATACAGGACGTGTAAAGGAATTACTGGGTAGAGGTTTCCCACCTCGCAACATGGTTTGAAAGGCATTAGATGTAGCCTCAGGCTCTGCACAGAGTTAGAGAGTACATTGACCCATGGGGTACAGGAGGTATCCATCTCCTGTAACTGATGTGACAACCCCAAAGGGGGTATTACGTCCTGCTGTGATAACCTCCTCGGGGGAATTACAGCCGGATCCGCTAGGCAGTCCGAAATAGCGTCCAGTACCTGAGCAAAGGAGCCCAGGAGATATATTATATATATATCCCCTATCAAATCCTCCTCCTTAATCATGCCTGATAGCAGTATGGGGGCAGATGCCTGATAGCAGTATGGGGGCAGATGCCTGATAGCAGTATGGGGGCAGATGCCTGATAGCAGTATGGGGGCAGATGCCTGATAGCAGTATGGGGGCAGATGCCTGATAGCAGTATGGGGGCAGATGCCTGATAGCAGTATGGGGGCAGATGCCTGATAGCAGTATGGGGGCAGATGCCTGATAGCAGTATGGGGGCAGATGCCTGATAATACTCTTGCCTTTGCTAGGCATAGATGCAGTGTAAATGGCACACAATATGGCACTGGGTATAATGCAACCACCATGTATGTAGGATACTAGTAGGGAGCAATATACTGTCTTAAGCCTGGGTAAGCTGCAGGAGCACGCAGCCCAAATATGGCACAGTGCAACTAATGTATGTGACAAAACCTCACAAATACTTAGTTCTATAAATGTGAGGCACAGGAAACCCCTGAATACACCTGTATGTTAAGGTAATTGTCTGAGAAAAAACACTGGTCCTGGCTGACGCTTGGACAAGCTGCAGGAGCCCACTGCCTAAATATGGCACAGTGCAGCACACAACAGTATGTGTCAGACCTCACAAATATTACTATATATATATATATATATATATATATATATATATATATATATATATATATATATATATATGCGCGAGTTAACCTTAACTGCACCTGTATTAGGGCAGAATTAGAGGTGTAGATATATGCTGACAGGAATAAAAGACACAGACAGGCAGCGCTAGCATCAGTCACACACAACACAGAAAGAATACTGCCACGTGGCACTACAATCACCTGCCCAGAGTCAGTGTCGGGGAAGGGTGCAGTGCTGTGTACACCAACCCAAGGGAGAGGCATACAGGGGGACTGGACCACACGCTGTCCTGAGAGATCGGCGATGCACCATCCAAGAAAATGGCCGCCGGAGACCTCAGAGGGGGCGTGGCCAAAGAAGGAGTCCGCTCAGCAAAGCCAGACCGCAGTGGAAAGGCGCGCTGAGCTGAGGGGAGGAGCTGCTAAAACCGGGAAGCCATCTCCCCTGGCTCACGATTAACCCCTGGTACGCTGGTTCACACACCAATAACGTCCCTGATGGTCTAGTTGAGCGCATACATGTGATATATCTCTACATTGTTATATTGGGGCACAGACTGTATATTATACATGTGATATATCTCTGCATTGATATACTGGGGCACGGGACTGTATAATATACATGTGATACATCTCTGCATTGTTATACTGGGGCACGGGACTGTATATTATACATGTGATATATCTCTGCATTGTTATATTGGGGCACAGACTGTATATTATACATGTGATACATCTCTGCATTGTTATACTGGGGCACAGACTGTATATTATACATGTGATATATCTCTGCATTGATATACTGGGGCACGGGACTGTATATTATACATGTGATATATCTCTGCATTGTTATACTGGGGTACGGGACTGTATATTATACATGTGATATATCTCTGCATTGTTATACTGGGGCACGGGACGGTATATTATACATGTGATATATCTCTGCATTGTTATACTGGGGCACGGTACGGTATATTATACATGTGATATATCTCTGCATTGTTATATTGGGGCACAGACTGTATATTATACATGTCATATATCTCTGCATTGTTATACAGTCCCGTGCCCCAGTATATTATACATTTGATATATCTCTGCATTGTTAGATTGGGGCACAGCCTGTATATTATACATGTGATATATCTCTGCATTGTTATACTGGGGCACGGGATGGTTTATTATACATGTGATATATCTCTGCATTGTTATACTGGGGCACGGGACTGTATATTATACATGTGATATATCTCTGCATTGTTATACTGGGGCACGGGACTGTATATTATACATGTGATATATCTCTGCATTGTTATACTGGGGCACGGGACTGTATATTATACATGTGATATATCTCTGCATTGTTATATTGGGGCACAGACTGTATATTATACATGTCATATATCTCTGCATTGTTATACTGGGGCACGGGACTGTATATTATACATGTGATATATCTCTGCATTGTTATATTGGGGCACGGGACTGTATATTATACATGTGATATATCTCTGCATTGTTATACTGGGGCACAGACTGTATATTATACATGTGATATATCTCTGCATTGTTATACTGGGGCACAGACTGTATATTATACATGTGATACATCTCTGCATTGTTATACTGGGGCATGGGACTGTATATTATACATGTGATACATCTCTGCATTGTTATACTGGGGCATGGGACTGTATATTATACATGTGATACATCTCTGCATTGTTATACTGGGGCATGGGACTGTATATTATACATGTGATACATCTCTGCATTGTTATACTGGGGCATGGGACTGTATATTATACATGTGATATATCTCTGCATTGTTATATTGGGGCACAGACTGTATATTATACATGTCATATATCTCTGCATTGTTATACAGTCCCGTGCCCCAGTATATTATACATTTGATATATCTCTGCATTGTTAGATTGGGGCACAGCCTGTATATTATACATGTGATATATCTCTGCATTGTTATACTGGGGCACGGGATGGTTTATTATACATGTGATATATTTCTGCATTGTTATACTGGGGCACGGGACTGTATATTATACATGTGATATATCTCTGCATTGTTATATTGGGGCACAGACTGTATATTATACATGTCATATATCTCTGCATTGTTATACAGTCCCATGCCCCAGTATATTATACATTTGATATATCTCTGCATTGTTAGATTGGGGCACAGCCTGTATATTATACATGTGATATATCTCTGCATTGTTATACTGGGGCACGGGATGGTTTATTATACATGTGATATTTCTCTGCATTGATATACTGGGGCACGGGACTGTATATTATACATGTGATATATCTCTGCATTGTTATACTGGGGCACGGGACTGTATATTATACATGTGATATATCTCTGCATTGTTATACTGGGGCACGGGACTGTATATTATACATGTGATATATCTCTGCATTGTTATACTGGGGCACGGGACTGTATATTATACATGTGATATATCTCTGCATTGTTATACTGGGGCACGGGACTGTATATTATACATGTGATACATCTCTGCATTGTTATACTGGGGCATGGGACTGTATATTATACATGTGATATATCTCTGCATTGTTATATTGGGGCACAGACTGTATATTATACATGTCATATATCTCTGCATTGTTATACAGTCCCGTGCCCCAGTATATTATACATTTGATATATCTCTGCATTGTTAGATTGGGGCACAGCCTGTATATTATACATGTGATATATCTCTGCATTGTTATACTGGGGCACGGGATGGTTTATTATACATGTGATATATTTCTGCATTGTTATACTGGGGCACGGGACTGTATATTATACATGTGATATATCTCTGCATTGTTATATTGGGGCACAGACTGTATATTATACATGTCATATATCTCTGCATTGTTATACAGTCCCGTGCCCCAGTATATTATACATTTGATATATCTCTGCATTGTTAGATTGGGGCACAGCCTGTATATTATACATGTGATATATCTCTGCATTGTTATACTGGGGCACGGGATGGTTTATGATACATGTGATATTTCTCTGCATTGATATACTGGGGCACGGGACTGTATATTATACATGTGATATATCTCTGCATTGTTATACTGGGGCACGGGACTGTATATTATACATGTGATATATCTCTGCATTGTTATACTGGGGCACGGGACTGTATATTATACATGTGATATATCTCTGCATTGTTATACTGGGGCACGGGACTGTATATTATACATGTGATACATCTCTGCATTGTTATACTGGGGCACGGGACTGTATATTATACATGTGATATATCTCTGCATTGTTATACTGGGGCACGGGACTGTATATTATACATGTGATATATCTCTGCATTGTTATACTGGGGCACGGGACTGTATATTATACATGTGATACATCTCTGCATTGTTATATTGGGGCACGGGACTGTATATTATACATGTGATACATCTCTGCATTGTTATACTGGGGCACGGGACTGTATATTATACATGTGATACATCTCTGCATTGTTATACTGGGGCATGGGACTGTATATTATACATGTGATACATCTCTGCATTGTTATACTGGGGCATGGGACTGTATATTATACATGTGATACATCTCTGCATTGTTATACTGGGGCATGGGACTGTATATTATACATGTGATACATCTCCGCATTGTTATACTGGGGCATGGGACTGTATATTATACATGTGATACATCTCCGCATTGTTATACTGGGGCATGGGACTGTATATTATACATGTGATACATCTCCGCATTGTTATACTGGGGCACGGGACTGTATATTATACATGTGATACATCTCTGCATTGTTATACTGGGGCATGGGACTGTATATTATACATGTGATACATCTCCGCATTGTTATACTGGGGCACGGGACTGTATATTATACATGTGATACATCTCTGCATTGTTATACTGGGGCACGGGACTGTATATTATACATGTGATACATCTCTGCATTGTTATACTGGGGCATGGGACTGTATATTCTACATGTGATACATCTCTGCATTGTTATACTGGGGCATGGGACTGTATATTCTACATGTGATACATCTCTGCATTGTTATACTGGGGCATGGGACTGTATATTCTACATGTGATACATCTCTGCATTGTTATACTGGGGCATGGGACTGTATATTCTACATGTGATACATCTCTGCATTGTTATACTGGGGCACGGGACTGTATATTATACATGTGATACATCTCTGCATTGTTATACTGGGGCATGGGACTGTATATTATACATGTGATACATCTCTGCATTGTTATACTGGGGCACGGGACTGTATATTATACATCTCTGCATTGTTATACTGGGGCATGGGACTGTATATTATACATGTGATACATCTCTGCATTGTTATACTGGGGCACGGGACTGTATATTATACATCTCTGCATTGTTATACTGGGGCACGGGACTGTATATTATACATGTGATATATCTCTGCATTGTTATACTGGGGCACGGGACTGTATATTATACATGTGATATATCTCTGCATTGTTATACTGGGGCATGGGACTGTATATTCTACATGTGATACATCTCTGCATTGTTATACTGGGGCATGGGACTGTATATTCTACATGTGATACATCTCTGCATTGTTATACTGGGGCACGGGACTGTATATTCTACATGTGATACATCTCTGCATTGTTATACTGGGGCACGGGACTGTATATTATACATGTGATACATCTCTGCATTGTTATACTGGGGCACAGACTGTATATTATACATGTGATACATCTCTGCATTGTTATACTGGGGCACGGGACTGTATATTATACATGTGATACATCTCTGCATTGTTATACTGGGGCACAGACTGTATATTATACATGTGATACATCTCTGCATTGTTATACTGGGGCACGGGACTGTATATTATACATGTGATATATCTCTGCATTGTTATACTGGGGCACAGACTGTATATTATACATGTGATACATCTCTGCATTGTTATACTGGGGCACAGACTGTATATTATACATGTGATACATCTCTGCATTGTTATACTGGGGCACGGGACTGTATATTATACATGTGATATATCTCTGCATTGTTATACTGGGGCATGGGACTGTATATTATACATGTGATATATCTCTGCATTGTTATACTGGGGCACAGACTGTATATTATACATGTGATACATCTCTGCATTGTTATACTGGGGCACAGACTGTATATTATACATGTGATACATCTCTGCATTGTTATACTGGGGCACGGGACTGTATATTATACATGTGATATATCTCTGCATTGTTATACTGGGGCACGGGACTGTATATTATACATGTGATATATCTCTGCATTGTTATACTGGGGCACGGGACTGTATATTATACATGTGATATATCTCTGCATTGTTATACTGGGGCACGGGACTGTATATTATACATGTGATATATCTCTGCATTGTTATACTGGGGCATGGGACTGTATATTATACATGTGATATATCTCTGCATTGTTATACTGGGGCACGGGATGGTTTATGAAATCTTGTTTCTATATACACTGGTCCAGAAGTTAATTTGAAAATGGCGCTTAACCCCTTCAAAGCTGCAGCTGCCATACTGACACCGTGGCGGGTCTCCAGCCACACCATCTATCTACCCAGCTTCAACAAGATGCTCTGGCTGGCAGGGCATGCTGCTACTTGTAGTTCTCCGACAGGGTGACTAGGCCTGACTCTGGCTGGCAGGGCATGCTGCTACTTGTAGTTCTCCCACAGGGTGACAAGGCCTGACTCTGGCTGGCAGGGCATGCTGCTACTTGTAGTTCTCCCACAGGGTGACAAGGCCTGACTCTGGCTGGCAGGGCATGCTGCTACTTGTAGTTCTCCCACTGGGTGACTAGGTCTGACTCTGGCTGTCAGGGCATGCTGCTACTTGTAGTTCTCCCACTGGGTGACTAGGTCTGACTCTGGCTGTCAGGGCATGCTGCTACTTGTAGTTTTCCCACAGGGTAACTAGGTCTGACTCTGGCTATCAGGGCATGCTGCTACTTGTAGTTCTCCCGCTCACCTGAGCCGCCGCCATGATGTAGTCGGTCCGGGGAGAGATCCTCAGCTACAGGTGTCACTTCAAGTTCTGCTCCGAGAAAGAACTGAACTGGTTCCTTCCAAACACACTGATTGGTCCACTCACATCCGGGGGCGGAGACAAAGTGCACGTGAGCGCTTGCGTCATATATGTCATTTGCAGAGGCAGGTGGAAGCGTCTGTCATGTGACCGGGTGCGTCTCCGTAGTGATAGAGGGACGCTGTATCAGGTGACCTCCGGCAGCCATGTTTGATGAGGGCAAAGAGGGAGAAGCAAACGCAGGAGAGCGGCGGCGGCCATGTTTAATGTTGGCAGATGATCCTACACACAGCAGCAGGACTGAATGAGGTGGGTGCATGTCTGATATTGTCACTCTACGCTCCCCCAACAGCCCCCCACTACTATGTCACTTTATATACTGCACCCCCTCCACCTCACTACATAGATGTCTGTGTAACCCCATCATGTTTTATATATACCCACCAGGTACACAGTGCTCTGCTCCTGTGCTCCCCACCTAATGTATGACTGCAGACACCTGTGGTGTAACACCTGTCTCATCTATTACCTAGCTCAGCACAGGTGTCTGCAGTCATACATTATATACACAGTGCTCTGCTCCTGTACTCCCCACCTAATGTATGACTGCAGACACCTGTGGTGTAACACCTGTCTCATCTATTACCTAGCTCAGCACAGGTGTCTGCAGTCATACATTATATACACAGTGCTCTGCTCCTGTACTCCCCACCTAATGTATGATGGCAGACACCTGTGGTGTAACACCTGTCTCATCTATTACCTAGCTCAGCACAGGTGTCTGCAGTCATACATTATATACACAGTGCTCTGCTCCTGTACTCCCCACCTAATGTATGACTGCAGCCACCTGTGGTGTAACACCTGTCTCATCTATTACCTAGCTCAGCACAGGTGTCTGCAGTCATACATTATATACACAGTGCTCTGCTCCTGTACTCCCCACATAATGTATGACTGCAGACACCTGTGGTGTAACACCTGTCTCATCTATTACCTAGCTCAGCACAGGTGTCTGCAGTCATACATTATATACACAGTGCTCTGCTCCTGTACTCCCCACCTAATGTATGATGGCAGACACCTGTGGTGTAACACCTGTCTCATCTATTACCTAGCTCAGCACAGGTGTCTGCAGTCATACATTATATACACAGTGCTCTGCTCCTGTACTCCCCACCTAATGTATGATGGCAGACACCTGTGGTGTAACACCTGTCTCATCTATTACCTAGCTCAGCACAGGTGTCTGCAGTCATACATTATATACACAGTGCTCTGCTACTGTACTCCTCACCTAATGTATGACTGCAGCCACCTGTGCTGAGCTAGGTAATAGATGAGACAGGTGTTACACCACAGGTGGCTGCAGTCATACATTAGGTGAGGAGTACAGGAGCAGAGCACTGTGTGTATAATGTATGACTGCAGACACCTGTGCTGAGCTAGGTAATAGATGAGACAGGTGTTACACCACAGGTGGCTGCAGTCATACATTAGGTGGGGAGTACAGGAGCAGAGCACTGTGTATATAATGTATGACTGCAGACACCTGTGCTGGGCTAGGTAATAGATGAGACAGGTGTTACACCACAGGTGGCTGCAGTCATACATTAGGTGGGGAGTACAGGAGCAGCACTGTGTATATAATGTATGACTGCAGACACCTGTGCTGAGCTAGGTAATAGATGAGACAGGTGTTATACCACAGGTGGCTGCAGTCATACATTAGGTGGGGAGTACAGGAGCAGAGCACTGTGTATATAATGTATGACTGCAGACACCTGTGCTGAGCTAGGTAATATATGAGACAGGTGTTACACCACAGGTGGCTGCAGTCATACATTAGGTGGGGAGTACAGGAGCAGAGCACTGTGTATATAATGTATGACTGCAGACACCTGTGCTGAGCTAGGTAATAGATGAGACAGGTGTTACACCACAGGTGGCTGCAGTCATACATTAGGTGGGGAGTACAGGAGCAGAGCACTGTGTATATAATGTATGACTGCAGCCACCTGTGCTGTGCTAGGTAATAGATGAGACAGGTGTTACACCACAGGTGGCTGCAGTCATACATGAGGTGAGGAGTACAGGAGCAGAGCACTGTGTATATAATGTATGACTGCAGACACCTGTGCTGAGCTAGGTAATATATGAGACAGGTGTTACACCACAGGTGGCTGCAGTCATACATGAGGTGAGGAGTACAGGAGCAGAGCACTGTGTATATAATGTATGACTGCAGACACCTGTGCTGAGCTAGGTAATAGATGAGACAGGTGTTACACCACAGGTGGCTGCAGTCATACATTAGGTGGGGAGTACAGGAGCAGAGCACTGTGTATATAATGTATGACTGCAGACACCTGTGCTGAGCTAGGTAATAGATGAGACAGGTGTTACACCACAGGTGGCTGCAGTCATACATTAGGTGGGGAGTACAGGAGCAGAGCACTGTGTATATAATGTATGACTGCAGACACCTGTGCTGGGCTAGGTAATAGATGAGACAGGTGTTACACCACAGGTGGCTGCAGTCATACATTAGGTGGGGAGTACAGGAGCAGCACTGTGTATATAATGTATGACTGCAGACACCTGTGCTGAGCTAGGTAATAGATGAGACAGGTGTTATACCACAGGTGGCTGCAGTCATACATTAGGTGGGGAGTACAGGAGCAGAGCACTGTGTATATAATGTATGACTGCAGACACCTGTGCTGAGCTAGGTAATATATGAGACAGGTGTTACACCACAGGTGGCTGCAGTCATACATTAGGTGGGGAGTACAGGAGCAGAGCACTGTGTATATAATGTATGACTGCAGACACCTGTGCTGAGCTAGGTAATAGATGAGACAGGTGTTACACCACAGGTGGCTGCAGTCATACATTAGGTGGGGAGTACAGGAGCAGAGCACTGTGTATATAATGTATGACTGCAGCCACCTGTGCTGTGCTAGGTAATAGATGAGACAGGTGTTACACCACAGGTGGCTGCAGTCATACATGAGGTGAGGAGTACAGGAGCAGAGCACTGTGTATATAATGTATGACTGCAGACACCTGTGCTGAGCTAGGTAATATATGAGACAGGTGTTACACCACAGGTGGCTGCAGTCATACATGAGGTGAGGAGTACAGGAGCAGAGCACTGTGTATATAATGTATGACTGCAGACACCTGTGCTGAGCTAGGTAATAGATGAGACAGGTGTTACACCACAGGTGGCTGCAGTCATACATTAGGTGGGGAGTACAGGAGCAGAGCACTGTGTATATAATGTATGACTGCAGACACCTGTGCTGTGCTAGGTAATAGATGAGACAGGTGTTACACCACAGGTGTCTGCCATCATACATTAGGTGGGGAGTACAGGAGCAGAGCACTGTGTATATAATGTATGACTGCAGACACCTGTGCTGAGCTAGGTAATAGATGAGACAGGTGTTACACCACAGGTGGCTGCAGTCATACATTAGGTGGGGAGTACAGGAGCAGAGCACTGTGTATATAATGTATGACTGCAGACACCTGTGCTGTGCTAGGTAATAGATGAGACAGGTGTTACACCACAGGTGGCTGCAGTCATACATTAGGTGGGGAGTACAGGAGCAGAGCACTGTGTATATAATGTATGACTGCAGACACCTGTGCTGAGCTAGGTAATAGATGAGACAGGTGTTACACCACAGGTGGCTGCAGTCATACATTATGTGGGGAGTACAGGAGCACAGCACTGTGTATATAATGTATGACTGCAGACACCTGTGCTGAGCTAGGTAATAGATGAGACAGGTGTTACACCACAGATGGCTGCAGTCATACATTAGGTGGGGAGTACAGGAGCAGAGCACTGTGTATATAATGTACGACTGCAGACACCTGTGCTGAGCTAGGTAATAGATGAGACAGGTGTTATACCACAGGTGTCTGCAGTCATACATTAGGTGGGGAGTACAGGAGCAGAGCACTGTGTATATAATGTATGACTGCAGACACCTGTGCTGAGCTAGGTAATAGATGAGACAGGTGTTACACCACAGGTGGCTGCAGTCATACATTAGGTGGGGAGTACAGGAGCAGAGCACTGTGTATATAATGTATGACTGCAGACACCTGTGCTGAGCTAGGTAATAGATGAGACAGGTGTTACACCACAGATGGCTGCAGTCATACATTAGGTGGGGAGTACAGGAGCAGAGCACTGTGTATATAATGTATGACTGCAGACACCTGTGCTGAGCTAGGTAATAGATGAGACAGGTGTTACACCACAGGTGGCTGCAGTCATACATTAGGTGGGGAGTACAGGAGCAGAGCACTGTGTATATAATGTATGACTGCAGACACCTGTGCTGAGCTAGGTAATAGATGAGACAGGTGTTACACCACAGGTGTCTGCAGTCATACATTAGGTGGGGAGTACAGGAGCAGAGCACTGTGTATATAATGTATGACTGCAGACACCTGTGCTGGGCTAGGTAATAGATGAGACAGGTGTTACACCACAGGTGTCTGCAGTCATACATTAGGTGGGGAGTACAGGAGCAGAGCACTGTGTATATAATGTATGACTGCAGACACCTGTGCTGAGCTAGGTAATAGATGAGACAGGTGTTACACCACAGGTGGCTGCAGTCATACATTAGGTGGGGAGTACAGGAGCAGAGCACTGTGTATATAATGTATGACTGCAGACACCTGTGCTGAGCTAGGTAATAGGTGAGACAGGTGTTACACCACAGGTGGCTGCAGTCATACATTAGGTGGGGAGTACAGGAGCAGCACTGTGTATATAATGTATGACTGCAGACACCTGTGCTGAGCTAGGTAATAGATGAGACAGGTGTTACACCACAGGTGGCTGCAGTCATACATTAGGTGGGGAGTACAGTAGCAGAGCACTGTGTATATAATGTATGACTGCAGACACCTGTGCTGAGCTAGGTAATATATGAGACAGGTGTTACACCACAGGTGGCTGCAGTCATACATTAGGTGGGGAGTACAGTAGCAGAGCACTGTGTATATAATGTATGACTGCAGACACCTGTGCTGAGCTAGGTAATAGATGAGACAGGTGTTACACCACAGGTGGCTGCAGTCATACATTAGGTGGGGAGTACAGGAGCAGAGCACTGTGTATATAATGTATGACTGCAGACACCTGTGCTGAGCTAGGTAATAGATGAGACAGGTGTTACACCACAGGTGGCTGCAGTCATACATTAGGTGGGGAGTACAGGAGCAGAGCACTGTGTATATAATGTATGACTGCAGCCACCTGTGCTGAGCTAGGTAATATATGAGACAGGTGTTACACCACAGGTGGCTGCAGTCATACATGAGGTGAGGAGTACAGGAGCAGAGCACTGTGTATATAATGTATGACTGCAGACACCTGTGCTGAGCTAGGTAATATATGAGACAGGTGTTACACCACAGGTGGCTGCAGTCATACATGAGGTGAGGAGTACAGGAGCAGAGCACTGTGTATATAATGTATGACTGCAGACACCTGTGCTGAGCTAGGTAATAGATGAGACAGGTGTTACACCACAGGTGGCTGCAGTCATACATTAGGTGGGGAGTACAGGAGCAGAGCACTGTGTATATAATGTATGACTGCAGACACCTGTGCTGTGCTAGGTAATAGATGAGACAGGTGTTACACCACAGGTGTCTGCCATCATACATTAGGTGGGGAGTACAGGAGCAGAGCACTGTGTATATAATGTATGACTGCAGACACCTGTGCTGAGCTAGGTAATAGATGAGACAGGTGTTACACCACAGGTGGCTGCAGTCATACATTAGGTGGGGAGTACAGGAGCAGAGCACTGTGTATATAATGTATGACTGCAGACACCTGTGCTGTGCTAGGTAATAGATGAGACAGGTGTTACACCACAGGTGGCTGCAGTCATACATTAGGTGGGGAGTACAGGAGCAGAGCACTGTGTATATAATGTATGACTGCAGACACCTGTGCTGAGCTAGGTAATAGATGAGACAGGTGTTACACCACAGGTGGCTGCAGTCATACATTATGTGGGGAGTACAGGAGCACAGCACTGTGTATATAATGTATGACTGCAGACACCTGTGCTGAGCTAGGTAATAGATGAGACAGGTGTTACACCACAGATGGCTGCAGTCATACATTAGGTGGGGAGTACAGGAGCAGAGCACTGTGTATATAATGTATGACTGCAGACACCTGTGCTGAGCTAGGTAATAGATGAGACAGGTGTTATACCACAGGTGTCTGCAGTCATACATTAGGTGGGGAGTACAGGAGCAGAGCACTGTGTATATAATGTATGACTGCAGACACCTGTGCTGAGCTAGGTAATAGATGAGACAGGTGTTACACCACAGGTGGCTGCAGTCATACATTAGGTGGGGAGTACAGGAGCAGAGCACTGTGTATAATGTATGACTGCAGACACCTGTGCTGTGCTAGGTAATATATGAGACAGGTGTTACACCACAGGTGGCTGCAGTCATACATTAGGTGGGGAGTACAGGAGCAGAGCACTGTGTATATAATGTATGACTGCAGACACCTGTGCTGAGCTAGGTAATAGATGAGACAGGTGTTACACCACAGATGGCTGCAGTCATACATTAGGTGGGGAGTACAGGAGCAGAGCACTGTGTATATAATGTATGACTGCAGACACCTGTGCTGAGCTAGGTAATAGATGAGACAGGTGTTACACCACAGGTGGCTGCAGTCATACATTAGGTGGGGAGTACAGGAGCAGAGCACTGTGTATATAATGTATGACTGCAGACACCTGTGCTGAGCTAGGTAATAGATGAGACAGGTGTTACACCACAGGTGGCCGCAGTTATACATTAGGTGGGGAGTACAGGAGCAGCACTGTGTATATAATGTATGACTGCAGACACCTGTGCTGAGCTAGGTAATAGATGAGACAGGTGTTACACCACAGGTGGCTGCAGTCATACATTAGGTGGGGAGTACAGGAGCACAGCACTGTGTATATAATGTATGACTGCAGACACCTGTGTAGCACTAGGTAATAGATGAGACAGGTGTTACACCACAGGTGGCTGCAGTCATACATTAGGTAGGGAGCAGAGAACTGTGTACCTGGTGGGAGGGGTCATGTTGTAGGCTCTGTGTGTGTGTGTGTATATATATATATATATATATATATATACACACACACACACATACACACATGTTATTTTATATATTCTACCCCATCCACATCACTATATATACACTGAGGTGTCAGAAATCATGAGTTAGACGCCTGGTATCCTGTACGACCTCCTCTAATCTGGCGAAATGCAGCAACTTGAGGTGACATGGACTCCACGTGGACAGAAGACCTCTGGGGAGATGGTGACCCATGCCGCCTGCGTAGCTTCCCACAGCTCCCTAATGCTCCTCTAACCAGTCCTGGATGACTTGTGACCGATGACACGGTGCATTATCCTGCTGGAATGTTCCATCATTGGGGAGTCCATGAAGGGCTGCAAATGGTCATCAAGCAAAGCAATGTATGGGATACTGGTCACTGACGTGTTCAGGCGGCACAGCGGACCCAACCCATGCCACGTGAGCACACCCCACACCATTACAACCCACCACCAGCCTGCACGGTGCCTTGTTGACATATGGGGTCTGTGGCAAACCCAGCCTGAAATAACTGGAACTGTGACTCATTGGACCACGCCACATGTAGCCAGTCCTCCAGGTGAGACGCTGTGTCTGGTGTCGTAGTGTTAACTGGGGGGGTCTTCTGTCTCCCATATCCATGGAAGCTAAAGAAAGCTGCGCTGACCTGCTGGACACGCGTCTGGTACCTCCGGCATGCATTGTATGTAGATGTGATCTGAGCCGGTGTCACTTGTCTGTTACCACTGATAACTCTGGATAGACGCCGCTGGTCACGGTCATTAAGCACCCGTGGTCGGCCACTGCTCTGTCCATGGTGGTGGTAATGCCTTCCATGAGGTAGACACGTAACACCGTAGCTCGAGAAATGTTGAACAACTTCGGAAATGGAATATCCCATTTGTTGGCACCCACTATCATGCCCTGTTCGAACTCCAATAATTCACATGGAATTGCCAGGAGCAGCCTAGCTGGTGTTTAAATCGACTCACGAGATGCCATATTCCAACTGATTCAGGTCTGGGCATTTCCAAGATGTCATAGTATGGTGATGCCACCTAGCATTACTTTTACATACTGCTATCCCATGACTTTTTGACACTTCAATGTATGTGTAACTATATATAATCTCACTTGTCACCATGTCACTTTATATACTATACCCCAACCATATCATAATATATATACATATATATATACGTGTGTGTGTGTGCTGTTATCTATCGCCCACCTGAGCTACCTCAACAATTTCTGGAACACTTTTCTGCTGCTCCCTCACTTCCTATCCTCAGACATCTCCACCATCGTTATGGGTTATTTCAGTATCCCTGACAGTCCACAATCTCCTCATGCCTCCAAACTACTCTCTCTAACCTCCTCTCTTGGCCTCTCCCAATGGACTGACTCCTCTACTCATCAGGATGGTCACTGCCTTGTACTTATATTCACCAGACAATGCTCAGTTTCTGATTTCACTAATGCTCCTTTCTCTCTCTCAGATCACACCCTTATCCCTGCACGCTCTCCTCCATTACATCACCCTCAGTGTCACTAACGCTCCTTTCCCTCTCTCACATCACACCCTTATCCCCTGCACGCTCTCCTCCATTACATCACCCTCAGTGTCACTAACGCTCCTTTCCCTCTCTCACATCACACCCTTATCCCTGCACGCTCTCCTCCATTACATCACCCTCAGTGTCACTAACGCTCTCTTTCCCTCTCTCACATCACACCCTTATCCCCTGCACGCTCTCCTCCATTACATCACCCTCAGTGTCACTAATGCTCCTTTCCCTCTCTCACATCACACCCTTATCCCCTGCACGCCTCTCCTCCATTACATCACCCTCAGTGTCACTAACGCTCCTTTCCCTCTCACATCACACCCTTATCCCCTACACGCTCTCCTCCATTACATCACCCTCAGTGTCACTAACGCTCCTTTCCCTCTCTCACATCACACCCTTATCCCCTGCACGCTCTCCTCCATTACATCACCCTCAGTGTCACTAATGCTCCTTTCCCTCTCTCACATCACACCCTTATCCCCTGCACTCTCTCCCCCATTACATCACCCTCAGTGTCACTACTAATGCTCCTTTCCCTCTCTCACATCACACCCTTATCACATGCACTCTCCTCCATTACATCACCCTCAGTGTCACTAATGCTCCTTTCCCTCTCTCACATCACACCCTTATCCCCTGCACGCTCTCCTCCATTACATCACCCTCATTGTCACTAACGCTCCTTTCCCTCTCTCACATCACACCCTTATCCCCTGCACGCTCTCCTCCATTACATCACCCTCAGTGTCACTAACGCTCCTTTCCCTCTCTCACATCACACCCTTATCCCCTGCACGCTCTCCTCCATTACATCACCCTCAGTGTCACTAACGCTCCTTTCCCTCCTCTCACATCACACCCTTATCACCTGCACCCTCTCCTCCATTACATCATCTTCAGTGTCACTAACGCTCCTTTCCCTCTCCTCACATCACACCCTTATCCCCTGCACGCTCTCCTCCATTACATCACCCTCAGTGTCACTAACGCTCCTTTCCCTCTCTCACATCACACCCTCATCCCTGCACGCTCTCCTCCATTACATCACCCTCAGTGTCACTAACGCTCCTTTCCCTCGCACCCTTATCCCCTGCACGCTCTCCTCCATTACATCATCCTCAGTGTCACTAACGCTCCTTTCCCTCTCTCACATCACACCCTTATCCCCTGCGCGCTCTCCTCCATTACATCACCCTCAGTGTCACTAACGCTCCTTTCCCTCTCTCACATCACACCCTCATCCCCTGCACGCTCTCCTCCATTACATCACCCTCAGTGTCACTAACGCTCCTTTCCCTCTCACATCACACCCTTATCCCCTGCACGCTCTCCTCCATTACATCATCCTCAGTGTCACTAACGCTCCTTTCCCTCTCTCACATCACACCCTTATCCCCTGCACGCTCTCCTCCATTACAT
The DNA here is from genome assembly GCA_031769625.1 of Taudactylus pleione. Taxonomy (NCBI): domain Eukaryota; kingdom Metazoa; phylum Chordata; class Amphibia; order Anura; family Myobatrachidae; genus Taudactylus; species Taudactylus pleione. Next base: position 1,259,400 of record JAUIMM010001977.1, on the reverse strand, counting down.
CACCCTCAGTGTCACTAACGCTCCTCTCCCTCTCTCACATCACACACCCTTATCACCTGTACACTCTCCTCCATTACATCACCCTCAGTGTCACTAACGCTCCTTTCCCTCTCTCACATCACACCCTTATCCCCTGCACGCTCTCCTCAATTACATCACCCTCAGTGTCACTAACGCTCCTTTCCCTCGCACCCTTATCCCCTGCACGCTCTCCTCCATTACATCACCCTCAGTGTCACTAACGCTCCTTTCCCTCTCTCACATCACACCCTTATCCCCTGCACGCTCTCCTCCATTACATCACCCTCAGTGTCACTAACGCTCCTTTCCCTCTCTCACATCACACCCTTATCCCCTGCACGCTCTCCTCCATTACATCACCCTCAGTGTCACTAAGGCTCCTTTCCCTCTCTCACATCACACCCTTATCCCCTGCACGCTCTCCTCCATTACATCACCCTTAGTGTCACTAAGGCTCCTTTCCCTCTCTCACATCACACCCTTATCCCCTGCACGCTCTCCTCCATTACATCATCCTCAGTGTCACTAACGCTTCTTTCTCTCCTCCATTACATCACCCTCAGTGTCACTAATGCTCCTTTCCCTCTCTCACATCACACCCTTATCCCCTGCACGCTCTCCTCCATTACATCACCCTCAGTGTCACTAATGCTCCTTTCCCTCTCACATCACACCCTTATCCCCTGCACGCTCTCCTCCATTACATCACCCTCAGTGTCACTAATGCTCCTTTCCCTCTCTCACATCACACCCTTATCCCCTGCACGCTCTCCTCCATTACATCACCCTCAGTGTCACTAATGCTCCTTTCCCTCTCTCACATCACACCCTTATCCCCTGCACGCTCTCCTCCATTACATCACCCTCAGTGTCACTAATGCTCCTTTCCCTCTCTCACATCACACCCTTATCCCCTGCACGCTCTCCTCCATTACATCACCCTCAGTGTCACTAACGCTCCTTTCCCTCTCTCACATCACACCCTTATCCCCTGCACGCTCTCCTCCATTACATCACCCTCAGTGTCACTAATGCTCCTTTCCCTCTCTCACATCACACCCTTATCCCCTGCACTCTCTCCTCCATTACATCACCCTCAGTGTCACTAACGCTCCTTTCCCTCTCTCACATCCCCTGCACGCTCTCCTCCATTACATCACCCTCAGTGTCACTAATGCTCCTTTCCCTCTCTCACATCACACCCTTATCCCCTGCACGCTCTCCTCCATTACATCACCCTCAGTGTCACTAATGCTCCTTTCCCTCTCTCACATCCCCTGCACGCTCTCCTCCATTACATCACCCTCAGTTTCACTAACGCTCCTTTCCCTCTCTCACATCACACCCTTATCCCCTGCACGCTCTCCTCCATTACATCACCCTCAGTGTCACTATCGCTCCTTTCCCTCTCTCACATCACACCCTTATCCCCTGCACGCTCTCCTCCATTACATCACCCTCAGTGTCACTAATGCTCCTTTCCCTCTCTCACATCACACCCTTATCCCCTGCACGCTCTCCTCCATTACATCACCCTCAGTGTCACTAACGCTCCTTTCCCTCTCTCACATCACACCCTTATCCCCTGCACGCTCTCCTCCATTACATCACCCTCAGTGTCACTAACGCTCCTTTCCCTCTCTCACAGATCACACCCTTATCCCCTGCACGCTCTCCTCCATTACATCATTCTCAGTTTCACTAACGCTCCTTTCCCTCTCTCACATCACACCCTTATCCCCTGCACGCTCTCCTCCATTACATCACCCTCAGTGTCACTAACGCTCCTTTCCCTCTCTCACATCATACCCTTATCCCCTGCACGCTCTCCTCCATTACATCACCCTCAGTGTCACTAACGCTCCTTTCCCTCTCTCACATCACACCCTTATCCCCTGCACGCTCTCCTCCATTACATCACCCTCAGTGTCACTAACGCTCCTTTCCCTCTCACATCACACCCTTATCACCTGCACCCTCTCCTCCATTACATCACCCTCAGTGTCACTAACGCTCCTTTCCCTCTCTCACATCACACCCTTATCCCCTGCACGCTCTCCTCAATTACATCACCCTCAGTGTCACTAACGCTCCTTTCCCTCGCACCCTTATCCCCTGCACGCTCTCCTCAATTACATCACCCTCAGTGTCACTAACGCTCCTTTCCCTCGCACCCTTATCCCCTGCACGCTCTCCTCCATTACATCACCCTCAGTGTCACTAACGCTCCTTTCCCTCTCTCACATCACACCCTTATCCCCTGCACGCTCTCCTCCATTACATCACCCTCAGTGTCACTAACGCTCCTTTCCCTCTCTCACATCACACCCTTATCCCCTGCACGCTCTCCTCCATTACATCACCCTCAGTGTCACTAAGGCTCCTTTCCCTCTCTCACATCACACCCTTATCCCCTGCACGCTATCCTCCATTACATCACCCTCAGTGTCACTAACGTTCCTTTCCCTCTCTCACGTCACACCCTTATCCTCTGCACGCTCTCCTCCATTACATCACCCTCAGTGTCACTAACGTTCCTTTCCCTCTCTCACGTCACACCCTTATCCCCTGCACGCTCTCCTCCATTACATCACCCTCAGTGTCACTAACGCTCCTTTCCCTCTCTCACGTCACACCCTTATCCCCTGCACGCTCTCCTCCATTACATCACCCTCAGTTTCACTAACGCTCCTTTCCCTCTCTCACGTCACACCCTTATCCCCTGCACGCTCTTCTCCATTACATCACCCTCAGTGTCACTAACGCTCCTATCCCTCTCTCACATCACACCCTTATCCCCTGCACGCTCTCCTCCATTACATCACCCTCAGTGTCACTAACGCTCCTTTCCCTCTCTCACATCACACCCTTATCCCCTGCACTCTCTCCTCCATTACATCACCCTGTCACTAACGCTCCTTTCCCTCTCTCACATCACACCCTTATCCCCTGCACGCTCTCCTCCATTACATCACCCTCAGTGTCACTAATTCTCCTTTCCCTCTCTCACATCACACCCTTATCCCCTGCACGCTCTCCTCCATTACATCACCCTCAGTGTCACTAACGCTCCTTTCCCTCTCTCACATCACACCCTTATCCCCTGCACGCTCTCCTCCATTACATCACCCTCAGTGTCACTAACGCTCCTTTCCCTCTCTCACATCACACCCTTATCCCCTGCACGCTCTCCTCCATTACATCACCCTCAGTGTCACTAATGCTCCTTTCCCTCTCTCACATCACACCCTTATCCCCTGCACTCTCTCCTCCATTACATCACCCTGTCACTAACGCTCCTTTCCCTCTCACATCACACCCTTATCACCTGCACGCTCTCCTCCATTACATCACCCTCAGTGTCACTAACGCTCCTTTCCCTCTCTCACATCACACCCTTATCACCTGCACGCTCTCCTCCATTACATCACCCTCAGTGTCACTAACGCTCCTTTCCCTCTCTCACATCACACCCTTATCCCCTGCACGTTCTCCTCCATTACATCACCCTCAGTGTCACTAATGCTCCTTTCCCTCTCTCACATCACACCCTTATCCCCTGCACTCTCTCCTCCATTACATCACCCTCAGTGTCACTAACGCTCCTTTCCCTCTCTCACATCACACCCTTATCCCCTGCACTCTCTCCTCCATTACATCACCCTGTCACTAACGCTCCTTTCTCTCTCACATCACACCCTTATCACCTGCACGCTCTCCTCCATTACATCACCCTCAGTGTCACTAACGCTCCTTTCCCTCTCTCACATCACACCCTTATCACCTGCACGCTTTCCTCCATTACATCACCCTCAGTGTCACTAACGCTCCTTTCCCTCTCTCACATCACACCCTTATCCCCTGCACGTTCTCCTCCATTACATCACCCTCAGTGTCACTAACGCTCCTTTCCCTCTCTCACATCACACCCTTATCCCCTGCACTCTCTCCTCCATTACATCACCCTCAGTGTCACTAACGCTCCTTTCCCTCTCTCACGTCACACCCTTATCCCCTGCACGCTCTCCTCCATTACAACACCCTCAGTGTCACTAACGCTCCTTTCCCTCTCTCACGTCATACCCTTATCCCCTGCATGCTCTCCTCCATTACATCACCCTCAGTGTCATTAACGCTCCTTTCCCTCTCTCACGTCACACCCTTATCCCCTGCACGCTCTCCTCCATTACATCACCCTCAGTGTCACTAATGCTCCTTTCCCTCTCTCACATCACACCCATATCCCCTGCACGCTCTCCTCCATTACATCACCCTCAGTGTCACTAAGGCTCCTTTCCCTCTCTCACATCACACCCTTATCCCCTGCACGCTCTCCTCCATTACATCGCCCTCAGTGTCACTAACGCTCCTTTCCCTCTCTCACATCACACCCTTATCCCCTGCACGCTCTCCTCCATTACATCGCCCTCAGTGTCACTAAGGCTCCTTTCCCTCTCTCACATCACACCCTTATCCCCTGCACGCTCTCCTCATTACATCGCCCTCAGTGTCACTAACGCTCCTTTCCCTCTCTCACATCACACCCTTATCACCTGCACGCTCTCCTCATTACATCGCCCTCAGTGTCACTAACGCTCCTTTCCCTCTCTCACATCATACCCTTATCCCCTGCACGCTCTCCTCATTACATCGCCCTCAGTGTCACTAACGCTCCTTTCCCTCTCACATCACACCCTTATCCCCTGCACGCTCTCCTCCATTACATCACCCTCAGTGTCACTAAGGCTCCTTTCCCTCTCTCACATCACACCCTTATCCCCTGCACGCTCTCCTCCATTACATCACCCTCAGTGTCACTAACGCTCCTTTCCCTCTCTCACAGCACACCCTTATCCCCTGCACGCTCTCCTCCATTACATCACCCTCAGTGTCACTAAGGCTCCTTTCCCTCTCTCACATCACACCCTTATCCCCTGCACGCTCTCCTCCATTACATCACCCTCAGTTTCACTAATGCTCCTTTCCCTCTCTCACAGCACACCCTTATCCCCTGCATGCTCTCCTCATTACATCGCCCTCAGTGTCACTAACGCTCCTTTCCCTCTCTCACATCACACCCTTATCACCTGCACGCTCTCCTCATTACATCGCCCTCAGTGTCACTAACGCTCCTTTCCCACTCTCACATCATACCCTTATCACCTGCACGCTCTCCTCATTACATCGCCCTCAGTGTCACTAACGCTCCTTTCCCACTCTCACATCATACCCTTATCACCTGCTCGCTCTCCTCATTACATCGCCCTCAGTGTCACTAACGCTCCTTTCTCTCCTCCATTACATCACCCTCAGTGTCACTAACGCTCCTATCCCTCTCTCACGTCACACCCTTATCCCCTGCACGCTCTCCTCCATTACATCACCCTCAGTGTCACTAAGGCTCCTTTCCCTCTCTCACATCACACCCTTATCCCCTGCACGCTCTCCTCCATTACATCACCCTCAGTGTCACTAGCGCTCCTTTCCCTCTCTCACATCGCACCCTTATCCCCTGCACGCTCTCCTCCATTACATCACCCTCATTGTCACTAACGCTCCTTTCCCTCTCACATCACACCCTTCTCCCCTGCACGCTCTCCTCCATTACATCATCCTCAGTGTCACTAACGCTCCTTTCTCTCCTCCATTACTTCACCCTCAGTGTCACTAATGCTCCTTTCCCTCTCTCACATCACACCCTTATCCCCTGCACGCTCTCCTCCATTACATCACCCTCAGTGTCACTAACGCTCCTTTCCCTCTCTCACATCACACCCTTATCCCCTGCACGCTCACCTCCATTACATCACCCTCAGTGTCACTAACGCTCCTTTCCCTCTCTCACATCACACCCTTATCCCCTGCACGCTCTCCTCCATTACATCACCCTCAGTGTCACTAACCCTCCTTTCCCTCTCTCACATCACACCCTTATCCCCTGCACGCTCTCCTCCATTACATCACCCTCAGTGTCACTAACGCTCCTTTCCCTCTCTCACATCACACCCTTATCCCCTGCACGCTCTCCTCCATTACATCACCCTCAGTGTCACTAACGCTCCTTTCCCTCTCTCACATCACACCCTTATCCCCTGCACGCTCTCCTCCATTACATCACCCTCAGTGTCACTAACGCTCCTTTCCCTCTCTCACATCACACCCTTATCCCCTGCACGCTCTCCTCCATTACATCACTCTCAGTGTCACTAACGCTCCTTTCCCTCTCTCACATCACACCCTTATCCCCTGCACGCTCTCCTCCATTACATCACTCTCAGTGTCACTAACGCTCCTTTCCCTCTCTCACATCACACCCTTATCCCCTGCACGCTCTCCTCCATTACATCACTCTCAGTGTCACTAACGCTCCTTTCCCTCTCTCAAATCACACCCTTATCCCCTGCACGCTCTCCTCCATTACATCACCCTCAGTGTCACTGACGCTCCTTTTCCTCTCTCACATCACACCCTTATCCCCTGCACGCTCTCCTCCATTACATCACCCTCAGTGTCACTAATGCTCCTTTCCCTCTCTCACATCACACCCTTATCCCCTGCACGCTCTCCTCCATTACATCACCCTCAGTGTCACTAATGCTCCTTTCCCTCTCTCACATCCCCTGCACGCTCTCCTCCATTACATCACCCTCAGTTTCACTAACGCTCCTTTCCCTCTCTCACATCACACCCTTATCCCCTGCACGCTCTCCTCCATTACATCACCCTCAGTGTCACTAATGCTCCTTTCCCTCTCTCACATCACACCCTTATCCCCTGCACGCTCTCCTCCATTACATCACCCTCAGTGTCACTAAGGCTCCTTTCCCTCTCTCACATCACACCCTTATCCCCTGCACGCTCTCCTCCATTACATCACCCTCAGTTTCACTAATGCTCCTTTCCCTCTCTCACAGCACACCCTTATCCCCTGCATGCTCTCCTCATTACATCGCCCTCAGTGTCACTAACGCTCCTTTCCCTCTCTCACATCACACCCTTATCACCTGCACGCTCTCCTCATTACATCGCCCTCAGTGTCACTAACGCTCCTTTCCCACTCTCACATCATACCCTTATCACCTGCACGCTCTCCTCATTACATCGCCCTCAGTGTCACTAACGCTCCTTTCCCACTCTCACATCATACCCTTATCACCTGCTCGCTCTCCTCATTACATCGCCCTCAGTGTCACTAACGCTCCTTTCTCTCCTCCATTACATCACCCTCAGTGTCACTAACGCTCCTATCCCTCTCTCACGTCACACCCTTATCCCCTGCACGCTCTCCTCCATTACATCACCCTCAGTGTCACTAAGGCTCCTTTCCCTCTCTCACATCACACCCTTATCCCCTGCACGCTCTCCTCCATTACATCACCCTCAGTGTCACTAGCGCTCCTTTCCCTCTCTCACATCGCACCCTTATCCCCTGCACGCTCTCCTCCATTACATCACCCTCATTGTCACTAACGCTCCTTTCCCTCTCACATCACACCCTTCTCCCCTGCACGCTCTCCTCCATTACATCATCCTCAGTGTCACTAACGCTCCTTTCTCTCCTCCATTACTTCACCCTCAGTGTCACTAATGCTCCTTTCCCTCTCTCACATCACACCCTTATCCCCTGCACGCTCTCCTCCATTACATCACCCTCAGTGTCACTAACGCTCCTTTCCCTCTCTCACATCACACCCTTATCCCCTGCACGCTCACCTCCATTACATCACCCTCAGTGTCACTAACGCTCCTTTCCCTCTCTCACATCACACCCTTATCCCCTGCACGCTCTCCTCCATTACATCACCCTCAGTGTCACTAACCCTCCTTTCCCTCTCTCACATCACACCCTTATCCCCTGCACGCTCTCCTCCATTACATCACCCTCAGTGTCACTAACGCTCCTTTCCCTCTCTCACATCACACCCTTATCCCCTGCACGCTCTCCTCCATTACATCACCCTCAGTGTCACTAACGCTCCTTTCCCTCTCTCACATCACACCCTTATCCCCTGCACGCTCTCCTCCATTACATCACCCTCAGTGTCACTAACGCTCCTTTCCCTCTCTCACATCACACCCTTATCCCCTGCACGCTCTCCTCCATTACATCACTCTCAGTGTCACTAACGCTCCTTTCCCTCTCTCACATCACACCCTTATCCCCTGCACGCTCTCCTCCATTACATCACTCTCAGTGTCACTAACGCTCCTTTCCCTCTCTCACATCACACCCTTATCCCCTGCACGCTCTCCTCCATTACATCACCCTCAGTGTCACTAACGCTCCTTTCCCTCTCTCACATCACACCCTTATCCCCTGCACGCTCTCCTCCATTACATCACTCTCAGTGTCACTAACGCTCCTTTCCCTCTCTCAAATCACACCCTTATCCCCTGCACGCTCTCCTCCATTACATCACCCTCAGTGTCACTGACGCTCCTTTTCCTCTCTCACATCACACCCTTATCCCCTGCACGCTCTCCTCCATTACATCACCCTCAGTGTCACTAATGCTCCTTTCCCTCTCTCACATCACACCCTTATCCCCTGCACGCTCTCCTCCATTACATCACCCTCAGTGTCACTAATGCTCCTTTCCCTCTCTCACATCCCCTGCACGCTCTCCTCCATTACATCACCCTCAGTTTCACTAACGCTCCTTTCCCTCTCTCACATCACACCCTTATCCCCTGCACGCTCTCCTCCATTACATCACCCTCAGTGTCACTAATGCTCCTTTCCCTCTCACATCACACCCTTATCCCCTGCACGCTCTCCTCCATTACATCACCCTCAGTGTCACTAACGCTCCTTTCCCTCGCACCCTTATCCCCTGCACGCTCTCCTCCATTACATCACCCTCAGTGTCACTAACGCTCCTTTCCCTCTCTGACATCACACCCTTATCCCCTGCACGCTCTCCTCCATTACACCACCCTCAGTGTCACTAATTCTCCTTTCCCTCTCTCACATCACACCCTTATCCCCTGCACGCTCTCCTCAATTACATCACCCTCAGTGTCACTAACGCTCCTTTCCCTCGCACCCTTATCCCCTGCACGCTCTCCTCCATTGCATCACCCTCAGTGTCACTAACGCTCCTTTCCCTCTTTCACATCACACCCTTATCCCCTGCACGCTCTCCTCCATTACATCACCCTCAGTGTCACTAACGCTCCTTTCCCTCTCTCACAACACACCCTTATCCCCTGCACGCTCTCCTCCATTACATCATCCTCAGTGTCACTAAGGCTCCTTTCCCTCTCTCACATCACACCCTAATCCCCTGCACGCTCTCCTCCATTACATCACCCTCAGTGTCACTAAGGCTCCTTTCCCTCTCTCACATCACACCCTTATCCCCTGCACGCTATCCTCCATTACATCACCCTCAGTGTCACTAACGTTCCTTTCCCTCTCTCACGTCACACCCTTATCCTCTGCACGCTCTCCTCCATTACATCACCCTCAGTGTCACTAACGTTCCTTTCCCTCTCTCACGTCACACCCTTATCCCCTGCACGCTCTCCTCCATTACATCACCCTCAGTGTCACTAACGCTCCTTTCCCTCTCTCACGTCACACCCTTATCCCCTGCACGCTCTCCTCCATTACATCACCCTCAGTTTCACTAACGCTCCTTTCCCTCTCTCACGTCACACCCTTATCCCCTGCACGCTCTTCTCCATTACATCACCCTCAGTGTCACTAACGCTCCTATCCCTCTCTCACATCACACCCTTATCCCCTGCAGGCTCTCCTCCATTACATCACCCTCAGTGTCACTAATGCTCCTTTCCCTCTCTCACATCACACCCTTATCCCCTGCACTCTCTCCTCCATTACATCACCCTCAGTGTCACTAACGCTCCTTTCCCTCTCTCACATCACACCCTTATCACCTGCACGCTTTCCTCCATTACATCACCCTCAGTGTCACTAACGCTCCTTTCCCTCTCTCACATCACACCCTTATCCCCTGCACGTTCTCCTCCATTACATCACCCTCAGTGTCACTAACGCTCCTTTCCCTCTCTCACATCACACCCTTATCACCTGCACGCTTTCCTCCATTACATCACCCTCAGTGTCACTAACGCTCCTTTCCCTCTCTCACATCACACCCTTATCCCCTGCACTCTCTCCTCCATTACATCACCCTGTCACTAACGCTCCTTTCTCTCTCACATCACACCCTTATCCCCTGCATACTCTCCTCCATTACATCACCCTCAGTGTCACTAACGCTCCTTTCCCTATCTCACATCACACCCTTATCACCTGCACGCTTTCCTCCATTACATCACCCTCAGTGTCACTAACGCTCCTTTCCCTCTCTCACATCACACCCTTATCCCCTGCACGCTCTCCTCCATTACATCACCCTCAGTGTCACTAACGCTCCTTTCCCTCTCACATCACACCCTTATCCCCTGCACGCTCTCCTCCATTACATCACCCTCAGTGTCACTAATGCTCCTTTCCCTCTCTCACATCACACCCTTATCCCCTGCACGCTCTCCTCCATTACATCACCCTCAGTGTCACTAACGCTCCTTTCCCTCTCTCACATCACACCCTTATCACCTGCACGCTTTCCTCCATTACATCACCCTCAGTGTCACTAACGCTCCTTTCCCTCTCTCACATCACACCCTTATCCCCTGCACGTTCTCCTCCATTACATCACCCTCAGTGTCACTAACGCTCCTTTCCCTCTCTCACATCACACCCTTATCACCTGCACGCTTTCCTCCATTACATCACCCTCAGTGTCACTAACGCTCCTTTCCCTCTCTCACATCACACCCTTATCCCCTGCACGTTCTCCTCCATTACATCACCCTCAGTGTCACTAACGCTCCTTTCCCTCTCTCACATCACACCCTTATCCCCTGCACTCTCTCCTCCATTACATCACCCTGTCACTAACGCTCCTTTCTCTCTCACATCACACCCTTATCACCTGCACGCTTTCCTCCATTACATCACCCTCAGTGTCACTAACGCTCCTTTCCCTCTCTCACATCACACCCTTATCCCCTGAACGCTCTCCTCCATTACATCACCCTCAGTGTCACTAACGCTCCTTTCCCTCGCACCCTTATCCCCTGCACGCTCTCCTCCATTACATCACCCTCAGTGTCACTAACGCTCCTTTCCCTCTCTGACATCACACCCTTATCCCCTGCACGCTCTCCTCCATTACACCACCCTCAGTGTCACTAATTCTCCTTTCCCTCTCTCACATCACACCCTTATCCCCTGCACGCTCTCCTCAATTACATCACCCTCAGTGTCACTAACGCTCCTTTCCCTCGCACCCTTATCCCCTGCACGCTCTCCTCCATTGCATCACCCTCAGTGTCACTAACGCTCCTTTCCCTCTTTCACATCACACCCTTATCCCCTGCACGCTCTCCTCCATTACATCACCCTCAGTGTCACTAAGGCTCCTTTCCCTCTCTCACAACACACCCTTATCCCCTGCACGCTCTCCTCCATTACATCATCCTCAGTGTCACTAAGGCTCCTTTCCCTCTCTCACATCACACCCTAATCCCCTGCACGCTCTCCTCCATTACATCACCCTCAGTGTCACTAAGGCTCCTTTCCCTCTCTCACATCACACCCTTATCCCCTGCACGCTATCCTCCATTACATCACCCTCAGTGTCACTAACGTTCCTTTCCCTCTCTCACGTCACACCCTTATCCTCTGCACGCTCTCCTCCATTACATCACCCTCAGTGTCACTAACGTTCCTTTCCCTCTCTCACGTCACACCCTTATCCCCTGCACGCTCTCCTCCATTACATCACCCTCAGTGTCACTAACGCTCCTTTCCCTCTCTCACGTCACACCCTTATCCCCTGCACGCTCTCCTCCATTACATCACCCTCAGTGTCACTAACGCTCCTTTCCCTCTCTCACATCACACCCTTATCCCCTGCACGCTCTCCTCCATTACATCACCCTCAGTTTCACTAACGCTCCTTTCCCTCTCTCACGTCACACCCTTATCCCCTGCACGCTCTTCTCCATTACATCACCCTCAGTGTCACTAACGCTCCTATCCCTCTCTCACATCACACCCTTATCCCCTGCACGCTCTCCTCCATTACATCACCCTCAGTGTCACTAACGCTCCTTTCCCTCTCTCACATCACACCCTTATCCCCTGCACGCTCTCCTCCATTACATCACCCTCAGTGTCACTAATGCTCCTTTCCCTCTCTCACATCACACCCTTATCCCCTGCACTCTCTCCTCCATTACATCACCCTCAGTGTCACTAACGCTCCTTTCCCTCTCTCACATCACACCCTTATCCCCTGCACTCTCTCCTCCATTACATCACCCTGTCACTAACGCTCCTTTCTCTCTCACATCACACCCTTATCACCTGCACTCTCTCCTCCATTACATCACCCTCAGTGTCACTAACGCTCCTTTCCCTCTCTCACATCACACCCTTATCCCCTGCACGCTCTCCTCCATTACATCACCCTCAGTGTCACTAATGCTCCTTTCCCTCTCTCACATCACACCCTTATCCCCTGCACGCTCTCCTCCATTACATCACCCTCAGTGTCACTAACGCTCCTTTCCCTCTCTCACATCACACCCTTATCCCCTGCACGCTTTCCTCCATTACATCACCCTCAGTGTCACTAACGCTCCTTTCCCTCTCTCACATCACACCCTTATCACCTGCACGCTTTCCTCCATTACATCACCCTCAGTGTCACTAACGCTCCTTTCCCTCTCTCACATCACACCCTTATCCCCTGCACGTTCTCCTCCATTACATCACCCTCAGTGTCACTAACGCTCCTTTCCCTCTCTCACATCACACCCTTATCACCTGCACGCTTTCCTCCATTACATCACCCTCAGTGTCACTAACGCTCCTTTCCCTCTCTCACATCACACCCTTATCACCTGCACGCTTTCCTCCATTACATCACCCTCAGTGTCACTAACGCTCCTTTCCCTCTCTCACATCACACCCTTATCACCTGCACGCTGTCCTCCATTACATCACCCTCAGTGTCACTAACGCTCCTTTCCCTCTCTCACATCACACCCTTATCCCCTGCACGTTCTCCTCCATTACATCACCCTCAGTGTCACTAACGCTCCTTTCCCTCTCTCACATCACACCCTTATCCCCTGCACGCTCTCCTCCATTACATCACCCTCAGTGTCACTAACGCTCCTTTCCCTCTCTCACATCACACCCTTATCCCCTGCACTCTCTCCTCCATTACATCACCCTGTCACTAACGCTCCTTTCTCTCTCACATCACACCCTTATCCCCTGCATGCTCTCCTCCATTACATCACCCTCAGTGTCACTAACGCTCCTTTCCCTCTCTCACATCACACCCTTATCCCCTGCACGCTTTCCTCCATTACATCACCCTCAGTGTCACTAACGCTCCTTTCCCTCTCTCACATCACACCCTTATCCCCTGCACGCTCTCCTCCATTACATCACCCTCAGTGTCACTAACGCTCCTTTCCCTCTCACATCACACCCTTATCCCCTGCACGCTCTCCTCCATTACATCACCCTCAGTGTCACTAATGCTCCTTTCCCTCTCTCACATCACACCCTTATCCCCTGCACGCTCTCCTCCATTACATCACCCTCAGTGTCACTAACGCTCCTTTCCCTCTCTCACATCACACCCTTATCACCTGCACGCTTTCCTCCATTACATCACCCTCAGTGTCACTAACGCTCCTTTCCCTCTCTCACATCACACCCTTATCCCCTGCACGTTCTCCTCCATTACATCACCCTCAGTGTCACTAACGCTCCTTTCCCTCTCTCACATCACACCCTTATCCCCTGCACTCTCTCCTCCATTACATCACCCTGTCACTAACGCTCCTTTCTCTCTCACATCACACCCTTATCCCCTGCATGCTCTCCTCCATTACATCACCCTCAGTGTCACTAACGCTCCTTTCCCTCTCTCACATCACACCCTTATCACCTGCACGCTTTCCTCCATTACATCACCCTCAGTGTCACTAACGCTCCTTTCCCTCTCTCACATCACACCCTTATCCCCTGCACGCTCTCCTCCATTACATCACCCTCAGTGTCACTAACGCTCCTTTCCCTCGCACCCTTATCCCCTGCACGCTCTCCTCCATTACATCACCCTCAGTGTCACTAACGCTCCTTTCCCTCTCTGACATCACACCCTTATCCCCTGCACGCTCTCCTCCATTACACCATCCTCAGTGTCACTAATTCTCCTTTCCCTCTCTCACATCACACCCTTATCCCCTGCACGCTCTCCTCAATTACATCACCCTCAGTGTCACTAACGCTCCTTTCCCTCGCACCCTTATCCCCTGCACGCTCTCCTCCATTGCATCACCCTCAGTGTCACTAACGCTCCTTTCCCTCTTTCACATCACACCCTTATCCCCTGCACGCTCTCCTCCATTACATCACCCTCAGTGTCACTAAGGCTCCTTTCCCTCTCTCACAACACACCCTTATCCCCTGCACGCTCTCCTCCATTACATCATCCTCAGTGTCACTAAGGCTCCTTTCCCTCTCTCACATCACACCCTAATCCCCTGCACGCTCTCCTCCATTACATCACCCTCAGTGTCACTAAGGCTCCTTTCCCTCTCTCACATCACACCCTTATCCCCTGCACGCTATCCTCCATTACATCACCCTCAGTGTCACTAACGTTCCTTTCCCTCTCTCACGTCACACCCTTATCCTCTGCACGCTCTCCTCCATTACATCACCCTCAGTGTCACTAACGTTCCTTTCCCTCTCTCACGTCACACCCTTATCCCCTGCACGCTCTCCTCCATTACATCACCCTCAGTGTCACTAACGCTCCTTTCCCTCTCTCACGTCACACCCTTATCCCCTGCACGCTCTCCTCCATTACATCACCCTCAGTTTCACTAACGCTCCTTTCCCTCTCTCACGTCACACCCTTATCCCCTGCACGCTCTTCTCCATTACATCACCCTCAGTGTCACTAACGCTCCTATCCCTCTCTCACATCACACCCTTATCCCCTGCACGCTCTCCTCCATTACATCACCCTCAGTGTCACTAACGCTCCTTTCCCTCTCTCACATCACACCCTTATCCCCTGCACGCTCTCCTCCATTACATCACCCTCAGTGTCACTAATGCTCCTTTCCCTCTCTCACATCACACCCTTATCCCCTGCACTCTCTCCTCCATTACATCACCCTCAGTGTCACTAACGCTCCTTTCCCTCTCTCACATCACACCCTTATCCCCTGCACGCTCTCCTCCATTACATCACCCTCAGTGTCACTAATGCTCCTTTCCCTCTCTCACATCACACCCTTATCCCCTGCACTCTCTCCTCCATTACATCACCCTCAGTGTCACTAACGCTCCTTTCCCTCTCTCACATCACACCCTTATCACCTGCACCCTCTCCTCCATTACATCACCCTCAGTGTCACTAACGCTCCTTTCCCTCTCTCACATCACACCCTTATCCCCTGCACGCTTTCCTCCATTACATCACCCTCAGTGTCACTAACGCTCCTTTCCCTCTCTCACATCACACCCTTATCCCCTGCACGTTCTCCTCCATTACATCACCCTCAGTGTCACTAACGCTCCTTTCCCTCTCTCACATCACACCCTTATCCCCTGCACTCTCTCCTCCATTACATCACCCTGTCACTAACGCTCCTTTCTCTCTCACATCACACCCTTATCCCCTGCACGCTCTCCTCCATTACATCACCCTCAGTGTCACTAACGCTCCTTTCCCTCTCTCACATCACACCCTTATCACCTGCACGCTTTCCTCCATTACATCACCCTCAGTGTCACTAACCCTCCTTTCCCTCTCTCACATCACACCCTTATCCCCTGCACGCTCTCCTCCATTACATCACCCTCAGTGTCACTAACGCTCCTTTCCCTCTCACATCACACCCTTATCCCCTGCACGCTCTCCTCCATTACATCACCCTCAGTGTCACTAACGCTCCTTTCCCTCTCTCACATCACACCCTTATCCCCTGCACGCTCTCCTCCATTACATCACCCTCAGTGTCACTAATGCTCCTTTCCCTCTCTCACATCACACCCTTATCCCCTGCACGCTCTCCTCCATTACATCACCCTCATTGTCACTAACGCTCCTTTCCCTCTCTCACATCACACCCTTATCCCCTGCACGCTCTCCTCCATTACATCACCCTCAGTGTCACTAATGCTTCTTTCCCTCTCTGACATCACACCCTTATCCCCTGCACGCTCTCCTCCATTACATCACCCTCAGTGTCACTAACCCTCCTTTCCCTCTCTCACATCACACCCTTATCCCCTGCACGCTCTCCTCCATTACATCACCCTCAGTGTCACTAACCCTCCTTTCCCTCTCTCACATCACACCCTTATCCCCTGCACGCTCTCCTCCATTACATCACCCTCAGTGTCACTAAGGCTCCTTTCCCTCTCTCACATCACACCCTTATCCCCTGCATGCTCTCCTCCATTACATCACCCTCAGTGTCACTAACGCTCCTTTCCCTCTCTCACATCACACCCTTATCCCCTGCACGCTCTCCTCCATTACATCACCCTCAGTGTCACTAAGGCTCCTTTCCCTCTCTCACATCACACCCTTATCCCCTGCACGCTCTCCTCATTACATCGCCCTCAGTGTCACTAACGCTCCTTTCCCTCTCTCACATCACACCCTTATCACCTGCACGCTCTCCTCATTACATCGCCCTCAGTGTCACTAACGCTCCTTTCCCTCTCTCACATCATACCCTTATCCCCTGCATGCTCTCCTCATTACATCGCCCTCAGTGTCACTAACGCTCCTTTCCCTCTCTCACATCACACCCTTATCCCCTGCACGCTCTCCTCCATTACATCACCCTCAGTGTCACTAAGGTTCCTTTCCCTCTCTCACATCACACCCTTATCCCCTGCACGCTCTCCTCCATTACATCACCCTCAGTGTCACTAATGCTCCTTTCCCTCTCTCACAGCACACCCTTATCCCCTGCATGCTCTCCTCATTACATCGCCCTCAGTGTCACTAACGCTCCTTTCCCTCTCTCACGTCACACCCTTATCACCTGCTCGCTCTCCTCATTACATCGCCCTCAGTGTCACTAACGCTCCTTTCTCTCCTCCATTACATCACCCTCAGTGTCACTAACGCTCCTATCCCTCTCTCACGTCACACCCTTATCCCCTGCACGCTCTCCTCCATTACATCACCCTCAGTGTCACTAAGGCTCCTTTCCCTCTCTCACATCACACCCTTATCCCCTGCACGCTCTCCTCCATTACATCACCCTCAGTGTCACTAGCGCTCCTTTCCCTCTCTCACATCGCACCCTTATCCCCTGCACGCTCTCCTCCATTACATCACCCTCATTGTCACTAACGCTCCTTTCCCTCTCACATCACACCCTTCTCCCCTGCACGCTCTCCTCCATTACATCATCCTCAGTGTCACTAACGCTCCTTTCTCTCCTCCATTACTTCACCCTCAGTGTCACTAATGCTCCTTTCCCTCTCTCACATCACACCCTTATCCCCTGCACGCTCTCCTCCATTACATCACCCTCAGTGTCACTAACGCTCCTTTCCCTCTCTCACATCACACCCTTATCCCCTGCACGCTCACCTCCATTACATCACCCTCAGTGTCACTAACGCTCCTTTCCCTCTCTCACATCACACCCTTATCCCCTGCACGCTCTCCTCCATTACATCACCCTCAGTGTCACTAATGCTCCTTTCCCTCTCTCACATCACACCCTTATCCCCTGCACGCTCTCCTCCATTACATCACCCTCAGTGTCACTAACCCTCCTTTCCCTCTCTCACATCACACCCTTATCCCCTGCACGCTCTCCTCCATTACATCACCCTCAGTGTCACTAACGCTCCTTTCCCTCTCTCACATCACACCCTTATCCCCTGCACGCTCTCCTCCATTACATCACTCTCAGTGTCACTAACGCTCCTTTCCCTCTCTCACATCACACCCTTATCCCCTGCACGCTCTCCTCCATTACATCACTCTCAGTGTCACTAACGCTCCTTTCCCTCTCTCACATCACACCCTTATCCCCTGCACGCTCTCCTCCATTACAACACTCTCAGTGTCACTAACGCTCCTTTCCCTCTCTCAAATCACACCCTTATCCCCTGCACGCTCTCCTCCATTACATCACCCTCAGTGTCACTGACGCTCCTTTTCCTCTCTCACATCACACCCTTATCCCCTGCACGCTCTCCTCCATTACATCACCCTCAGTGTCACTAATGCTCCTTTCCCTCTCTCACATCACACCCTTATCCCCTGCACGCTCTCCTCCATTACATCACCCTCAGTGTCACTAACGCTCCTTTCCCTCGCACCCTTATCCCCTGCACGCTCTCCTCCATTACATCACCCTCAGTGTCACTAACGCTCCTTTCCCTCTCTGACATCACACCCTTATCCCCTGCACGCTCTCCTCCATTACACCACCCTCAGTGTCACTAATTCTCCTTTCCCTCTCTCACATCACACCCTTATCCCCTGCACGCTCTCCTCAATTACATCACCCTCAGTGTCACTAACGCTCCTTTCCCTCGCACCCTTATCCCCTGCACGCTCTCCTCCATTGCATCACCCTCAGTGTCACTAACGCTCCTTTCCCTCTTTCACATCACACCCTTATCCCCTGCACGCTCTCCTCCATTACATCACCCTCAGTGTCACTAACGCTCCTTTCCCTCTCTCACATCACACCCTTATCCCCTGCACGCTCTCCTCCATTACATCATCCTCAGTGTCACTAAGGCTCCTTTCCCTCTCTCACATCACACCCTTATCCCCTGCACGCTCTCCTCCATTACATCACCCTCAGTGTCACTAAGGCTCCTTTCCCTCTCTCACATCACACCCTTATCCCCTGCACGCTATCCTCCATTACATCACCCTCAGTGTCACTAACGTTCCTTTCCCTCTCTCACGTCACACCCTTATCCTCTGCACGCTCTCCTCCATTACATCACCCTCAGTGTCACTAACGTTCCTTTCCCTCTCTCACGTCACACCCTTATCCCCTGCACGCTCTCCTCCATTACATCACCCTCAGTGTCACTAATGCTTCTTTCCCTCTCTCACATCACACCCTTATCCCCTGCACGCTCTTCTCCATTACATCACCCTGTCACTAACGCTCCTTTCTCTCTCACATCACACCCTTATCACCTGCACTCTCTCCTCCATTACATCACCCTCAGTGTCACTAATGCTCCTTTCCCTCTCTCACATCACACCCTTATCCCCTGCACGCTCTCCTCCATTACATCACCCTCAGTGTCACTAATGCTCCTTTCCCTCTCTCACATCACACCCTTATCCCCTGCACGCTCTCCTCCATTACATCACCCTCAGTGTCACTAACGCTCCTTTCCCTCTCTCACATCACACCCTTATCACCTGCACGCTTTCCTCCATTACATCACCCTCAGTGTCACTAACGCTCCTTTCCCTCTCTCACATCACACCCTTATCCCCTGCACGTTCTCCTCCATTACATCACCCTCAGTGTCACTAACGCTCCTTTCCCTCTCTCACATCACACCCTTATCCCCTGCACTCTCTCCTCCATTACATCACCCTCAGTGTCACTAACCCTCCTTTCCCTCTCTCACATCACACCCTTATCCCCTGCACGCTCTCCTCCATTACATCACCCTCAGTGTCACTAAGGCTCCTTTCCCTCTCTCACATCACACCCTTATCCCCTGCACTCTCTCCTCCATTACATCACCCTCAGTGTCACTAACGCTCCTTTCCCTCTCACATCACACCCTTATCCCCTGCATGCTCTCCTCCATTACATCACCCTCAGTGTCACTAACGCTCTTTTCCCTCTCTCACATCACACCCTTATCACCTGCACGCTTTCCTCCATTACATCACCCTCAGTGTCACTAACGCTCCTTTCCCTCTCTCACATCACACCCTTATCCCCTGCACTCTCTCCTCCATTACATCACCCTCAGTGTCACTAACGCTCCTTTCCCTCTCACATCACACCCTTATCCCCTGCACGCTCTCCTCCATTACATCACCCTCAGTGTCACTAATGCTTCTTTCCCTCTCTGACATCACACCCTTATCCCCTGCACGCTCTCCTCCATTACATCACCCTCAGTGTCACTAACCCTCCTTTCCCTCTCTCACATCACACCCTTATCCCCTGCACGCTCTCCTCCATTACATCACCCTCAGTGTCACTAAGGCTCCTTTCCCTCTCTCACATCACACCCTTATCCCCTGCATGCTCTCCTCCATTACATCACCCTCAGTGTCACTAACGCTCCTTTCCCTCTCTCACATCACACCCTTATCCCCTGCACGCTCTCCTCCATTACATCACCCTCAGTGTCACTAAGGCTCCTTTCCCTCTCTCACATCACACCCTTATCCCCTGCACGCTCTCCTCATTACATCGCCCTCAGTGTCACTAACGCTCCTTTCCCTCTCTCACATCACACCCTTATCACCTGCACGCTCTCCTCATTACATCGCCCTCAGTGTCACTAACGCTCCTTTCCCTCTCTCACATCATACCCTTATCCCCTGCATGCTCTCCTCATTACATCGCCCTCAGTGTCACTAACGCTCCTTTCCCTCTCTCACATCACACCCTTATCCCCTGCACGCTCTCCTCCATTACATCACCCTCAGTGTCACTAAGGCTCCTTTCCCTCTCTCACATCACACCCTTATCCCCTGCACGCTCTCCTCCATTACATCACCCTCAGTGTCACTAATGCTCCTTTCCCTCTCTCACAGCACACCCTTATCCCCTGCACGCTCTCCTCCATTACATCACCCTCAGTGTCACTAAGGCTCCTTTCCCTCTCTCACATCACACCCTTATCCCCTGCACGCTCTCCTCCATTACATCACCCTCAGTGTCACTAATGCTCCTTTCCCTCTCTCACAGCACACCCTTATCCCCTGCATGCTCTCCTCATTACATCGCCCTCAGTGTCACTAACGCTCCTTTCCCTCTCTCACATCACACCCTTATCACCTGCACGCTCTCCTCATTACATCGCCCTCAGTGTCACTAACGCTCCTTTCCCACTCTCACATCATACCCTTATCCCCTGCATGCTCTCCTCATTACATCGCCCTCAGTGTCACTAACGCTCCTTTCCCTCTCTCACATCACACCCTTATCACCTGCTCGCTCTCCTCATTACATCGCCCTCAGTGTCGCTAACGCTCCTTTCTCTCCTCCATTACATCACCCTCAGTGTCACTAACGCTCCTATCCCTCTCTCACGTCACACCCTTATCCCCTGCACGCTCTCCTCCATTACATCACCCTCAGTGTCACTAAGGCTCCTTTCCCTCTCTCACATCACACCCTTATCCCCTGCACGCTCTCCTCCATTACATCACCCTCAGTGTCACTAGCGCTCCTTTCCCTCTCTCACATCGCACCCTTATCCCCTGCACGCTCTCCTCCATTACATCACCCTCATTGTCACTAACGCTCCTTTCCCTCTCACATCACACCCTTCTCCCCTGCACGCTCTCCTCCATTACATCATCCTCAGTGTCACTAACGCTCCTTTCTCTCCTCCATTACTTCACCCTCAGTGTCACTAATGCTCCTTTCTCTCTCTCACATCACACCCTTATCCCCTGCACGCTCTCCTCCATTACATCACCCTCAGTGTCACTAACGCTCCTTTCCCTCTCTCACATCACACCCTTATCCCCTGCACGCTCACCTCCATTACATCACCCTCAGTGTCACTAACGCTCCTTTCCCTCTCTCACATCACACCCTTATCCCCTGCACGCTCTCCTCCATTACATCACCCTCAGTGTCACTAATGCTCCTTTCCCTCTCTCACATCACACCCTTATCCCCTGCACGCTCTCCTCCATTACATCACCCTCAGTGTCACTAACCCTCCTTTCCCTCTCTCACATCACACCCTTATCCCCTGCACGCTCTCCTCCATTACATCACCCTCAGTGTCACTAACGCTCCTTTCCCTCTCTCACATCACACCCTTATCCCCTGCACGCTCTCCTCCATTACATCACCCTCAGTGTCACTAACGCTCCTTTCCCTCTCTCACATCACACCCTTATCCCCTGCACGCTCTCCTCCATTACATCACTCTCAGTGTCACTAACGCTCCTTTCCCTCTCTCACATCACACCCTTATCCCCTGCACGCTCTCCTCCATTACATCACTCTCAGTGTCACTAACGCTCCTTTCCCTCTCTCACATCACACCCTTATCCCCTGCACGCTCTCCTCCATTACATCACTCTCAGTGTCACTAACGCTCCTTTCCCTCTCTCAAATCACACCCTTATCCCCTGCACGCTCTCCTCCATTACATCACCCTCAGTGTCACTGACGCTCCTTTTCCTCTCTCACATCACACCCTTATCCCCTGCACGCTCTCCTCCATTACATCACCCTCAGTGTCACTAATGCTCCTTTCCCTCTCTCACATCACACCCTTATCCCCTGCACGCTCTCCTCCATTACATCACCCTCAGTGTCACTAATGCTCCTTTCCCTCTCTCACATCCCCTGCACGCTCTCCTCCATTACATCACCCTCAGTTTCACTAACGCTCCTTTCCCTCTCTCACATCACACCCTTATCCCCTGCACGCTCTCCTCCATTACATCACCCTCAGTGTCACTAATGCTCCTTTCCTCTCTCACATCACACCCTTATCCCCTGCACGCTCTCCTCCATTACATCACCCTCAGTGTCACTAATGCTCCTTTCCCTCTCTCACATCACACCCTTATCCCCTGCACGCTCTCCTCCATTACATCACCCTCAGTGTCACTAATGCTCCTTTCCCTCTCTCACATCCCCTGCACGCTCTCCTCCATTACATCACCCTCAGTTTCACTAACGCTCCTTTCCCTCTCTCACATCACACCCTTATCCCCTGCACGCTCTCCTCCATTACATCACCCTCAGTGTCACTAACGCTCCTTTCCCTCTCTCACATCACACCCTTATCCCCTGCACGCTCTCCTCCATTACATCACCCTCAGTGTCACTAATGCTCCTTTCCCTCTCTCACATCACACCCTTATCCCCTGCACGCTCTCCTCCATTACATCACCCTCAGTGTCACTAACGCTCCTTTCCCTCTCTCACATTACACCCTTATCCCCTGCACGCTCTCCTCCATTACATCACCCTCAGTGTCACTAACGCTCCTTTCCCTCTCTCACAGATCACACCCTTATCCCCTGCACGCTCTCCTCCATTACATCATTCTCAGTGTCACTAACGCTCCTTTCCCTCTCTCACATCACACCCTTATCCCCTGCACGCTCTCCTCCATTACATCACCCTCAGTGTCACTAACGCTCCTTTCCCTCTCTCACATCACACCCTTATCCCCTGCACGCTCTCCTCCATTACATCACCCTCAGTGTCACTAACGCTCCTTTCCCTCTCTCACATCACACCCTTATCCCCTGCACGCTCTCCTCCATTACATCACCCTCAGTGTCCCTAACGCTCCTTTCCCTCTCACATCACACCCTTATCACCTGCACCCTCTCCTCCATTACATCATCTTCAGTGTCACTAATGCTCCTTTCCCTCTCTCATATCACACCCTTATCCCCTGCACGCTCTCCTCCATTACATCACCCTCAGTGTCACTAACGCTCCTTTCCCTCGCACCCTTATCCCCTGCACGCTCTCCTCCATTACATCACCCTCAGTGTCACTAACGCTCCTTTCCCTCTCTCACATCACACCCTTATCCCCTGCACGCTCTCCTCCATTACACCACCCTCAGTGTCACTAATTCTCCTTTCCCTCTCTCACATCACACCCTTATCCCCTGCACGCTATCCTCCATTACATCACCCTCAGTGTCACTAACGTTCCTTTCCCTCTCTCACGTCACACCCTTATCCCCTGCACGCTATCCTCCATTACATCACCCTCAGTGTCACTAACGCTCCTTTCCCTCTCTCACATCACACCCTTATCCCCTGCACGCTCTCCTCCATTACATCACCCTCAGTGTCACTAACGTTCCTTTCCCTCTCTCACGTCACACCCTTATCCCCTGCACGCTCTCCTCCATTACATCACCCTCAGTGTCACTAACGTTCCTTTCCCTCTCTCACGTCACACCCTTATCCCCTGCACGCTCTCCTCCATTACATCACCCTCAGTGTCACTAACGTTCCTTTCCCTCTCTCACGTCACACCCTTTTCCCCTGCACGCTATCCTCCATTACATCACCCTCAGTGTCACTAACGTTCCTTTCCCTCTCTCACGTCACACCCTTTTCCCCTGCACGCTATCCTCCATTACATCACCCTCAGTGTCACTAACGTTCCTTTCCCTCTCTCACGTCACACCCTTATCCCCTGCACGCTCTCCTCCATTACATCACCCTCAGTGTCACTAACGCTCCTTTCCCTCTCTCACATCACACCCTTATCCCCTGCACGCTCTCCTCCATTACATCACCCTCAGTGTCACTAAGGCTCCTTTCCCTCTCTCACATCACACCCTTATCCCCTGCACGCTATCCTCCATTACATCACTCTCAGTGTCACTAACGCTCCTTTCCCTCTCTCACGTCACACCCTTTTCCTCTGCACGCTCTCCTCCATTACATCACCCTCAGTGTCACTAACTTTCCTTTCCCTCTCTCACGTCACACCCTTATCCCCTGCACGCTCTCCTCCATTACATCACCCTCAGTGTCACTAACGCTCCTTTCCCTCTCTCACGTCACACCGTTATCCCCTGCACGCTCTCCTCCATTACATCACCCTCAGTTTCACTAACGCTCCTTTCCCTCTCTCACGTCACACCCTTATCCCCTGCACGCTCTCCTCCATTACATCACCCTCAGTGTCACTAAGGCTTCTTTCCCTCTCTCACATCACACCCTTATCCCCTGCACGTTCTCCTCCATTACATCACCCTCAGTGTCACTAACGCTCCTTTCCCTCTCTCACATCACACCCTTATCCCCTGCACGCTCTCCTCCATTACATCACCCTCAATGTCAGTGAAATCAACTAAACCTCCTAAAACCAGCAGAAATATTAATGCTATTAACTTTCAACAACTATGCACAACAATGGCTCTCACCAATTTCTACATTCACTTCTCTTGAGACCCTCAATGAAGTAACTCCAGCTAACCATCACACACCACATAGACTTAGACGTCAACCGTGGCATTCTAACTTAATAAAGCATCTACAAAAACTCTCACGTAAAGTAGAACGTCAGTGGCGAAAGTCACATACTCCAAGTGACGTCCTCACATATAAGACTATTGTCAGAGTTCAGCCGGGGATCGGCCGTCCCTTACCGTCCCGCTGGCTTCCTCTGACTTCCCGGGCAGTCGGGCGGCTCGTGCGGCGACGTGGGAGGTGCTGAGCATTCTCCCTGATGCTGGTGTCTCGGGTGGCCTGGTGCGCGGGGAGTTCCTGTCATGGGCGCCGCCATGACACTTCCTCCTCTGACTTGCCTTCCTTCCCTGACAGTCTGACCGGTCAGCTGACGCTGTGGACCAATCAGTGGGCTTCCAGGGGTATATATCCGGCTCCTGTGTATCAGGTAGTTGCCTGAACAACCATTGTCGCTGCTAGTGGTCTCTCGTTCCAGGTTCCCTTGCTTCCAGTGATCTATTCCTGTGTGCAGCTATATCATCCATCTCACCAGTGCGTTACCACCTCGCCTGTGTGCAGTATACTATCCATTTCACCAGTGCTTTACCATCACAGCTTGAGTGTAGTTATACTTACCCACCTCGTTACTGGACTCTGTGGTCCCTACCTACGTGTTTCAGTATTGCACCATGGTGCACTCTTTCTAACCGGAAATCCGGTAGAGTGTCCGCAGTACACACTTCCTTGTACCTCAAGTACAGTGTCCCTACGTGCCCCTCACTGGCACCGACCCTTTGGGCCACGTGTGTTCGTCTCTCCTTTTTCCCGCAGGCTCTGGTCACCTAGTCAAAGGACCGCGACCTGCTTGCGAGGTGCAGCTCAAGCCCATATCCCGATTGGTGGGGTCACTGGCGAACACCTTCTCGGGGGTTAGATTCCGCACCTTTGACTAGGTCTCGCCAACGACCAAGACCTATGGATGCGGAGGTCATACATTCAGGCCCCTCGCCTCCGTTTCCTCCCGCAACCTCAGGCCTCAGCTTCCAGAAAACCGCCTCCCAGCGTGACAACTATCTACCATTCTTATCGTACTGCTCTGGACACTGCCAAACATATTTCCAATCTCTTATCTCTGCTCAAGCCTCTAACCCCAAGCTACTTTTTAATACATTTAAACGACTTCTTACCCCCCCCTCACCCAACCCACCTGCTACTATCTGTGCACAAGATCTTGCGTCCTATTTCAAGGGCAAGATTGATGAGATCCGAAATGAAATGGTGTGTTCTTCCTCAGCTAGGGACCTGCTCAATTCCCAACCTGAACCCTCTGGCACATTCTCTTCATTTGATCTCACAAACGAAGATGAAGTTTCTTCCCTCTTCCCATCCTCCTACTCTATTACCTCTACTCCAGATCCTATACCCTCACAAATCAGTAAAGCTCTGTCTCCTGTGCTAATCCCAACTCTAACATCTGTAATCGGAATCAGTATGATTGTGTGCGGCCGGCGATTCAAATCCCGACAACAGAGGCCCGGCAGGGATGAATATCCCGAAGCTACGAAAGGTAAGTATTAACTAACCTTTTTTTTACCTCCTAACCCTTCTTTAGGGGTGCCTACCCCTAACCCCGCATTCCCCGCAGCCTAAACCTAAGTCTCCCGGGGGGGTGCCTAACCCTAAGTCCCCCCGGGAGCTCCTTGCGGCTGTCTGCACCCGGCTTACCTTCGATCGGCAAGCCGAGTATCGGGCTCCCGGCGTAGGTCTAATGACAAGCGTCGGGATTTCGACGCCTGTCATTAGTACCTTGCCGGGATTAGACAGTCGGGAAGCCGTGGTTGGGATTTCGTCCGTCGGCTTTCCAACTGCTTTCCCTGTAATCTCCCTCTACTGGCATCTTTCCATCACTGTTCAAGTGATTACTCCCATTCTGAAGAAAAATAAATAAATTTATTCTGACCCTAACACTCTCTCAAATTATCGTCCTATCTCCCAGCTCCCATGCCCCTCCAAGCTACTTGAGAGACTTGTCTACACTCGCCTGACACAACTTATTGGACCCACTTCAGTCCGGCTTCCGTTCCCAACACTCCACAGAGACAGCACTGACTAAGGTAGTAAATGATCTTGTCACTGCCAAGGCTAAAGGCCATTACTCACTCCTAATTCTTCTAGATCTCTCTGCTGCATGTGACACTGTTGACCACTCTCTTTTCATACAAACACTACAATCCCTAGGTCTTAAGGACACAGCCCTTTCTTGGTTCTCTTCCTACCTATCTGATCGCTCTTTTACTGTTCGATTCTGCCTCCTCTTAGCTACCTCTATCAGTTGGGAGTACCACAAGGCTCTGTCTTAGGTCCTCTGCTATTCTCAATCTATACCACCTCTCTTGGCAAACTAATCCGCTCTTTTGGATTTCAGTATCATCTGTATGCGGATGATACTCAAATCTACCTATCCTCCCCAGATTTATCTCCATCTGTATTGTCCGTGTCACTGAATGTCTCTGTGCAATTTCATCTTGGATGTCATCTCGCCACCTGAAACTTAATATTTTTAAAACAGAATTAATTATATTTCCACCGGCCAATAACAGTTACCAACCTGATCTCTCTATCACTATTGATAACTTGACAATCCACCCTGCCTGTGGCTGGAACCCGACCACACGTGATTAAAATGGCTGCCACGGCACTGAAGGGATTGACCCTCATGCCGCGACACCATTTTTAAAAGGACCTTTAGGCGCAGTACCACCCTCCATTCACCAGTACCAGTTACAAGGTTTGGGTCACCTTAAAGGTACCGCTGCTGAATGAATACACCCCCCATTTTATGAGTCAGAGCGCAGGTAGACACTACCAATAATATTAAAACGTGAAGGGATCCCATCCAGGGTAATCCCTACTATGCTCAGAGCCCGGAAAGAAGTTACTTCAACACATTACCACCATATTTGGAAGGCTTATGTTTCATGGTGTGAACATAGAGGGGCTCCTCCTACAGAATTCAACCTAGCCAGATTTCTGCTTTTTCTGCAAGCAGGTTTTTGAGCAGGTCTGCGTTTGGGTTCTCTGAAAGTTAAAATTTCTGCTCTGACTGTTTTCTTCCAAAAGAAGCTGGCCTTGATACCAGAGGTGCAGACTTTTCTGCAAGGTGTGATTCGGTTACAGCCATCCTTTTGTTCCTCCTACGGCTCCATGGGATTTGGATCTCGTCCTTCCCTTCTTACAGTCTTCTCTGTTCGAACCTTTGGAATTAAAATACCTTTCATGGAAGGTAACACTTCTTCTGGCACTGGCCTCAGCCAGGAGGGTGTCGGAACTGGGAGCTCTATCCTGTCTTCCTCCATACTTGATATTTCATGAGGATAGAGCGGAACTCCGTACAAGAATGGATTTCCTTCCAAAGGTGGTCTTGGCTTTCCACATCAACCAACCTTTTGTGGTATCTGTTCTTCCACAAGATTCACCTTCATCAAGATCCTTGGATGTTGTTAGGGCTCTTTGGATGTGGAGTGGACTGCAGCCATACGTAAAACAGACACTCTATTTGTTTTGTATCATGCTGTTCGTCCTGGTTGGCTTCCAAACAGTCGCTGGCCCGCTGGATTCGTCTGACCATCAGACAGGCGTATATGGCTTCATCTAGAGTGCCTCCGCTTTCTATTACAGAGCATTCCTCACGCTCAGTTGGTTCCTCGTGAGCGGCTGCTCGCAGTGTTTCCATGGAGTCACTTTGCCAGGCAACTACTTGTTCTGGCCGGCATACCATTATTTGTTTTAATAGATTTTACACGTTTGTGGCCTCTGCAGCGCAGTATGGCCGGTCTGTTTTGCAGGGTTCTCAGCGCTCTCCCGTCCGTGATGGGAGCTCTGGGATGTCCCCACTGTCTTGAAGCCTCCAGTGTCCCCTAGTGGATGAAGGAGAAAGCAGGATTTTGGTACTTACCGATGAATCCCTTTCTCCGATTCCACAGGGGACACTGGACGCCCATCCTGCGCTGTTCCTTCCTGCCACGCTTGTGGTCATTTTATGTTATGACTGGTAGAGACCTTTTTGACGTCTCATTGTGTATCTGTTATTTCAACCTTCTCAAATGTTCTGTGTACTTTCGTCTCCTCCTCTTCCTTTTGATTTTTCTCAGTTCCCCTCGGGCACAGTTTCCTAAGGCCGGGCTTGTAGGGGGGCGTAGAGGGGGAGGAGCTAGTCACACTTCAAAATGTAAAGTGCCAGCTCCCACTTCGCACCATCTATACCCTACTGTCTTTAAGCCTCCAGTGTCCCCTATGGAGTCAGAGAAAGGGATTCATCGGTAAGTTCCCAAATCCTGCTTTTTCTAATAGCTCACGCACGAGCTGTGTTATCGTAGCATCATGTATTCCTAATTGGAAGGCTTCCTACTAAGCCATTATGTTTCAGTGCTATGTAAAGTTGAAATTGAAAATTGGGACAACATACGTGTACATATATGCGATTACGCCTTCTAATTCCCAAATTCTGTCACTGTGCTGAGAGGTTATTAAGCGTTTGGATAGTTTTTAACACCAAATCGTGCCCACGACTGCCGGGGAAGAAATCGGAAACGATATCGGATCGTGACCTGAACACCTAGTGTGTGGGCACCTTTACAGTACAATGTAGGACAAGGACATGGATAATTTACATTGTTACATTAGCGACCATAACACCCACATACGCAGCAGAACATAAGCAACCAAGTGTTAGGTAAGAAGTAGATGAAAGTAAAGTTAGGAGAAGCACAAGAGGGTAGAGGGCCCTGCTCATAAGCGCTTACATTGTAAAGGGGAGGGGCAGACAATCAGGGGTGACACAGATGGGGTAGGCAGGGAGGAAGGAGCATGTAGCAGCAAGTTAGGATGAGAGCTGGAAGGCTATGATGAAATAATGGGTCTTGAGAGCCCGTTTGAAGGATTGTAGAGAGGTGGAGAGTCTGATGGGGAGAGCGTTCCAAAGGTGGGACGAGCACGGGCAAAATCTTGGAGGCGGGAGTAGGAGGAAGTAATCAGTTGGCATGAGAGGCGGCGTGCATTAGTTGAGCGAAGAGGGCGGACAGGAGAGTGAAGGGAGATGAGATCAGAGATGTAAATGGGAGAAGATTGGGTGAGGGCTTTGTAAGTGAGCGTGAGAACCTTAAATTGGGTTCTGAAAGGGAAGAGGAGCCAGTGGAGGGCTTGTAGGAGACGGGAGGCAGATGTAGAGCGTTTGGAGAGGAAGATGAGCCGAGCAGCAGCATTGAGGACAGACAGGAGAGGGGAGAGAAGGGATTTGGGGAGGCCAGATAGGAGAAGGTTACAGTAGTCCAATCTGGAGATGACCAATGAGTGTATGAGGGTTTTAGTAGCATCCTGGATGAGATGAGGTCTAATCCTGGAAATATTTATGAGATGGGAGCAGCAGGACTGTGAGAGGTTCTGAATGTGTGGTATGAAGGAGAGAGAGGAGTCCAGGATAACTCCAACTGGGGCTAGAGCAGATAGCTGTGCCATCAATAGATAAAGAAACGGTGGGAAGTGAGGTTATGTAGGGGGGAGGAAAGACGATCAGCTCTGTCTTTTACATGTTAAGTGTAAGAAATCGCTGGGATATCCAGGAAGAGATAGAGAGACAATTGGAGATACGAGTGAGGAGAGAGGTCAGGGGAGGAAAATAAGAGTTGTGGTAGACTTACCTTCATTAACTCTTTTTCTTCGAGGTCCATAGGGTCCGCAGGGATACCATGGGGATAATGTGGTTGGAGTGAGTCAGGCACCAAACTGCATTGAATAAATTAAATCTTCTCATCTTGTGCGGGATAATGCACTTTTCTCCAGTTATGTGAGAGATGTACAATGGATAGACTAGCTAGTGGAATCTTGTACTGGTTTAGAAGAGGATGATACAGTGTAGGCTTCAGCTCCTTCCTCATGTACGAGAGAATGCGCCCCAGGATAGCACGCACTGTCTGCCGCCGTTATATTATCAGAGATCCATGGAATTGTAAGTGACCCAAGTTCACCGTGTTGTGTTCCAGAACCTATAATCCCCATTTCTGGCGTCTTCCACTTTGTGCGGTCATGGCTGAAGAACCTGCGCCATGCACCATCCGGGCGCCGGTGCCACTCCAGGTGGGCGACGTGACAGCTGAGCTTGGCACACCGGGTGTAAACGTTATCGATGTCACCTTTCCTAGCGCTCAGGTGGTTAATGTGAGTTAACAGCTCTGTTCCTGTAGTACCATTATATACATTGTATTATTACACATTGTAAAGTCCCTTGGTAACATTATTTTACATTTCTGTAGTAACTATACTATACATTATTTTATTCTATATTATACCTGTAGTAACATAATTATTCATTATATTATATTATTCCTGTGGCAACACATTCTATATTATATTATTCCTGTAGTAACATTATTATTCCTGTAGTATCATTATTATTCCTGTAGTAACATTATTATTCCTGTAGTATCATTATTATTCCTGTAGTATCACTATTATACATTATACCAGAGGCTCCCCAACAGTTCAGGTATTAGACATATCCATGGCTGAGCACAGGTGACTTCATTAGTACCTCAGTCAATTTGATTTAACCACCTGAGCTCAACCATGGATATCGCTAATACCTGAGCTGTTGGGGAGCCTTGAGGACCGCGTTTGGGAACCTCTGTATTATATTATTCCTGTAGTAATGTTATTAATTATATATTATTCCTGTAGTAATGTTATTATGCATTATTATATTATTCCTGTAGTAACACTATTATAGAGTAAAATTTTGTACTAACATTATTATACATTATATTCTATTATTCCTGTAGTAACATTATTATATATTATGTTATTTTTATAGCAACACCATTATAAATTATATTTTATATATAATTCCTGTATTAACACTATTACCTACCCTCCAGCATGACCCGTTCCATTAGGTACAAAACACTCTGCTCCTGGACTTCCCACCTAATGTATGACTGCAGACACCTGTGCTGAGCTAGGTAATAGATGAGACAGGTGGCTGCAGTCATACATTAGGTGAGGAGTACAGGAGCAGAGCACTGTGTATATAATGTATGACTGCAGACACCTGTGCTGTGCTAGGTAATAGATGAGACAGGTGTTACACCACAGGTGGCTGCAGTCATACATTAGGTGAGGAGTACAGGAGCAGAGCACTGTGTATATAATGTATGACTGCAGACACCTGTGCTGTGCTAGGTAATAGATGAGACAGGTGTTACACCACAGGTGGCTGCAGTCATACATTAGGTGAGGAGTACAGGAGCAGAGCACTGTGTATATAATGTATGACTGCAGACACCTGTGCTGAGCTAGGTAATAGATGAGACAGGTGTTACACCACAGGTGGCTGCAGTCATACATTAGGTGGGGAGTACAGGAGCAGAGCACTGTGTATATAATGTATGACTGCAGACACCTGTGCTGTGCTAGGTAATAGATGAGACAGGTGTTACACCACAGGTGGCTGCAGTCATACATTAGGTGGGGAGTACAGGAGCAGAGCACTGTGTATATAATGTATGACTGCAGACACCTGTGCTGAGCTAGGTAATAGATGAGACAGGTGTTACACCACAGGTGGCTGTAGTCATACATTAGGTGGGGAGTACAGGAGCAGAGCACTGTGTGTATAATGTATGACTGCAGACACCTGTGCTGAGCTAGGTAATAGATGAGACAGGTGTTACACCACAGGTGGCTGCAGTCATACATTAGGTGGGGAGTACAGGAGCACAGCACTGTGTATATAATGTATGACTGCAGACACCTGTGCTGTGCTAGGTAATAGATGAGACAGGTGTTACACCACAGGTGGCTGCAGTCATACATTAGGTGGGGAGTACAGGAGCAGAGCACTGTGTATATAATGTATGACTGCAGACACCTGTGCTGAGCTAGGTAATAGATGAGACAGGTGTTACACCACAGGTGGCTGTAGTCATACATTAGGTGGGGAGTACAGGAGCAGAGCACTGTGTATATAATGTATGACTGCAGACACCTGTGCTGAGCTAGGTAATAGAGGAGACAGGTGTTACACCACAGGTGGCTGCAGTCATACATTAGGTGGGGAGTACAGGAGCAGAGCACTGTGTGTATAATGTATGACTGCAGACACCTGTGCTGAGCTAGGTAATAGATGAGACAGGTGTTACACCACAGGTGTCTGCCATCATACATTAGGTGGGGAGTACAGGAGCAGAGCACTGTGTATATAATGTATGACTGCAGACACCTGTGCTGAGCTAGGTAATAGATGAGACAGGTGTTACACCACAGGTGGCTGCAGTCATACATTAGGTGGGGAGTACAGGAGCAGAGCACTGTGTATATAATGTATGACTGCAGACACCTGTGCTGAGCTAGGTAATAGATGAGACGGGTGTTACACCACAGGTGGCTGCAGTCATACATTAGGTGGGGAGTACAGGAGCAGAGCACTGTGTGTATAATGTATGACTGCAGACACCTGTGCTGAGCTAGGTAATAGATGAGACAGGTGTTACACCACAGGTGGCTGCAGTCATACATTAGGTGGGGAGTACAGGAGCAGAGCACTGTGTATATAATGTATGACTGCAGACACCTGTGCTGAGCTAGGTAATAGAGGAGACAGGTGTTACACCACAGGTGGCTGCAGTCATACATTAGGTGGGGAGTACAGGAGCAGCACTGTGTATATAATGTATGACTGCAGACACCTGTGCTGAGCTAGGTAATAGATGAGACAGGTGTTACATCACAGGTGGCTGCAGTCATACATTATGTGGGGAGTACAGGAGCAGAGCACTGTGTATATAATGTATGACTGCAGACACCTGTGCTGAGCTAGGTAATAGATGAGACAGGTGTTACACCACAGGTGGCTGCAGTCATACATTAGGTGAGGAGTACAGGAGCAGCACTGTGTATATAATGTATGACTGCAGACACCTGTGCTGAGCTAGGTAATAGATGAGACAGGTGTTACATCACAGGTGGCTGCAGTCATACATTATGTGGGGAGTACAGGAGCAGAGCACTGTGTATATAATGTATGACTGCAGACACCTGTGCTGAGCTAGGTAATAGATGAGACAGGTGTTACACCACAGGTGGCTGCAGTCATACATTAGGTGAGGAGTACAGGAGCAGAGCACTGTGTATATAATGTATGACTGCAGACACCTGTGCTGTGCTAGGTAATAGATGAGACAGGTGTTACACCACAGGTGGCTGCAGTCATACATTAGGTGGGGAGTACAGGAGCAGAGCACTGTGTATATAATGTATGACTGCAGACACCTGTGCTGAGCTAGGTAATAGATGAGACAGGTGTTACACCACAGGTGGCTGTAGTCATACATTAGGTGGGGAGTACAGGAGCAGAGCACTGTGTATATAATGTATGACTGCAGACACCTGTGATGAGCTAGGTAATAGATGAGACAGGTGTTACACCACAGGTGGCTGTAGTCATACATTAGGTGGGGAGTACAGGAGCAGAGCACTGTGTATATAATGTATGACTGCAGACACCTGTGCTGAGCTAGGTAATAGATGAGACAGGTGTTACACCACAGGTGGCTGCAGTCATACATTAGGTGGGGAGTACAGGAGCAGAGCACTGTGTATATAATGTATGACTGCAGACACCTGTGCTGAGCTAGGTAATAGATGAGACGGGTGTTACACCACAGGTGGCTGCAGTCATACATTAGGTGGGGAGTACAGGAGCAGAGCACTGTGTATATAATGTATGACTGCAGACACCTGTGCTGAGCTAGGTAATAGATGAGACGGGTGTTACACCACAGGTGGCTGCAGTCATACATTAGGTGGGGAGTACAGGAGCAGAGCACTGTGTGTATAATGTATGACTGCAGACACCTGTGCTGAGCTAGGTAATAGATGAGACAGGTGTTACACCACAGGTGGCTGTAGTCATACATTAGGTGGGGAGTACAGGAGCAGAGCACTGTGTATATAATGTATGACTGCAGACACCTGTGCTGAGCTAGGTAATAGAGGAGACAGGTGTTACACCACAGGTGGCTGCAGTCATACATTAGGTGGGGAGTACAGGAGCAGCACTGTGTATATAATGTATGACTGCAGACACCTGTGCTGAGCTAGGTAATAGATGAGACAGGTGTTACATCACAGGTGGCTGCAGTCATACATTATGTGGGGAGTACAGGAGCAGAGCACTGTGTATATAATGTATGACTGCAGACACCTGTGCTGAGCTAGGTAATAGATGAGACAGGTGTTACACCACAGGTGGCTGCAGTCATACATTAGGTGGGGAGTACAGGAGCAGCACTGTGTATATAATGTATGACTGCAGACACCTGTGCTGAGCTAGGTAATAGATGAGACAGGTGTTACACCACAGGTGGCTGCAGTCATACATTAGGTGGGGAGTACAGGAGCAGAGCACTGTGTATATAATGTATGACTGCAGACACCTGTGCTGAGCTAGGTAATAGATGAGACAGGTGTTACATCACAGGTGGCTGCAGTCATACATTATGTGGGGAGTACAGGAGCAGAGCACTGTGTATATAATGTATGACTGCAGACACCTGTGCTGAGCTAGGTAATAGATGAGACAGGTGTTACACCACAGGTGGCTGCAGTCATACATTAGGTGGGGAGTACAGGAGCAGAGCACTGTGTATATAATGTATGACTGCAGACACCTGTGCTGAGCTAGGTAATAGATGAGACAGGTGTTACACCACAGGTGTCTGCCATCATACATTAGGTGGAAGTACAGGAGCAGAGCACTGTGTATATAATGTATGACTGCAGACACCTGTGCTGAGCTAGGTAATAGATGAGACAGGTGTTACATCACAGGTGGCTGCAGTCATACATTATGTGGGGAGTACAGGAGCAGAGCACTGTGTATATAATGTATGACTGCAGACACCTGTGCTGAGCTAGGTAATAGATGAGACAGGTGTTACACCACAGGTGGCTGCAGTCATACATTAGGTGGGGAGTACAGGAGCAGAGCACTGTGTATATAATGTATGACTGCAGACACCTGTGCTGAGCTAGGTAATAGATGAGACAGGTGTTACACCACAGGTGTCTGCCATCATACATTAGGTGGAAGTACAGGAGCAGAGCACTGTGTATATAATGTATGACTGCAGACACCTGTGCTGAGCTAGGTAATAGATGAGACAGATTACACCACAGGTGGCTGCAGTCATACATTAGGTGGGGAGTACAGGAGCAGAGCACTGTGTATATAATGTATGACTGCAGACACCTGTGATGAGCTAGGTAATAGATGAGACAGGTGTTACACCACAGGTGGCTGTAGTCATACATTAGATGGGGAGTACAGGAGCAGAGCACTGTGTATATAATGTATGACTGCAGACACCTGTGCTGAGCTAGGTAATAGAGGAGACAGGTGTTACACCACAGGTGGCTGCAGTCATACATTAGGTGGGGAGTACAGGAGCAGAGCACTGTGTGTATAATGTATGACTGCAGACACCTGTGCTGAGCTAGGTAATAGATGAGACAGGTGTTACACCACAGGTGGCTGCAGTCATACATTAGGTGGGGAGTACAGGAGCAGAGCACTGTGTATATAATGTATGACTGCAGACACCTGTGCTGAGCTAGGTAATAGATGAGACAGGTGTTACACCACAGGTGGCTGCAGTCATACATTAGGTGGGGAGTACAGGAGCAGAGCACTGTGTATATAATGTATGACTGCAGACACCTGTGCTGAGCTAGGTAATAGATGAGACAGATGTTACACCACAGGTGGCTGCAGTCATACATTAGGTGGGGAGTACAGGAGCAGAGCACTGTGTATATAATGTATGACTGCAGACACCTGTGCTGAGCTAGGTAATAGATGAGACAGGTGTTACACCACAGGTGGCTGCAGTCATACATTAGGTGGAAGTACAGGAGCAGAGCACTGTGTATATAATGTATGACTGCAGACACCTGTGCTGAGCTAGGTAATAGATGAGACAGGTGTTACACCACAGGTGGCTGTAGTCATACATTAGGTGGGGAGTACAGGAGCAGAGCACTGTGTATATAATGTATGACTGCAGACACCTGTGCTGAGCTAGGTAATAGATGAGACAGGTGTTACACCACAGGTGGCTGCAGTCATACATTAGGTGGGGAGTACAGGAGCAGAGCACTGTGTATATAATGTATGACTGCAGACACCTGTGATGAGCTAGGTAATAGATGAGACAGGTGTTACACCACAGGTGGCTGCAGTCATACATTAGGTGGGGAGTACAGGAGCAGAGCACTGTGTATATAATGTATGACTGCAGACACCTGTGCTGAGCTAGGTAATAGATGAGACAGATGTTACACCACAGGTGGCTGCAGTCATACATTAGGTGGGGAGTACAGGAGCAGAGCACTGTGTATATAATGTATGACTGCAGACACCTGTGCTGAGCTAGGTAATAGATGAGACAGGTGTTACACCACAGGTGGCTGCAGTCATACATTAGGTGGGGAGTACAGGAGCAGCACTGTGTATATAATGTATGACTGCAGACACCTGTGCTGAGCTAGGTAATAGATGAGACAGGTGTTACACCACAGGTGGCTGCAGTCATACATTAGGTGGGGAGTACAGGAGCAGAGCATTGTGTATATAATGTATGACTGCAGACACCTGTGCTGAGCTAGGTAATAGATGAGACAGGTGTTACACCACAGGTGGCTGCAGTCATACATTAGGTGGGGAGTACAGGAGCAGAGCACTGTGTATATAATGTATGACTGCAGACACCTGTGCTGAGCTAGGTAATAGATGAGACAGGTGTTACACCACAGGTGGCTGCAGTCATACATTAGGTGGGGAGTACAGGAGCAGAGCACTGTGTATATAATGTATGACTGCAGACACCTGTGCTGAGCTAGGTAATAGATGAGACAGGTGTTATACCACAGGTGTCTGCAGTCATACATTAGGTGGGGAGTACAGGAGCAGAGCACTGTGTATATAATGTATGACTGCAGACACCTGTGCTGAGCTAGGTAATAGATGAGACAGGTGTTACACCACAGGTGGCTGCAGTCATACATTAGGTGGGGAGTACAGGAGCAGAGCACTGTGTATATAATGTATGACTGCAGACACCTGTGCTGAGCTAGGTAATAGATGAGACAGGTGTTACACTACAGGTGGCTGCAGTCATACATTAGGTGGGGAGTACAGGAGCAGAGCACTGTGTATATAATGTATGACTGCAGACACCTGTGCTGAGCTAGGTAATAGATGAGACAGGTGTTACACCACAGGTGTCTGCCATCATACATTAGGTGGAAGTACAGGAGCAGAGCACTGTGTATATAATGT
Source organism: Taudactylus pleione (assembly GCA_031769625.1). Lineage (NCBI taxonomy): Eukaryota > Metazoa > Chordata > Amphibia > Anura > Myobatrachidae > Taudactylus > Taudactylus pleione. Next base: position 1,220,754 of record JAUIMM010001977.1, on the reverse strand, counting down.
ATGACTGCAGACACCTGTGCTGAGCTAGGTAATAGATGAGACAGGTGTTACATCACCGGTGGCTGCAGTCATACATTATGTGGGGAGTACAGGAGCGCAGAGCACTGTGTATATAATGTATGACTGCAGACACCTGTGCTGAGCTAGGTAATAGATGAGACAGGTGTTACACCACAGGTGGCTGCAGTCATACATTAGGTGGGGAGTACAGGAGCAGAGCACTGTGTATATAATGTATGACTGCAGACACCTGTGCTGAGCTAGGTAATAGATGAGACAGGTGTTACACCACAGGTGTCTGCCATCATACATTAGGTGGAAGTACAGGAGCAGAGCACTGTGTATATAATGTATGACTGCAGACACCTGTGATGAGCTAGGTAATAGATGAGACAGGTGTTACACCACAGGTGGCTGTAGTCATACATTAGGTGGGGAGTACAGGAGCAGAGCACTGTGTATATAATGTATGACTGCAGACACCTGTGCTGAGCTAGGTAATAGATGAGACAGGTGTTACACCACAGGTGGCTGCAGTCATACATTAGGTGGGGAGTACAGGAGCAGAGCACTGTGTATATAATGTATGACTGCAGACACCTGTGCTGAGCTAGGTAATAGATGAGACGGGTGTTACACCACAGGTGGCTGCAGTCATACATTAGGTGGGGAGTACAGGAGCAGAGCACTGTGTATATAATGTATGACTGCAGACACCTGTGCTGAGCTAGGTAATAGATGAGACGGGTGTTACACCACAGGTGGCTGCAGTCATACATTAGGTGGGGAGTACAGGAGCAGAGCACTGTGTATATAATGTATGACTGCAGACACCTGTGCTGAGCTAGGTAATAGATGAGACAGGTGTTACACCACAGGTGGCTGCAGTCATACATTAGGTGGGGAGTACAGGAGCAGAGCACTGTGTATATAATGTATGACTGCAGACACCTGTGCTGAGCTAGGTAATAGATGAGACAGGTGTTACACCACAGGTGTCTGCCATCATACATTAGGTGGAAGTACAGGAGCAGAGCACTGTGTATATAATGTATGACTGCAGACACCTGTGCTGAGCTAGGTAATAGATGAGACAGATGTTACACCACAGGTGGCTGCAGTCATACATTAGGTGGGGAGTACAGGAGCAGAGCACTGTGTATATAATGTATGACTGCAGACACCTGTGATGAGCTAGGTAATAGATGAGACAGGTGTTACACCACAGGTGGCTGTAGTCATACATTAGGTGGGGAGTACAGGAGCAGAGCACTGTGTATATAATGTATGACTGCAGACACCTGTGCTGAGCTAGGTAATAGAGGAGACAGGTGTTACACCACAGGTGGCTGCAGTCATACATTAGGTGGGGAGTACAGGAGCAGAGCACTGTGTGTATAATGTATGACTGCAGACACCTGTGCTGAGCTAGGTAATAGATGAGACAGGTGTTACACCACAGGTGGCTGCAGTCATACATTAGGTGGGGAGTACAGGAGCAGAGCACTGTGTATATAATGTATGACTGCAGACACCTGTGCTGAGCTAGGTAATAGATGAGACAGGTGTTACACCACAGGTGGCTGCAGTCATACATTAGGTGGGGAGTACAGGAGCAGAGCACTGTGTATATAATGTATGACTGCAGACACCTGTGATGAGCTAGGTAATAGATGAGACAGGTGTTACACCACAGGTGGCTGTAGTCATACATTAGGTGGGGAGTACAGGAGCAGAGCACTGTGTATATAATGTATGACTGCAGACACCTGTGCTGAGCTAAGTAATAGAGGAGACAGGTGTTACACCACAGGTGGCTGCAGTCATACATTAGGTGGGGAGTACAGGAGCAGAGCACTGTGTGTATAATGTATGACTGCAGACACCTGTGCTGAGCTAGGTAATAGATGAAACAGGTGTTACACCACAGGTGGCTGCAGTCATACATTAGGTGGGGAGTACAGGAGCAGAGCACTGTGTATATAATGTATGACTGCAGACACCTGTGCTGAGCTAGGTAATAGATGAGACGGGTGTTACACCACAGGTGGCTGCAGTCATACATTAGGTGGGGAGTACAGGAGCAGAGCACTGTGTATATAATGTATGACTGCAGACACCTGTGCTGAGCTAGGTAATAGATGAGACAGGTGTTACACTACAGGTGGCTGCAGTCATACATTAGGTGGGGAGTACAGGAGCAGAGCACTGTGTATATAATGTATGACTGCAGACACCTGTGCTGAGCTAGGTAATAGATGAGACAGGTGTTACACTACAGGTGGCTGCAGTCATACATTAGGTGGGGAGTACAGGAGCAGAGCACTGTGTATATAATGTATGACTGCAGACACCTGTGCTGAGCTAGGTAATAGATGAGACAGGTGTTACACCACAGGTGGCTGCAGTCATACATTAGGTGGGGAGTACAGGAGCAGCACTGTGTATATAATGTATGACTGCAGCCACCTGTGCTGAGCTAGGTAATAGATGAGACAGGTGTTACACCACAGGTGGCTGCAGTCATACATTAGGTGAGGAGTACAGGAGCAGAGCACTGTGTGTATAATGTATGACTGCAGACACCTGTGCTGAGCTAGGTAATAGATGAGACAGGTGTTACACCACAGGTGTCTGCAGTCATACATTAGGTGGGGAGTACAGGAGCAGAGCATTGTGTATATAATGTATGACTGCAGACACCTGTGCTGAGCTAGGTAATAGATGAGACGGGTGTTACACCACAGGTGGCTGCAGTCATACATTAGGTGGGGAGTACAGGAGCAGAGCACTGTGTATATAATGTATGACTGCAGACACCTGTGCTGAGCTAGGTAATAGATGAGACAGGTGTTACACCACAGGTGGCTGCAGTCATACATTAGGTGGGGAGTACAGGAGCAGAGCACTGTGTATATAATGTATGACTGCAGACACCTGTGCTGAGCTAGGTAATAGATGAGACAGGTGTTACACCACAGGTGGCTGCAGTCATACATTAGGTGGGGAGTACAGGAGCAGAGCACTGTGTATATAATGTATGACTGCAGACACCTGTGCTGAGCTAGGTAATAGATGAGACAGGTGTTACACCACAGGTGGCTGCAGTCATACATTAGGTGGGGAGTACAGGAGCAGAGCATTGTGTATATAATGTATGACTGCAGACACCTGTGCTGAGCTAGGTAATAGATGAGACAGGTGTTTCCCCACAGGTGTCTGCCATCATTCATTAGGTGGGGAGTACAGGAGCAGAGCATTGTGTACCTGATGGAGGGTCTGCTATTATATATTATTACTGTAGGAACACTATTATACATTATATTCTATAGTCCTGTAGTTAGCCTATTATACATTAGATTCTATAGTCCCGTAGGAACACTATTATACATTAGATTCTATAGTCCTGTAGGAACACTATTATACACTAGATTCTATAGTCCTGTAGGAACACTATTATACATTAGATTCTATAGTCCTGTAGGAACACTATTATACATTAGATTCTATAGTCCTGTAGGAACACTATTATACATTAGATTCTATAGTCCTGTAGGAACACTATTCTAAATCCCGACGCCGAGATGTACTCAGTAATAGTCTCTATAAGAAATGCTGGTACACTGTAAGTAATGGCTGAGCCCGGGCCCCTGCTGGAGATCTCTCTATAGGAAATGCTGGTGCACTGTAAGTAATGGCTGAGGCCCGGCACCTGCGGGGGATCTCTCTATAGGAAATGCTGGTGCACTGTAAGTAATGGCTGAGGCCCGGCACCTGCGGGGGATCTCTCTATAGGAAATGCTGGTGCACTGTAAGTAATGGCTGACGCCCGGCACCTGCGGGGGATCTCTCTATAGGAAATGCTGGTGCACTGTAAGTAATGGCTGAGGCCAGGCACCTGCGGGGGATCTCTCTATAGGAAATGCTGGTACACTGTAAGTAATGGCTGAGGCCAGGCACCTGCGGGGGATCTCTCTATAGGAAATGCTGGTACACTGTAAGTAATGACTGAGGCCGGGCACCTGTGGGGGATCTCTCTATAGGAAATGCTGGTGCACTGTAAGTAATGGCTGATGCCGGCACCTGCGGGGGATCTCTCTATAGGAAATGCTGGTGCACTGTAAATAATGGCTGAGCCCGGGCCCCTGTGGGGGATCTCTCTATAGGAAATGCTGGTGCACTGTAAGTAATGGCTGAGGCCCGGCACCTGCGGGGGATCTCTCTATAGGAAATGCTGGTGCACTGTAAGTAATGGCTGAGGCCCGGCACCTGCGGGGGATTTCTCTATAGGAAATGCTGGTGCACTGTAAGTAATGGCTGAGCCCGGGCCCCTGCGGGGGATCTCTCTATAGGAAATGCTGGTGCACTGTAAGTAATGGCTGAGGCCCAGCACCTGCGGGGGATCTCTCTATAGGAAATGCTGGTGCACTGTAAGTAATGGCTGAGCCCGGGCCCCTGTGGGGAATCTCTCTACAGGAAATGCTGGTACACTGTAAGTAATGGCTGAGGCCCGGCACGTGCGGGGGATCTCTCTATAAGAAATGCTGGTGCACTGTAAGTAATGGCTGAGGCCCGGCACGTGCGGGGGATCTCTCTATAAGAAATGCTGGTGCACTGTAAGTAATGGCTGAGGCCCGGCACCTGCGGGGGATCTCTCTATAGAAAATGCTGGTACACTGTAAGTAATGGCTGAGGCCCGGCACCTGCGGGGGATCTCTCTATAGGAAATGCTGGTACACTGTAAGTAATGGCTGAGGCCCGGCACCTGCGGGGGATCTCTCTATAGGAAATGCTGGTACACTGTAAGTAATGGCTGAGGCCTGCACCTGCGGGGGATCTCTCTATAAGAAATGCTGGTGCACTGTAAGTAATGGCTGAGGCCGGGCATCTGCGGGGGATCTCTCTGTAAGTAATGGCTGAGGCCTGGCACCTGCGGGGGATCTCTCTATAAGAAATGCTGGTGCACTGTAAGTAATGGCTGTGCCCGGGCCCCTGCGGGGGATCTCTCTATAGGAAGTGCTGGTACACTGTAAGTAATGGCTGAGGCCGGGCACCTGCAGGGGATCTCTCTATAGGAAATGCTGGTGCACTGTAAGTAATGGCTGAGGCCTGCACCTGCGGGGGATCTCTCTATAAGAAATGCTGGTGCACTGTAAGTAATGGCTGAGGCCGGGCATCTGCGGGGGATCTCTCTGTAAGTAATGGCTGAGGCCTGGCACCTGCGGGGGTGACATCTCGGTCTGTTTTTCTCTTTCTCCTGTGTGCATCAAACACTACAATACTGAAGGAACACAGTCCCCACTGCTGACGGGTTTAATCATCAGTTTATTACTATAATTCTATAAGGTTCCAGCCTTCTGTTCATTATAGTGCTGCCGGAGCCGGAGTACACTATATAACTGAGCAGTGGCGGATCATGGCCAGGGGCGTTGTGACTCCTCACCGTGGGGTATTCTGGGGACCCCTCACTGAGTATATTATCCCTCTCTGGTGCAGGAGATCAGCTTCAAGAATTACTACACTGCTTTCCTGACCGTTCACATGCAGCTGTCTGACCCCACCGCCAAGGCCGGAGTCTGGCGGACCTGTGTCAGCAACCTGCGCCTCATGCTATACCCCCACATGGAGGAGGGGTCCCAGGACTATGTGTCTCTGTACAGGCAGCAGGTGAGGGCGCTTACGTGCCATGTATAATATACTGTGTATGTTCCCCACCATCCGAGTGATGACACAGTGTAGGGATGTACTGTGGGAGGATGTAGGGTATTTACCCTAGACCCTCCCCCTGCATTATACCCTCCAATTATTGTAGTATACCTAGTATTGTCGCTGAGTGTCTGTGACGGATGAGTGTGAGTCCTGGTAATAATATATATCGGGTATAGTGTATATAACCTGTCATTATATTATATATATATCACTGTAGTGAGTCCTGGTAATAATATATATCGGGTATAGTGTATATAACCTGTCATTATATTATATATATATCACTGTAGTCTCTGGCTGAGTGCGTGTAGGGATGAGTGTGAGTCCTGGTAATAATATATATCGGGTATAGTGTATATAACCTGTCATTATATTATATATATATCACTGTAGTGAGTCCTGGTAATAATATATATCGGGTATAGTGTATATAACCTGTCATTATATTATATATATCACTGTAGTCTCTGGCTGAGTGCCTGTAGGGATGAGTGAGTGTCCTGGTAATAATATATATCGGGTATAGTGTATATAACCTGTCATTATATTATATATATCACTGTAGTCTCTGGCTGAGTGCCTGTAGGGATGAGTGTGAGTCCTGGTAATAATATATATCGGGTATAGTGTATATAACCTGTCATGATGAGTGTGAGTCCTGGTAATAATATATATCGGGTATAGTATATATAACCTCTCATTATATTATATATATATATATATCACTGTAGTCTCTGGCTGAGTGCCTGTAGGGATGAGTGTGAGTCCTGGTAATAATATATATCGGGTATAGTGTATATAACCTGTCATTATATTATATTATATTATATTATATTATATTATATATATCACTGTAGTCTCTGGCTGAGTGCCTGTAGGGAGGAGTGTGAGTCCTGGTAATAATATATTATCAGGTATAGTGTATATAACCTGTCATTATATTATATATATCACTGTAGTCTCTGGCTGAGTGCCTGTGAGGGATGAGTGTGAGTCCTGGTAATAATATATATCGGGTATAGTGTATATAACCTGTCATTATATTATATATATCACTGTAGTCTCTGGCTGAGTGCCTGTGAGGGATGAGTGTGAGTCCTGGTAATAATATATATCGGGTATAGTGTATATAACCTGTCATTATATTATATATATCACTGTAGTCTCTGGCTGAGTGCCTGTAGGGATGAGTGTGAGTCCTGGTAATAATATATATCGGGTATAGTGTATATAACCTGTCATTATATTATATATATATCACTGTAGTCTCTGGCTGAGTGCCTGTAGGGATGAGTGAGTGTCCTGGTAATAATATATATCGGATATAGTGTATATAACCTGTCATTATATATTATATATATCACTGTAGTCTCTGGCTGAGTGCCTGTAGGGATGAGTGAGTGTCCTGGTAATAATATATATCGGGTATAGTGTATATAACCTGTCATTATATTATATATATCACTGTAGTGAGTCCCGGTAATAATAAATTATATTAGTATACTCTTCCTCTATGGTGAATGATTCTTCCCCCCAGATGCTGTGTGATACAGATTCTGTGATCTCCATTCGTCTCATCCTGCGGCAGCCATCGCCTGTCTGGGTCACCTTCACCCTGGAAGACCTGCAGATTAATCCACCTGGAAGGCAGGTAAGTGATCACGTCTCCACCATGGAGGACAGGACGTAACGTGAGGGGTTTGTACACTCACTGATTTCATTCATTTCTCCCAGCTGATAATAAGATTATTTACAAGTATTTTTATTGTTCCTTCATCTGGTTTTAGGGCTTATTCACATGTATGCGCTGGTACTGTGGTATTTGGCCATTAACTAATGCATAAAATTTAATTTAATTTAAAATTGTGACTAACGGTTCCTTATGGGCATCATTGCGTTCTGCATATCTGATTATCTGGGTTATGTGGCCTGAGATAGTCCTTATTAGTAAGGAGCTATAACTAGTGAGGACAATAGCCCCCGTACAGGAGATGTGTTACTGTCATGTGTAAGGAGCTATAACTAGTGAGGACAATAGCCCCCGTACAGGAGGTGTGTGAGGCTGATGTGTTACTGTCATGTGTAAGGAGCTATAACTAGTGAGGACAATAGCCCCCGTACAGGAGGTGTGTGAGGCTGATGTATTACTGTCATGTGTAAGGAAGCTATAACTAGTGATGGACAATAGCCCCCGTACAGGAGGTGTGTGAGGCTGATGTGTTACTGTCATGTGTAAGGAGCTATAACTAGTGATGGACAATAGCCCCCGTACAGGAGGTGTGTGAGGCTGATGTGTTACTGTCATGTGTAAGGAGCTATAACTAGTGAGGACAATAGCCGCCGTACAGGAGCTGTGTGAGGCTGATGTGTTACTGTCATGTGTAAGGAGCTATAACTAGTGAGGACAATAGCCCCCGTACAGGAGCTGTGTGAGGCTGATGTGTTACTGTCATGTGTAAGGAGCTATAACTAGTGAGGACAATAGCCCCCGTACAGGAGGTGTGTGAGGCTGATGTGTTACTGTCATGTGTAAGGAGCTATAACTAGTGAGGACAATAGCCCCCTGTACAGGAGCTGTGTGAGGCTGATGTGTTACTGTCATGTGTAAGGAGCTATAACTAGTGAGGACAATAGCCCCCGTACAGGAGGTGTGTGAGGCTGATGTATTACTGTCATGTGTAAGGAGCTATAACTAGTGAGGACAATAGCCCCCGTACAGGAGGTGTGTGAGGCTGATGTGTTACTGTCATGTGTAAGGAGCTATAACTAGTGAGGACAATAGCCCCCGTACAGGAGGTGTGTGAGGCTGATGTGTTACTGTCATGTGTAAGGAGCTATAACTAGTGAGGACAATAGCCCCCGTACAGGAGCTGTGTGAGGCTGATGTGTTACTGTCATGTGTAAGGAGCTATAACTAGTGAGGACAATAGCCCCCGTACAGGAGGTGTGTGAGGCTGATGTGTTACTGTCATGTGTAAGGAAGCTATAACTAGTGAGGACAATAGCCGCCGTACAGGAGGTGTGTGAGGCTGATGTATTACTGTCATGTGTAAGGAGTTATAACTAGTGAGGACAATAGCCCCCGTACAGGAGGTGTGTGAGGCTGATGTGTTACTGTCATGTGTAAGGAGCTATAACTAGTGAGGACAATAGCCCCCGTACAGGAGGTGTGTGAGGCTGATGTGTTACTGTCATGTGTAAGGAGCTATAACTAGTGAGGACAATAGCCCCCGTACAGGAGGTGTGTGAGGCTGATGTATTACTGTCATGTGTAAGGAGCTATAACTAGTGAGGACAATAGCCCCCGTACAGGAGCTGTGTGAGGCTGATGTATTACTGTCATGTGTAAGGAGCTATAACTAGTGAGGACAATAGCCCCCGTACAGGAGGTGTGTGAGGCTGATGTATTACTGTCATGTGTAAGGAGCTATAACTAGTGAGGACAATAGCCCCCGTACAGGAGGTGTGTGAGGCTGATGTATTACTGTCATGTGTAAGGAGCTATAACTAGTGAGGACAATAGCCCCCGTACAGGAGGTGTGTGAGGCTGATGTATTACTGTCATGTGTAAGGAGCTATAACTAGTGAGGACAATAGCCCCCGTACAGGAGCTGTGTGAGGCTGATGTATTACTGTCATGTGTAAGGAGCTATAACTAGTGAGGACAATAGCCCCCGTACAGGAGCTGTGTGAGGCTGATGTGTTACTGTCATGTGTAAGGAGCTATAACTAGTGAGGACAATAGCCCCCGTACAGGAGCTGTGTGAGGCTGATGTGTTACTGTCATGTGTAAGGAGCTATAACTAGTGAGGACAATAGCCCCCGTACAGGAGGTGTGTGAGGCTGATGTGTTACTGTCATGTGTAAGGAGCTATAACTAGTGAGGACAATAGCCCCCGTACAGGAGGTGTGTGAGGCTGATGTATTACTGTCATGTGTAAGGAAGCTATAACTAGTGAGGACAATAGCCCCCGTACAGGAGGTGTGTGAGGCTGATGTGTTACTGTCATGTGTTACAGAGCCCGCAGAGGGGGTTTTCCTGGTGGATGTCTCATCTGCCCCCCATAGAGAAGCTGCGTAATCTGCACAAGGTGAGAATAAGGGTGACCTTGAGGATTGCTGGGAGTCAGGAATATAAGACCATATTGGTGTAAGGAATAAGATAAATAATATGAGATAATGATGATTACTATCATTTATTTATAAGGCGCCACAAAGTGTGCGCACAGCGCCGTCCAAGGGGCTCAACACAAAAACCGTGCAGACAGAACATATGAACCATTGAGTAAGTACTAAGCCTTGCTATAATACCACAGGGCACAGAGGATGGCAAAGTAACATACATGACCATCACCCACAGACAGGATAACATACATGACCATCACACACAGGCAGGATAACAGACATGACCATCACCCACAGACAGGATAACATACATGACCATCACCCACAGACAGGATAACATACATGACCATCACCCACAGACAGGATAACATACATGACCATAACACACGGGCAGGATAACATACATGACCATCACACATGGGCAGGATAACATACATGACCATCACACACGGCAGGATAACATACATGACCATCACACACGGGCAGGATAACATACATGACCATCAAACTCGGGCAGGATAACATACATGACCATCACACACGGGCAGGATAACATACATGACCATCACACACAGGCAGGGTAACATACATGACCATCACACATAGGCAGGATAACATACATGACCATCACACACAGGCAGGATAACAGTAAATGGATGGCAGAGAGAAGAATTCGGTATTGGATATAGATGACCGGCATGGCGGACACTGACAGCTGGTATAAGCAGGGACTATGTACTCAGCGCTCACCTGGGGTAATTGGCCAAAGAACTGTGTGTGTGGGTGCTAGTTTAGTAATGATAATTCATAATGACAAATGAGTTATATTGGTAGAAATAATGTGTAATATGCAGACACAATGCTCCAGTCTGTGAACGATCACTATGTAATATCCCCAGGCGTGGGAATGGTCATTAGGGACGTTAGATGGCTCCTTAGGGTGTCTCTATACGTAGTGTGTGTTCAGTATTACGTCTCCTTATATGCAACTAAGGTGCAGCAGCTCCAATCTGTGCGTATGATATTGGGGTATAGTCTGGGTGGTAAGTGTGCCCTTTCAGGGGGTTACTCTCCGTATATATACACACGTCACATAGGGTGGCACACTTACCACCCAGACTATACCCCAATATCATATCCACAAATATGACCCCACAGATTCCAGTGGCTGCACCTTAGTTGTATATAGAGCAGTTCTATATTGTATTACAGTATTGAATGAAAAAAGACAAAAAACGTTTAGCATACATAAAGGACATAGTAGATCACCCTGGACTTTACAGAGGGGGGTAAGTGTAACAGACTTGGACAGAAGTGTATGGTGAGGGGTAGGGGGTAGGTAAGAGGGGTAGGTTAGGATTAGGTCCTTTTTCCTTTTGAGAAATGACAGGCTTAATTACGCGTTCTCTGCTGCTGTTCAGTAAAGTCCAGTGTAATGTCGGCCATACACGGTGCGATGCTCCGCGTAGGGCGACTGCCGATCCGTCGGCAGATGGATCGTGCTGTCCCCGCTGACAATCGCGTGGTCCCCGCTGACCGCACGATACGCCGGCTCCCCCCTCCACCATCTGAATGGGATCGTACATCGCATCCCAGATCATATGAACCTGCGGGAAGATCTAGGGATGCAATTTACAATCCTGCGGGAGCGCGCAGCACGATATCGGGTTTGGCCACCTTAAGTCATATTCCTTTATGCAATGGTTCTGTGTTGGGACGTATTGGCCAGCGTGGAGGGGGTCCTATTATACCTCTTAGTGTTTGTGTACAGGGGTTGAGGCTGCGGTGTTAAAGGGACTCGGCTGTGTGGACCTCACGGCACTTACCTTCTCCACGTCAGGCGGCCTTTTGCTGTTCCTGTGCCTGGGTTCACTGCTGCTGCCGGCTTGTCCTGATTGAGCGTCTCCTCTCCGCTAGTGTCTCCATGTGTTCCGATCACTGAGGTTTTATTTCGCCTTGCTGCGTGACCTGTTTCCTTCTCTGTGTCGGGATGCAGGCCTGCTTCCAGTGTTTACTGCGCAGGCATTGCTTCCTGTACCGATGGGTTGCAGGGGGTGCCCAGAGTCCCAGTATTGGTGTACAGTGGTGTAGCTGGGACAGTGGTGTTGCTGGGTGTAGCTGGGGCAGTAGTGTTGCTGGGCGTAGCTGGAGCAGAGGTGTTGCTGGGGCAGTGGTGTTGCTGGGTGTAGCTGGAGCAGAGGTGTTGCTGGGTGTAGCTGGAGCAGTGGTGTTGCTGGGTGTAGCTGGAGCAGAGGTGTTGCTGGGGCAGTGGTGTTGCTGGGTGTAGCTGGAGCAGTGGTGTTGCTGGGTGTAGCTGGAGCAGAGGTGTTGCTGGGGCAGTGGTGTTGCTGGGTGTAGCTGGAGCAGTGGTGTAGCTGGAGCAGAGGTGTTGCTGGGGCAGTGGTGTTGCTGGGTGTAGCTGGAGCAGTGGTGTTGCTGGGTGTTGCTGGGTCAGTGGTGTTGCTGGGTGTAGCTGGGGCAGTGGTGTTGCTGGGTGTAGCTGGAGCAGTGGTGTAGCTGGAGCAGTGGTGTAGCTGGAGCAGAGGTGTTGCTGGGGCAGTGGTGTTGCTGGGTGTAGCTGGGGCAGTGGTGTAGCTGGGGCAGTGGTGTAGCTGGGGCAGTGGTGTAGCTGGGGCAGTGGTGTAGCTGGGGCAGTGGTGTAGCTGGGGCAGTGGTGTAGCTGGGGCAGTGGTGTAGCTGGGGCAGTGGTGTAGCTGGGGCAGTGGTGTAGCTGGGGCAGTGGTGTTGCTGGGGCAGTGGTGTTGCTGGGGCAGTGGTGTTGCTGGAGCAGTGGTGTTGCTGGGGCAGTGGTGTTGCTGGGGCAGTGGTGTTTCTGGGTGTAGCTGGGGCAAAGGTGTTGCTGGGGCAGTGGTGTTGCTAGGTGTAGCTGGGGCAGTGGTGTTGTTGGGTGTAGCTAGGGTGGTGTTGCTGGGTGTAGCTGGAGCGGTGGTGTTGCTGGGTGTAGCTGGAGCAGTGGTGTTGCTGGGTGTAGCTGGAGCAGTGGTTAGACCTGTGCATTGCTAGGGGGCCGGGATAGCCATCTCCTGGTACCTCCCAGTTCTGCGAGGGGACTGCCTGGTCTGGTGCACTACAGGCCAGACTGAGACTTTCTCGGGGGAGAGTATAAGGTTTGAAAGTGTATAGGGAATGATTTATAAATGTGCTGTAGATCACAACAGCCAGTGTGGTGTAGCTGGGGCAGTGGTGTAGCTGGGTGTTGCTGGGTCAGTGGTGTTTCTGGGTGTAGCTGGGGCAGTGGTGTTTCTGGGTGTAGCTGGAGCAGTGGTGTTGCTGGGTGTAGCTGGGGCAGTGGTGTAGCTGGAGCAGTGGTGTAGCTGGAGCAGTGGTGTAGCTGGAGCAGTGGTGTAGCTGGAGCAGTGGTGTTGCTGGGTGTAGCTGGGGCAGTGGTGTTTCTGGGTGTAGCTGGAGCAGTGGTGTTGCTGGGTGTAGCTGGGGCAGTGGTGTTGCTGGGTGTAGCTGGGGCAGGGTTGTTGCTGGGTGTAGCTGGGGCAGTGGTGTAGCTGGGGCAGTGGTGTTTCTGGGTGTAGCTGGAGCAGTGGTGTTGCTGGGTGTAGCTGGGGCGGTGGTGTAGCTGGGGCAGTGGTGTAGCTGGAACAGTGGTGTTGCTGGGTGTAGCTGGGGCAGTGGTGTAGCTGGGGCAGTGGTGTTGCTGGGTGTTGCTGGAGCAGTGGTGTTGCTGGAGCAGTGGTGTAGCTGGGGCAGTGGTGTAGCTGGGTGTAGTTGGAGCAGAGGTGTTGCTGGGGCAGTGGTGTTGCTGTGTGTAGCTGGGGCAGTGGTGTTGCTGTGTGTAGCTGGGGCAGTGGTGTTGCTGGGTGTAGCTGGGGCAATGGTGTAGCTGGGGCAATGGTGTAGCTGGGGCAATGGTGTAGCTGGGGCAGTAGTGTAGCTGGGGCAGTGGTGTTGCTGGGGCAGTAGTGTAGCTGGGGCAGTGGTGTTGCTGGGTGTAGCTGGGGCAGTGGTGTTACTGGGTGTAGTTGGAGCAGAGGTGTAGCTGGGGCAGTGGTGTTGCTGTGTGTAGCTGGGGCAGTGGTGTTCCTGGGTATAACTGGGGCAGTGGTGTAGCTGGGGCAGTGGTGTTGCTGGGTGTAGCTGGGGCAGTGGTGTTGCTGGGTGTAGCTGGAGCAGTGGTGTCGCTGGGACAATGGTGTTGCTGGGTCTCTGGCATATGTTTCCAGGTTTTAGACCTGTGCATTGCTAGGGGGCCGGGATAGCCATCTACTGGTGTAGCTGGGGCAGTAGTGTAGCTGGGGCAGTGGTGTTGCTGGGGCAGTAGTGTAGCTGGGGCAGTGGTGTTGCTGGGTGTAGCTGGGGCAGTGGTGTTACTGGGTGTAGTTGGAGCAGAGGTGTAGCTGGGGCAGTGGTGTTGCTGTGTGTAGCTGGAGCAGTGGTGTTGCTGGGTGTAGCTGGGGCGGTGGTGTAGCTGGGGCAGTGGTGTAGCTGGGGCAGTGGTGTAGCTGGAACAGTGGTGTTGCTGGGTGTAGCTGGGGCAGTGGTGTAGCTGGGGCAGTGGTGTTGCTGGGTGTAGCTGGGGCAGTAGCTGCTGGGTGTAGCTGGGGCAGTGGTGTTGCTGGAGCAGTGGTGTTGCTGGAGCAGTGGTGTTGCTGGAGCAGTGGTGTAGCTGGGGCAGTGGTGTAGCTGGGTGTAGTTGGAGCAGAGGTGTTGCTGGGGCAGTGGTGTTGCTGTGTGTAGCTGGGGCAGTGGTGTTGCTGGGTGTAGCTGGGGCAGTGGTGTTGCTGGGTGTAGCTGGGGCAATGGTGTAGCTGGGGCAATGGTGTAGCTGGGGCAGTAGTGTAGCTGGGGCAGTGGTGTTGCTGGGGCAGTAGTGTAGCTGGGGCAGTGGTGTTGCTGGGTGTAGCTGGGGCAGTGGTGTTACTGGGTGTAGTTGGAGCAGAGGTGTAGCTGGGGCAGTGGTGTTGCTGTGTGTAGCTGGGGCAGTGGTGTTGCTGTGTGTAGCTGGGGCAGTGGTGTTCCTGGGTATAACTGGGGCAGTGGTGTAGCTGGGGCAGTGGTGTTGCTGGGTGTAGCTGGGGCAGTGGTGTTGCTGGGTGTAGCTGGAGCAGTGGTGTCGCTGGGACAATGGTGTTGCTGGGTCTCTGGCATATGTTTCCAGGTTTTAGACCTGTGCATTGCTAGGGGGCCGGGATAGCCATCTACTGGTGTAGCTGGGGCAGTAGTGTAGCTGGGGCAGTAGTGTAGCTGGGGCAGTGGTGTTGCTGGGGCAGTAGTGTAGCTGGGGCAGTGGTGTTGCTGGGTGTAGCTGGGGCAGTGGTGTTACTGGGTGTAGTTGGAGCAGAGGTGTAGCTGGGGCAGTGGTGTTGCTGTGTGTAGCTGGAGCAGTGGTGTTGCTGGGTGTAGCTGGGGCGGTGGTGTAGCTGGGGCAGTGGTGTAGCTGGGGCAGTGGTGTAGCTGGAACAGTGGTGTTGCTGGGTGTAGCTGGGGCAGTGGTGTAGCTGGGGCAGTGGTGTTGCTGGGTGTAGCTGGGGCAGTAGCTGCTGGGTGTAGCTGGGGCAGTGGTGCTGCTGGGTGTAGCTGGGGCAGTGGTGTTGCTGGGTGTAGCTGGGGCAGTGGTGTAGCTGGGGCAGTGGTGTTGCTGGGTGTAGCTGGGGCAGTGGTGTAGCTGGGGCAGTGGTGTAGCTGGGGCAGTGGTGTTGCTGGGTGTTGCTGGAGCAGTGGTGTTGCTGGAGCAGTGGTGTAGCTGGGGCAGTGGTGTAGCTGGGTGTAGTTGGAGCAGAGGTGTTGCTGGGGCAGTGGTGTTGCTGTGTGTAGCTGGGGCAGTGGTGTTGCTGTGTGTAGCTGGGGCAGTGGTGTTGCTGGGTGTAGCTGGGGCAATGGTGTAGCTGGGGCAATGGTGTAGCTGGGGCAGTAGTGTAGCTGGGGCAGTGGTGTTGCTGGGGCAGTAGTGTAGCTGGGGCAGTGGTGTTGCTGGGTGTAGCTGGGGCAGTGGTGTTACTGGGTGTAGTTGGAGCAGAGGTGTAGCTGGGGCAGTGGTGTTGCTGTGTGTAGCTGGGGCAGTGGTGTTCCTGGGTATAACTGGGGCAGTGGTGTAGCTGGGGCAGTGGTGTTGCTGGGTGTAGCTGGGGCAGTGGTGTTGCTGGGTGTAGCTGGAGCAGTGGTGTCGCTGGGACAATGGTGTTGCTGGGTCTCTGGCATATGTTTCCAGGTTTTAGACCTGTGCATTGCTAGGGGGCCGGGATAGCCATCTCCTGGTACCTCCCAGTTCTGCGAGGGGACTGCATGGTGCACTACAGGCCAGACTGAGACCTCCTCCTCGGGGGAGAGTATAAGGTTTGAAAGTGTATAGGGAATGATTTATAAATGTGCTGTAGATCACAACAGCCAGTGTAGGAGCTTGGGAGAAGCAGTTCCAGGTGCTGGTGTAGGAGTCTGGGTGAAGCGGTTCCAGGTGCCAGTGTAGGAGCCTAGGAGAAGCGGTTCCAGGTGACGTTGGTAGGAGCCTTGGAGAAGCGGTTCCAAGTGTCTGTGCAGGAGCCTTTAGAGAAGAGGATCCAGATGCTGGTGTAGGAGCCTTTGGAGAAGCCTTTCCAGGTGTCGGTGTAGGTGCCGTCGAAGAAACCATTCCAGGTGTCTGTGTAGGAGCCTGTGAGAATCTGCTCCAGGTGCCGCTGTAGGAGCCTGGGAGAAGCGGTTCCAGGTGCTGGTTGTAGGAGCCTGGGAGAAGCGGTTCCATGTGCTGGTGGTAGGAGCCTGGGAGAAGCAGTTCCAGGTGCCGGTGTAGGAGCCTGGGAGAATCTGATCCAGGTGCTGGTGGTAGGAGCCTAGGAAAAGAGGTTCCAGGTGTCAGTGTAGGAGCCTGGGAGAAGCGGTTCCTGGTGCTGGTGATAGGGAATCCCTAGGATCGGTGAAGTAAGCCCACTCATGTTGCTCAGGGACGAGTAACATACAACAGAGCTGTGTTTGCTTGGCAGAGCAAGCTCTGGTCACAGTCAGTAACGCACACCCTAAATTTCATATTCTGGTTCTCTGAATACCGACTCATGCACCAGTACTCTATATACAAGTTTCCAGCATGTTACTTTGGCAGTTAACTCATTGTTAGGAGCCTAGGCTCCTACACCGGCACCTGGTGCTGGTGTAGGAGTCTGGGAGAAGCAGTTCCAGGTGCCGAAGTAGAAGCCTGGGAGAAGCGGTTCCAGGTGCTGGATGTAGGAGCCTGGGAGAACCGGTTCCAGGTGCCGGTGTAGGAGCCTTTGGAGAAGAGGTTCCAGATGCTGGTGTAGGAGCCTTCAGAGGAGCAGTTCCAGGTGTTGGTATAGGAGCCTGGGAGAATTTGCTCCAGGTGCTGGTGGTAGGAGCCTGGGAGAAACGGTTCCAGGTGCTGGTGGTAGGAGCCTGGGAGAAGCGGTTCCATGTGCCGGTGTAGGAGCCTGGGAGTAGCGGTTCCAGGTGCTGGTGGTAGGAGCCAGGGAGAAGCGGTTCCAGGTGCCGGTGTTGGAACCTGAGAGAAGCAGGTGCTGGTGTAGGAACCTGGGAGAAGCGGTTCCGGGTGCTGGTGTAGGAGCTTTTGGAGAAGAGGTTCCAGATGCTGGTGTAGGAGCCTTCGAAGAAGCAGTTCCAGGTGTCGGTGTAGAAACCTGGGAGAAGCGGTTCCAAGTGCTGGTGTAGGAGCCTGGGAGAAGCGGTTCCAGGTGCTGGTGGTAGGAGCCTTTAGAGAAGAGGTTCCAGGTGTCGATGTAGGAGCCTGGGAGAAGCGGTTCCTGGTGCTGGTGGTAGGGAATCCCTAGGATCAGTGAAGTAAGCCCACTTATGTTACTCAGTGTCGAGTAACATACAACAGAGCTGTGATTGCCTGGCAGAGCGACCTCTGGTCACAGTCAGTAACACGCAACCTAAATTTCATATTCTGGTTCTCTGAATACCGAATCATGCACCAGTACTCTATATACAAGTTTCCAGCATGTTACTTTGGTAGTGCACTCATTGTTAGGAGCCTAGGAAAAGAGGCTTCAGATGTAGGAGTCTGGGAGAAGCAGTTCCAGGTGCCGGTGTAGGAGTCTGGGAGTAGTGGTTCCAGGTGCCGGAGCATGGGTGAAGCGGTTCCAGGTGCCAGAGGTAGGAGCATGGAAGTGGTTCCAGGTGCCAGTGTAGGAGTCTGGGAGAAGCGGTTCCATGTGCCGATGTAGGAGCCTGGGAGAAGCGGTTCCAGGTGCTGGATGTAGGAGCCTGGGAGAACCGGTTCCAGGTGCCGGTGTAGGAGCCTTTGGAGAAGAGGTTCCAGATGCTGGTGTAGGAGCCTTCGAAGAAGCAGTTCCAGGTGTTGGTATAGGAGCCTGGGAGAATTTGCTCCAGGTGCTGGTGGTAGGAGCCTGGGAGAAGCGGTTCCATGTGCCGATGTAGGAGCCTGGGAGTAGCGGTTCCAGGTGCCTGTGGTAGGAGTCTGGGATAAGCGGTTCTATGTGCCGGTGTAGGAGCCTGGGAGTAGTGGTTCCAGGTGCTGGTGTAGGAGCCTTTGGAGAAGAGGTTCCAGATGCTGGTGTAGGAGCCTTCGAAGAAGCAGTTCCAGGTGTTGATATAGGAGCCTGGGAGAATTTGCTCCAGGTGCTGGTGTAGGAGCCTGGGAGAAACGGTTCCAGGTGCTGGTGGTAGGAGCCTGGGAGAAGCGGTTCCATGTGCCGGTGTAGGAGCCTGGGAGTAGCGGTTCTAGGTGCCGGAATTAGGAGCATGGAAGAAGTGGTTCCAAGTGCCAGTGTAGGAGTCTGGGAGAAGCGGTTCCATGTGCCGATGTAGGAGCCTGGGAGTAGTGGTTCCAGGTGCTGGTGTAGGAGCCTTTGGAGAAGAGGTTCCAGATGCTGGTGTAGGAGCTTTCGAAGAAGCAGTTCCAGGTGTCTGAGTAGGAGCCTGGGAGAATTTGCTCCAGGTGCCGGTGTAGGAGCCAGGGAGAAGAGGTTGCAGGTGCTGGTGGTAAGAGCCTGGAAGAAGCTGTTCCAGGTGCCGGTGTAGGAGTCTGGAAGAAGTGGTTACAGGTGCTGGAGGTAGGAGTCTGGAAGAAGTGGTTACAGGTGCTGGAGGTAGGAGTCTGGGAGAAGTGGTTCCAGGTGCTGGAGGTAGGAGCCTGGGAGAAGATGTTTCAGGTGCCGGAGGTAGGAGTCTGGGAGAAGTGGTTCCAGGTGCTGGAGGTAGGAGCATGGGAGAAGAGGTTCCAGGTGCCGGCTGGGAGAAGCGGTTCCAGGTGCCGGTGGTAGGGAATCCCTAGGAGCAGTGAAGTAAGCCCACTCAGGTTGCTCAGGGATGAGTATTGTAGAGCAGAGCTGTGATTGTCTGGCAGAGCGAGCTCCGGGCACAGTAACGCGCACCCTAAATGTCATGTTCTGGTTCTTTGAATACCGGCTCATACACCAGCACTCTATATACGAGGTTCCAGCATGTTACTTTGGCACTGCACTGATTGCTAGTATTTATTACTCAGTAACTGTAACAGAAATATGATCAGATATTTACTGTCTACAACTAAATGCTTCATTACAGTGTCCGATCTTTCTAAACAATACAGGAAGAAATCCCTCAGATTGGCCGGAGAAATGGCGCCGGTTGTTACTTTTATTATATCACGTGTGTATGGTAACGATTGTGGTGATGGTTTATCTCCAGGGTGTCAGTAGCTGCGCTTAGTCCGCACAGTTACACCCTGAGGGGAAATTTGTGACTCTTCTCCTCCTGTTCCAGGCTCTCCCGGATCCGGAGCGCGTGTCCAGTGAGGTGCAGCAGATGTGGGCGCTGACGGAAGTCATGCGGGCCAATCAGAGCGCAGTGAGCGTCGGCAGGTTTGATGTGAGTACTGTATGCTCTGCGTTCCCGCAGGATTACAGCATAGAACACTCGCTTATTACAGATGAGGGCATTAATGTGAGGCATAATCTCATTCCAGAATAATACTGACATTAGGAGACGCACGTCTGCTACTACTGCTCCATTATAAGGAATATAATGCTCTCATGGCACCCTATATATTCTACAACCCTAAGAGATAGTCCCAGCATGCCCTGAAAGCAAAACGGTGGCAGGGCATGCTGGGATGTGTAGTTCCACAGCAGCCGTAACGGCCACTTATTGCCCAGCCCTTCTTTAATGCTTACTCTCAGGCTGCTCCTTACCGATGGATCTCTCACCATAAACTAAAGCAAACGGCCGCTGCTGTATCTGGTGTCTGTTCCCACCCATAATTACGCCAATTACACACATAACGGCCGCTGTCGTATCTGGTGTCTGTTCCCACCCGTAATTACTAACGCCAATTACACACATAACGGCCGCTGCCGTATCTGGTGTCTGTTCCCACCCGTAATTACTAACGCCAATTACACACATAACAGCAGCACTAACATTCAAAAATGTATACAGGTTGAGTCTCCCATATCCAAAATGCTTGGGACCAGAGGTATTTTGGATAACGGAATATTCCGTATTTTGGAATATTTGAATATCATAATGAAATATCTTGGGAATGGGACCCCAATGTACACACAGAATGCATTTATGTGTTATATATACACCTCATACACACAGCCTGCAGGTAATTTTATACAATATTTTCCATACTTTTGTGGCTCAAGCAAAGTTTGTGTACATAAATGAAATTAATTTATGTTTCATAAACACCTTATACACACAGCCTGTAGGTAATTTTATACAATATGTGTAATAATTTTGTGCCTTAGACAAAGTTTGTGTACATTAAACCATCAAAAATCAAAGGTTTCATTATCTCAGTCCTGCCATAATTATTCCGTAATTCGGAATATTTGGATATGGGAGACTCAACCTGTATTACTAATAAAGAATGAATAATTCATATAAGATAACATAAATATATCTAACACACAAGCTTTATTATTGATTACTGAATTCTGCTGCCAAATGAGATCTATAGGGATCACAATGTATAGACACACTACCATATATACAGAGTAGTCTCTCACAGACAGACATGGCTGACATATACCAGTCTCCAGTACAGCGGCATGTACAGTCACAATGTAACGTGGCCGGATATCCTCAGGTACCACCATAGATATTCTCTTAGGCCAGTGGTTCTCAAACTGGGTGCTGTGGTACCCTGGGGTGCCTCAGGGCACTTGAGGGGGGCCCCGGGTTGGTGGTCCAGTACCAAATAAAGTGATTTTTAGGCAGTGTGATAGACAAAACCAGTGCTAATGGCTGCATATCATATAATATGTGGACAAAAAGAATGGCAGCCCTGTCACCCACCACATAACTGCCCCTAGGGCTGGCCACCACATAACTGCCCCTAGGGCTGGCCACCACATAACTGCCCCTAGGGCTGGCCACCACATAACTGCCCCTAGGGGTGCCCACCACATAACTGCCCCTAGGGGTGACCAGCACATAAAGTCAGGTGCATAAATATTGGGACATTGACAGAATTTTCATATTTTGGCCTCTATTCACCACCTCAATGGTTTTGAAATGAAACAAACAAGATGTGCTTTACCTGCAGACTTTCAGATTTAA
Organism: Taudactylus pleione; assembly: GCA_031769625.1. NCBI lineage: Eukaryota > Metazoa > Chordata > Amphibia > Anura > Myobatrachidae > Taudactylus > Taudactylus pleione. The sequence goes on along the minus strand of JAUIMM010001977.1, from coordinate 1,199,412 downwards.
TTTGAGGGTAATTACATCCAAATCAGGTGACCGGTGTAGGAATTACAACGGTTTCTATATGTGCCTCCCACTTTTTAAGGGGCCAAAAGTAATGGGACTATCAACTCAAAAGCTATTTCATGGACAGGTGTGGGCTATACCCTCGTTATTTCATTATCAATTAAGCAGGTAAAAGGTCTGGAGTTGATTCTAGGTGTGACATTTGCATTTGGAATCAGTTGCTGTCAACTCTCAATATGAGATCCAAAGAGCTGTCACTATCAGTGAAGCAAGCCATCATTAGGCTGAAAAATCAAACCAAACCCATCAGAGAGATAGCAAAAACATTAGGTGTGGCCAAATCAACTGCTTGGAACATTTGTAAAAACAAAGAACGCATCGGAGAGCTCAGCAACACCAAAAGACCCGGAAGACCACGGAAAACAACTGTGGTGGATGACAGAAGAATTATTTCCCTGGTGAAGAAAAACCCCTTCACAACAGTTGGCCAAATCAAGAACACTCTCCAGGAGGAAGGTGTATACGTGTCAAAGTCAGCAATCAAGAGAAGACTTCACAAGAGTGACTATAGAGGGTTCACCACAAGATGCAAACCATTGGTGAGCCACAAAAACAGGAAGACCAGATTAGAGTTTGCAAAACAACATCTAAAAAAGCCATTACAGTTCTGGAACAACATCCTATGGACAGATGAGACAAAGATCAACTTGTACCAGAGTGATGGGAAGAGAAGAATATGGAGAAGGAAAGGAACTGCTCGTGATCCAAAACATACCACCTCATCAGTGAAGCATGGTGGTGGTAGTGTCATGACGTGGGCATGTATGGCTGCCAATGGAACTGGTTCCCTTGTATTTATTGATGATGTGACTGCTGACAAAAGCAGCAGAATGAATTCTGAAGTGTTTGGGGCAATATTATATGCTCATATTCAGTCAAATGCTTCAGAACTCATTGGACAGCGCTTCACAGTGCAGATGGACAATGACCCGAAGCATACTGCAAAAGCAACCAAAGACTTTTTTAAGGCTAAAAAGTGGAATGTTCTGCAATGGCCAAGTCAATCCCCTGACCTGAATCCGATTGAGCATGCATTTCACTTGATGAAGACAATACTGAAGGGAAAATGCCCCAAGAACAAGCAGGAACTGAAGACATTTGCAGTAGAGGCCTGGCAGAGCATCACCAGGGATGAAACCCAGCGTCTGGTGATGTCTATGCGTTCCAGACTTCAGGCTGTAATTGCCTGCAAAGGATTTGCAACAAAGTATTAAAAAGTGAAAGTTAGATTTAGGATTGTTTAGTTTGTCCCATTACTTTTGGCCCCTTAAAAAGTGGGAGGCACATATAGAAACTATTGTAATTCCTACACCGGTCACCTGATTTGGATGTAATTACCCTCAAATTAAATCTGAAAGTCTGCAGGTAAAGCACATCTAGTTTGTTTCATTTCAAAGCCATTGTGGTGGTGAATAGAGGCCAAAATATGAAAATTCTGTCAATGTCCCAATATTTATGCACCTGACTGTAACTGCCCCTAAGGGTGACCACCACATAACTGCCCCTAGGGGTGACATAAGCACAATTTACTAAATTTAAATTTTTGCTAAATTTCTCAATAAGAAACCTTTGGCGCAGGGAGGGGGGTTCCGTGGAAAAGTTGATACTCTAGGGTGCCGTGATTCCAAAAAGTTTGGGTATCATTGTCTCAGTCTGTTTAGTACAGTGATATAGGACAGAAAGACACCCGAGACCTGCAGGTGTTCTCTCAGATGATGATCCAGACCTTGTCCGGCTGGTGCCAGCTAACGATACCACGGCCTCCTGGTTAGTTTCCCTCCCAGCGTTATCTGGATGAGTCGCATTGTGCGCAGGATGATGCTGACTGTCCCAGAGAGTTCTGTACTAGATCAGCATAAGCTGTAAGTAGGTTCTGAGTGAGAAGCATCTCTGACGCGTTTCTTTGTATTACACTCTGACGCGTTTCTTTGTATTACACTCGGACGCGTTTCTTTGTATTACACTCGGACGCGTTTCTTTGTATTACACTCGGACGCGTTTCTTTGTATTACACTCGGACGCGTTTCTTTGTATTACACTCGGACGCGTTTCTTTGTATTACACTCGGACGCGTTTCTTTGTATTACACTCGGACGCGTTTCTTTGTATTACACTCGGACGCGTTTCTTTGTATTACACTCGGGCGCGTTTCTTTGTATTACACTCGGAGGCGTTTCTTTGTATTACACTCGGAGGCGTTTCTTTGTATTACACTCGAAGGCGTTTCTTTGTATTACACTCGAGGCGTTTCTTTGTATTACCCTCGGAGGCGTTTCTTTGTATTACCCTCGGAGGCGTTTCTTTGTATTACCCTCGGAGGCGTTTCTTTGTATTACCCTCGGAGGCGTTTCTTTGTATTACCCTCGGAGGCGTTTCTTTGTATTACCCTCGGAGGCGTTTCTTTGTATTACCCTCGGAGGCGTTTCTTTGTATTACACTCGGAGGCGTTTCTTTGTATTACACTCGGACGCGTTTCTTTGTATTACACTCGGACGCCTTTCTTTGTATTACACTCGGACGCGTTTCTTTGTATTACACTCGGGCGCGTTTCTTTGTATTACACTCGGGCGCGTTTCTTTGTATTACACTCGGAGGCGTTTCTTTGTATTACACTCGGAGGCGTTTCTTTGTATTACACTCGAAGGCGTTTCTTTGTATTACACTCGAGGCGTTTCTTTGTATTACCCTCGGAGGCGTTTCTTTGTATTACCCTCGGAGGCGTTTCTTTGTATTACCCTCGGAGGCGTTTCTTTGTATTACCCTCGGAGGCGTTTCTTTGTATTACCCTCGGAGGCGTTTCTTTGTATTACCCTCGGAGGCGTTTCTTTGTATTACCCTCGGAGGCGTTTCTTTGTATTACACTCGGAGGCGTTTCTTTGTATTACACTCGGAGGCGTTTCTTTGTATTACACTCGGAGGCGTTTCTTTGTATTACACTCGGACGCCTTTCTTTGTATTACACTCGGACGCCTTTCTTTGTATTACACTCAGAGGCTCAGTCTCCTTACCTCTGGGCCTCTCTCCCTCCTCACCTGTATCACTCCCCATCTGTCATCAGAACTTCTCTGGAACCCCCGTAATAGCTGCTCCTGCTGTATCTCCAGCTCTCACTGTGGACGTCATTCATTGCTCAGCGCAACCTCGTCTAAGCACAACCGCAAAATGCAGCCGAGGAAGAAGAATCGTATCTTCTACCTGCGCAGAATTACCGCAAACGTGATGTGCGACCAACTCCGCGTAGGCAGCGAATCCGCCTCCGACCTCATGCAAATGGCAGCAATTTGAGTTACCAGGGCGAAAGACGCGCACAGCGAATTGATGATTATGCGCATGAAAAGGGGGGCAAAAACCGCCACTTGCATTTATATGTCCAGCTCTGCATGAGGCCCTTTATGCGGCTGCTTTTCCTATTTGCGTGTGTCATACAGCGTGAGGCTGCGTGTGGGGTCTCTATGGGGCTATAAGATAATGACATTATATTGGTTTATTTTATAGGTGGACGGATGCTACGATATCAATCTCCTCTCCTACACGTGATTTGTGCCTGCGTCCGGATGGACTCTGCGTTGGATGAGGCACACGGGACTGTGTACATGACGATAACCTACCTCCTGTCCTGCCTCCCAGTTGCTGTGTGTTACTTTGGACATGAACATGGGAAAGATTACATGGATCTCACAGCTGCTCTGTCCCTTTAATTCAGTGTAAGCTGCAGGGTCAGTCATATCCGGCCACGGCCTGCAGAGGGCGCTCCAGCAGCTGCGTTGTGCTTGGAATGAGTGAACATTTCTGCATGTAATAACCTCTGTATGATATCGGGGGTAGGAGGAAGGTTACTGTGTGCAGGACCCTCGCTCCCGGCTAGATCTATGCTCCGTTACACTGGGGGCTGGCAGAGCAATGATGTCATTTAGTAATTAGAGCAGATAATCAGTGATGTCTTTGTCTGTGTGTAATTGCCATCAATAATAAGTTATTACATTTTCTCAGGCCGGTCTCTTTATTTCACTATTACTTTGTGCCATGTTCTGAGGTTACAGATTATTCTATCATTTGTATTTTCAGTAAAGGGGCTGATTCATCACGGATCGCCATGGCAACAGCGTACGCAGATCAGCTGATGGTGCGCATTCGTATGCAGTACGTGTGTGCCGGCCATATTACAATCACGCTGCGATCACATACACATCGCAGAGAGAGTGACGGGACGTCAGTGGTTGTGGGTGGTGACGGGGGAGTGGTTGGAGAAACGCAGGCGTGCCTGTCTGTGTGAACGCCGTTTCCTGGGCGTGCATAAATTAGTCACTGTGACGGCATATGCAGCTTCAGTACTCACTGTGTGCGGCGAGGTTAGCAATGTCTGAGACAGGTCAGAGCTGCTGTAATTCTGCGTGACGGGCCGATGTTACCGATGTGTACGCAGGACTGCGAGGTCTTACGGATGTGAGAAAGCGGTAGTGGGCTGAGCAGTTGCAGACATTAGCATATTTTTGCTGCAGAACTGCGTGCGGAATCGTAGCTGCGATCAGAACAGCCATCCGTAGTGAATCAGGTCCAAAGACCAGAGTATGTACGCTGACATTATAGCCAGGACATTAGAGCCAGGACATTAGAGCCAGGACATTAGAGCCAGGACATTAGAGCCAGGACATTAGAGCCAGGACATTAGAGCCAGGACATTAGAGCCAGGACATTAGAGCCAGGACATTAGAGCCAGGACATTAGAGCCAGGACATTAGAGCCAGGACATTAGAGCCAGGACATTAGAGCCAGACATTATAGCCAGGACATTATAGCTAGAACCTTCTGAAATGCTCTTGGACTACAACTCCCAAATAATGTTACTATCTTGCTGCTGTCTGACGGAAGCGCTCAGTCAGTGACTAAGGGGCCCATCCACTAGGCAATTAAGTTGAGCGATATAATGATATCGTTATCATTCGATAATCGTTCAATAATCTTTTCCAAATTGTTTAGAAAAATGTCTAAAATGACCAGTGATTTGCGCTCCCGCTGGTCGTTCAGACATCTATCATCGGGCAAACATGCTGGACAATCTGACAATATCGTCAGGCTGAGCGCGTTACCAGATGATTGATGAGCCTGCACTGAACGTCTGCTCGTCACAGACTGACAAACGACTGTACGAGTACAATGTGGTGATGGCGCAGTCGTTGTCATGTCTGCTAGTGGATATGGGCAGCTCTAAGGGCCCATATTCATGATGAACTATTTGTGGCATTTTCCCTGGAAAACACGCAGGATCCCAGATTGCACTGCGAATGCGATTGTGGGTAAATGGGCCCCTAAATCTGGAGTAGCGGAGAGGTATAATTCTGTATCCCACACTGACATGTATGACTAAATATGTTATTAACCAACATAGTAAGAAAGCAGGATGCTTGTACATCGTCTGTGCACACGGAAAGCCCAGTAACAGGTCACTGGTGTCAGGGGAGTGTAAACCACACACCATGAATACAGCAACATAGGTGCAGCTGGAGCCTCAGTCACTGCATTCGCCATCGGTACCTCACAGAGATCATGATGAGGGGTGTCCTGTGTGCCTCATGGTGATGGTCCCCTGCCGTCCGCGCTCACACCTGTTCTGTCTAACACACCGTGTCGCACCCTCTCCTGTCAGCGTGTCCCAGGCGGGTGTAGGGGTCCTTGGGTGAGTAATGCAGACCCCACCTGGGGCCCCATAAGGGACTGATCCCTACACCCCACCACACATGTCACAATATTCTGGCCCCACATTTCGGAGATGTCCCTATTTCCCCAGTACAATGTCTATTTCTGAATGTTGGATGCAGTTATCACACTTCTCATCCTCTGGGGGCTGTAAATGAATAATTACTGAAGAGGATGGATCAAGAAAGATGAAAGAAAAGTCTCTTCGATGTCGCTGTATCAGTTCAACAAAGTGCGTCGCAGCTGCGCTCTGGGGTAATGCGCGCTCCTGTTACAACGTCGGGGAGGAGCAGAACCAGCGACTGACCCAGAACACACTATTCGCTCTGTGAGCGACATCGTTTGTCCCCGGCAGGGGTGTACTCAATGTCGTTAACGATGCGCCGGGCACCCTCCCTCATCCCCTAAAGGTGCGTGTACACTTGCCAATTAAAATGAACGATAACAACATCATTATTGTTCAATCGCTCATTAATCGTTAATCGTCCAGTAAAATGTCGTAAATGACCAGCGATGCGCACTTCCACTGGTCGTTTTCAACATCGCTCATCGCCCGTACACGACTGTCAACCTGACGATATCATCAGGTTGACCATGTTCAGGGATGAGGGAGGGAGCCTGCACTGAGCAACATATCGTTCACAGTGTGGGCACTGCATAGTACAGTATCGTGAAGTCCTTCATTGCCGTCTAGTGGATACTGGCCCTGATTCAGAGCCGGACGCAATGACCGAGCGCTCGCTCTGAATATGGGCGGGATTTTTCTTTTTTTGGAGCGGCCTTCTGGCCGCTCGCATAGTTGTGGGTGACCACCCACAGCTATTGCGAGCAGCTAAGATGATGGTCGCGATGGTCAAGACCATCGGGCTTGCGACGAGACCCTTGGGGTCGGGTCTCGTGGCTGCAAGCCCCAGAAAGCTTCTGGCTTTAATAGAGCCGGAAGCTCTCCACTGACATCACTCGTGATGTCAGTGGGGCCGCCCACAAACGGCAGGCAATCGCTTTGGCTTCCAAAACGGTTCGAGCTGTCAATCAAAATCGACAGCCGCCCCCTTTTGGTGCGAGACCCGGATCGACGGAGCGCCCGTCGCTAGCCGGGTCTCGCGCATGCGCACTGGGCCACCATCGACCTGCTTGCGAGCGGGTCTGAATCAGGCCCACTGTGCGCACCAGTACATGCAACAACCTGACAATATCGTCCGGTCGGCCTGCTTGTTCGGGCGATGAACGACAAAGACCAACGACCTGCGGGAGCACGCATTATTGGTCGTTATCGTTCATCCTTTTTCATACAAACTGGACGATATAATGAACAATAACGATGTTGTTTAAAATATCGTCCAGTGTGTACGAGGCTTTATGGCACATACACACGGTCAGATATGTCAGATGAACGATTTGAACGATTTACACTGAATTAAAATGAATGAAATCGGACAAATCTGACTGCAAACGCATCAGATGTCAGAGATCGTTATCTCACACGCGGGAACGCGCATCGATCATCGTTGCAGGCTCACATGTCAGATTTTCTTTCAGATATGAACGATTGAAGGATTTCTTTTAAACTGTTATCGTTCAGATCTGACACAAAATGTGACCGTGTGTGCGCACCATTAGATTGGAAATGGGAAACTATGATGGCATGTAAGCGACACCGCGGCGGGTGGAGAATTGCATTGGCGCACTATTTACACATCGCTCATCACAGCCAGCCAGCTGCAGTCATCAGTACAGACCGTCCATGTGATGGACTGACGCCCGGATCTTACCTGATGACTTATCGCTATGAGGAGATCTGGGGGACATGAGGGACGCCCTGATCTTACCTGATGACGTAGCGCTATGAGGAGATCTGGGGGAGATGAGGGACGCTCGGGACTTACCTGATGACTTATCTCTATGAGGAGATCTGGGGGACATGAGGGATGCCCGGGACTTACCTGATGACGTATCACTATGAGGAGATCTGGGGGACATGAGGGACGCCCGGAACTTACCTGATGACTTCTCTCTATGAGGAGATCTGGGGGACATGACTGACGCTCGGACCTTACCTAATGATGTATCTTTGAGGAGATCTGGGGGACATGAGGGACGCCCGGAACTTACCTGATGACTTATCTCTATGAGGAGATCTGGGGGACATGACTGACGCTCGGACCTTACCTGATGACGTATCTCTGAGGAGATCTGGGGGACATGACTGACGCCCGGAACTTATCTGATGACTTATCGCCATGAGGAGATCTGGGGGACATGACTGACGCTCGGAACTTACCTGATGACGTAGCGCTATGAGGAGATCTGAGGGACATGAGGGACGCCCGGATCTTACCTGATGACGTATCGCTATGAGGAGATCTGGGGGACATGAGGGACACCCGGAACTTACCTGATGACTTATCGCTATGAGGAGATCTGGGGGACATGAGGGACGCCCTGATCTTACCTGATGATGTATCGCTATGAGGAGATCTGGGGGACATGAAAGACGCCCTGAACTTACCTGATGACGTATCGCCATGAGGAGATCTGGGGGAAATGAGGGACGCCCAGAACTTACCTGATGACATATTGCTATGAGGAGATCTGGGGGACATGAAGGGTGCCCGGAACTTACCTGATGACGTATCGCTATGAGGAGATCTGGGGGAGATGGGGGACGCCCTGATCTTACCTGATGATGCATCGCTATGAGGAGATCTGGGGGACATGAGGGACGCCTTGATCTTGCCTGATGACGTATCGCTATGAGGAGATCTGGGGGACATGAGGGATGCTCTAATCTTACCTGACGATGTATCACTATGAGCAGATCTGGGTGACATGAGGGAAGCCCTGATCTTACCTGATGACTTAGCGCTATGAGGAGATCTGGGGGACACGAGTGACGCCTGGATCTTACCTGATGACTTATCGCTATGAGGAGATCTGGGGGACATGAGGGATTCCTGATCTTACCTGATGACGTATCGCTATTGTCACGTTCGATGGGGTGGAATCCTCTACTGAGGAGTTGGAAGCTGAGGTCCCTGGATAAGATAAGAACTGTAGGCGTGGGGCCTGGATATATGACCTCCTCATCCACGTGTATCAAACATTGGCAAGACCTGTCTAAAGGCGTGGAGTCTAACCAACTGGAAAGTGTTCACCAGTGACCCCTCCAAGCGGGATATGGGTATTTATGCTGCACCCAGCTGGCAGGTCGCGGCCCTTTGGACAGGTGTCTGATACTGTGGGAATGGAGACAAATAACCGGCGGCCCTGAAGGTATACTTCTACAAGATGTACAGAGAACAAGCACTCCTATGAGTAAGAGGTAAGTACTTGAGGCACTGTTGGTCACAGTATGGAACTAGCAGCTTACACTGGAGGAATGGTGAAAGACGCACAATTGCATCAGCAGGTGGTAGAACAACACACACAGGCAAGGTGTTAGGACGCACTGTAGCACAAGAAGTTGGCACTTGTATAGTACACAGGCAAGATGTTAGGACGCACTGTAGCACAAGGAGTTGGCACTTAATTCTCGAGATCACATAAGGAACCTTGAACGGGGTATCAGCAATACACAGGGTAGCGACAACGTTGCACAGGCAGCTTCCATTCGGAGACTGGCTTTATACCCTAAGGTAGCAGGTTATTGGTGGACAGCGTCAGCTGACTAACACCATGCTTCCATTGGGTCAAGAGCAGTCAGGTGATGGGAACTGTCATGGCTGCATCCATGATGGCTACCGTAGCAACCAAGGCACAGCGCAGCACACTATGTCCACATGGTTCTAGGTATAATACTCACTGCATCATATGCCACCGCACCTGGCGTCTGACCACCCGAGGGATCAGGGGAAGCCGGCGCCGCGGTGAGTAACAGCAGATCATAGGCCGGAACCTGACAGCTATGAGATCTGGGGGACATGAGGGGTGCCCTGATCTTACCTGATGACATATCACTATGAGGAGATCTGGGGGGAGATGAGGGACGGCCTGATGTTACCTGATGACGTATCGCTATGAGGAGATCTGGGGAACATGAGGGCGCCCTGATCTTACCTGATGACGTATCGCTATGAGGAGATCTGGGGGACATGAGGGACGCTCTGATCTTACCTGGTAACGTATCGCTATGAGGAGATCTGGGGGACATGAGGGACGCTCTGATCTTACCTGATGACATAACGCTATGAGGAGATCTGGGGGAGATGAAGGACTCTCTGATCTTACCTGATGACGTATCGCTATGAGGAGATCTGGGGGACATGAGGGGCGCCCTGATCTTACCCGATGATGTATCGCTATGAGGAGATCTGGGTGACATGAGGGGTGCCCTGATCTTACCCGATGACATATCGCTATGAGGAGATCTGGGGGAGATGAAGGACGCTCTGATCTTACCTGATGACATATCGCTATGAGGAGATCTGAGGGACATGAGGGGCGCCCTGATCTTACCTGATAACGTATCGCTATGAGGAGATCTGGGGGAGATGAAGGACGCTCTGATCTTACCTGATGACGTATCGCTATGAGGAGATCTGGGTGACATGAGGGGCGCCCTGATCTTACCTGATGACATATCGCTATGAGGAGATCTGGGGGACATGAGGGGTGCCCTGATCTTACCTGATGACATATCGCTATGAGGAGATCTGGGGGACATGAGGGACGCCCTGATCTTACCTGATGACGTATCGCTATGAGGAGATCTGGGGGAGATGAAGGACGCTCTGATCTTACCTGATGACGTATCGCTATGAGGAGATCTGGGTGACATGAGGGGCGCCCTGATCTTACCTGATGACATATCGCTATGAGGAGATCTGGGGGACATGAGGGGTGCCCTGATCTTACCTGATGACATATCGCTATGAGGAGATCTGGGGGACATGAGGGACGCCCTGATCTTACCTGATGACGTATCGCTATGAGGAGATCTGGGGGACATGAGGGACGCCCTGATCTTACCTGATGACGTATCGCTATGAGGAGATCTGGGGGAGATGAAGGACGCTCTGAGAACTAGGGGGGAGGTGGGCTCACTCTTTGGGTAATTCTCTATCGGGGTCATCTCTTATGGTTATACATTCAGAGTTATCAGACCTGCTAAAGAGAGACGTTGCCCATAGAAACCAATCAGCAATCATTTATCTAGTACTTTCTATAAAATGATAGGTAGAAGCTGATCTGTTGCTATGGGCAACATCTCCACTTGTCCCCTTTACAAGGTTAATTATATCTCCCCCTTAATGTTGTAAATGAATAGATAATGCTTCCTATAGTATAATAATCTAATCCTATTATTACATACCTCCCAACATGACCCTGGGCAGGGGGGACACAATGCTCTGTAATGTATGATGCCATCAGCTGCGGGGAACTGGATACCACAGGTCATAGCAATAATATAGTAACAGGGAAGCCCAGGAGCAGAGCATTGTGTCCCCCCCTGGAGGGGGTCATGTTGGGAGGTGTGTTATTATGGGAGCAGATAGATCCCCTTCCTTCCATGTTATTATTACTTTACAAGAGACGCTGACACTCAGATGTTCTCACTGCGCATGTGCGCTACTCAGCCAGCGTTACTCTCACTGCGCATGTGCGCTACTCAGCCCGCGTTACTCTCACTGCGCATGTGCGCTACTCAGCCAGCGTTACTCTCACTGCGCATGTGCGCTACTCAGCCCGCGTTACTCTCACTGCGCATGTGCGCTACTCAGCCAGCGTTACTCTCACTGCGCATGTGCGCTACTCAGCCAGCGTTACTCTCACTGCGCATGCGCGCTACTCAGCCAGCGTTGCACTCACTGCGCATGCGCGCTCCAGGATCCAGGGCAGGGTCGCTCCCAGCACATGCGCAGTCCGTGTATGTGGTGGCTGCAGCTGGAGGTAGAATGCAGCGGCTCCGGGGAGTCGGTGTTCGGGTCTGGAGACTGGGGATGACCGGGAGCGGAGGACAGGAGCGGTGCTACAGTGGCAGCCAGGTACCGGTATCACACATGGGGAGACACTGAGTGAATGGGGGGGGACTGAGTGGGGGGATAGTTTGGGGGAGACAGACTGAGTGGGGAGACAGTGGGAGAGACTGAGTGGGGGATAGTTTGGGGGAGAGAGACTGAGTGGGGGATAGTTTGGGGGAGACAGTGGGAGAGAGACTGATTGGGGGGATAGTTTGGGGGAGACTGAGTGGGGGGATAGTTTGGGGGAGACTGATTGGGGGGATAGTTTGGGGGAGACTGAGTGGGGGGATAGTTTGGGGGAGAGAGACTGAGTGGGGGATAGTTTGGGGGAGACAGTGGGAGAGAGACTGAGTGGGGGGATAGTTTGGGGGAGAGAGACTGAGTGGGGGATAGTTTGGGGGAGACAGTGGGAGAGAGACTGATTGGGGGGATAGTTTGGGGGAGACTGAGTGGGGGGATAGTTTGGGGGAGACAGTGGGAGAGAGACTGAGTGGGGGGATAGTTTGGGGGAGACTGATTGGGGGGATAGTTTGGGGGAGACTGAGTGGGGGGATAGTTTGGGGGAGAGAGACTGAGTGGGGGATAGTTTGGGGGAGACAGTGGGAGAGAGACTGAGTGGGGGGATAGTTTGGGGGAGACAGTGGGAGAGACTGAGTGGGGGATAGTTTGGGGGAGAGAGACTGAGTGGGGGATAGTTTGGGGGAGACAGTGGGAGAGAGACTGAGTGGGGGGATAGTTTGGGGGAGAGAGACTGAGTGGGGGATAGTTTGGGGGAGACAGTGGGAGAGAGACTGATTGGGGGGATAGTTTGGGGGAGACTGAGTGGGGGGATAGTTTGGGGGAGACAGTGGGAGAGAGACTGAGTGGGGGGATAGTTTGGGGGAGACTGATTGGGGGGATAGTTTGGGGGAGACTGAGTGGGGGGATAGTTTGGGGGAGAGAGACTGAGTGGGGGATAGTTTGGGGGAGACAGTGGGAGAGAGACTGAGTGGGGGGATAGTTTGGGGGAGAGAGTGGGAGAGAGACTGAGTGGGGGGATAGTTTGGGGGAGAGAGACTGAGTGGGGGATAGTTTGGGGGAGACAGTGGGAGAGAGACTGAGTGGGGGGATAGTTTGGGGGAGAGAGTGGGAGAGAGACTGAGTGGGGGGATAGTTTGGGGGAGAGAGACTGAGTGGGGGATAGTTTGGGGGAGACAGTGGGAGAGAGACTGAGTGGGGGGATAGTTTGGGGGAGAGAGTGGGAGAGAGACTGAGTGGGGGGATAGTTTGGGGGAGACAGTGGGAGAGAGACTGATTGGGGGGATAGTTTGGGGGAGACTGAGTGGGGGGATAGTTTGGGGGAGACAGTGGGAGAGAGACTGAGTGGGGGGATAGTTTGGGGGAGACTGATTGGGGGGATAGTTTGGGGGAGACTGAGTGGGGGGATAGTTTGGGGGAGAGAGACTGAGTGGGGGATAGTTTGGGGGAGACAGTGGGAGAGAGACTGAGTGGGGGGATAGTTTGGGGGAGAGAGTGGGAGAGAGACTGATTGGGGGGATAGTTTGGGGGAGACTGAGTGGGGGGATAGTTTGGGGGAGACAGTGGGAGAGAGACTGAGTGGGGGGATAGTTTGGGGGGATAGTTTGGGGGAGACTGAGTGGGGGGATAGTTTGGGGGAGAGAGACTGAGTGGGGGATAGTTTGGGGGAGACAGTGGGAGAGAGACTGAGTGGGGGGATAGTTTGGGGGAGAGAGTGGGAGAGAGACTGATTGGGGGGATAGTTTGGGGGAGACTGAGTGGGGGGATAGTTTGGGGGAGACAGTGGGAGAGAGACTGAGTGGGGGGATAGTTTGGGGGAGACTGATTGGGGGGATAGTTTGGGGGAGACTGAGTGGGGGGATAGTTTGGGGGAGAGAGTGGGAGAGAGACTGATTGGGGGGATAGTTTGGGGGAGACTGATTGGGGGGATAGTTTGGGGGAGACTGAGTGAGGGGATAGTTTGGGGGAGACAGTGGGAGAGAGACTGAGTGGGGGGATAGTTTGGGAGAGACAGTGGGAGAGAGACTGAGTGGGGGGATAGTTTGGGGGAGAGAGACTGAGTGGGGGGATAGTTTGGGGGAGAGAGACTGAGTGGGGGATAGTTTGGGGGAGAGAGACTGAGTGGGGGGATAGTTTGGGGGACACAGTGGGAGAGAGACTGAGTGGGGGGATAGTTTGGGGGAGACAGTGGGAGAGAGACTGAGTGGGGGGATAGTTTGGGGGAGAGAGACTGAGTGGGGGGATAGTTTGGGGGAGACAGTGGGTGAGAGACTGAGTGGGGGGATAGTTTGGGGGAGAGAGACTGAGTGGGGGGATAGTTTGGGGGAGACAGTGGGAGAGAGACTGAGTAGGGGGATAGTTTGGGGGAGACTGAATGAGTTATTGCAGGGCAATCCAGCACGACCCGGGACTTGGCTCGGTGTGAAAGGGTCGTGCATTTGGGGTCTGCTACCAGGGTATTCCTGTGTCTAAGTCGGGTAGCCGGCACTGTGAAAGGTGTGACCCAGGTCATGCCTAAAAGGCTGCTGATTGGCCGGCTCAGGAGTGCTTGGAGATGTGCTTGGACATGACATTATCTCCAAGCGTCCTGTGTAAACGGCGACAACCCGGGTCCAGCGGGCAGTCTGAACGGTGTAAGTCGTCTGAAGCCCGTGTTCCGTATACCAGGTCGGAGCAGGGGCTTCAGTGTGATAGGGGTATGAGTGGGGTTCTTTTGTGGAGGAAAGACCCGGGATGAGCCAAATACAGAATTTGCCCCTATAGTAGATGGAGTGAGTACCGTGCAGGTGATACAGTGACTGTGGCCCTATAGTAGATGTGAGTACGGTGCAGGTGATACAGTGACCGTGGCTCTATAGTAGATGTGAGTACCGTGCAGGTGATATAGTGACCGTGGCTCTATAGTAGATGTGAGTACGGTGCAGGTGATATAGTGACTGTGGCCCTATAGTAGATGGAGTGAGTACGGTGCAGGTGATATAGTGACCGTGGCCCTATAGTAGATGGGAGTGAGTACAGTGCAGGTGATACAGTGACTGTGGCCCTATAGTAGATGGAGTGAGTACCGTGCAGGTGATACAGTGACTGTGGCCCTATAGTAGATGTGAGTACGGTGCAGGTGATACAGTGACCGTGGCTCTATAGTAGATGTGAGTACCGTGCAGGTGATATAGTGACCGTGGCTCTATAGTAGATGTGAGTACGGTGCAGGTGATATAGTGACTGTGGCCCTATAGTAGATGGAATGAGTACGGTGCAGGTGATATAGTGACCGTGGCCCTATAGTAGATGGGAGTGAGTACAGTGCAGGTGATACAGTGACTGTGGCCCTATAGTAGATGGGAGTGAGTACGGTGCAGGTGATACAGTGAACGTGGCCCTATAGTAGATGGAGTGAGTATGGTGCAGGTGATACACTGAATGTGGCCCTATAGTAGATGGAGTGAGTACGGTGCAGGTGATACAGTGACTGTGGCCCTATAGTAGATTGAGTGAGTACTGTGCAGGTGATACAGTGACCGTGGCCCTATAGTACATGGGAGTGAGTACGGTGCAGGTGATACAGTGACTGTGGCCCTATAGTAGATGGAGTGAGTACCGTGCAGGTGATACAGTGACCGTGGCCCTATAGTAGATGGAGTGAGTACTGTGCAGGTGATACAGTGACCGTGGTAGATGGAGTGAGTACGTTGCAGGTGATATAGTGACCGTGGCCCTATAGTAGATGGAGTGATTACGGTGTGGGTGATACAGTGACCGTGGCCCTATAGTAGATGTGAGTATGGTGCAGGTGATAGTGATTGTGGCCCTATAGTAGATGGGAGTGAGTACGGTGCAGGTGATACAGTGACCGTGGCCCTATAGTAGATGGAGTGAGTACTGTGCAGGTGATATAGTGACCGTGGCTCTATAGTAGATGGAGTGAGTACGGTGCAGGTGATACAGTGACTGTGGCCCTATAGTAGATGGGAGTGAGTGCAGTGCAGGTGATACAGTGACTGTGGCCCTATAGTAGATGGGAGTGATTACGGTGCAGGTGATACAGTGACTGTGGCCCTATAGTAGATGGAGTGAGTACGGTGCAGGTGATACAGTGACCGTGGCCCTATAGTACATGGGAGTGAGTACGGTGCAGGTGATACAGTGACCGTGGCCCTATAGTACATGGGAGTGAGTACGGTGCAGGTGATACAGTGACCGTGGTCCTATAGTGGATGGAGTGAGTACGGTGCAGGTGATATAGTGACCGTGGCCCTATAGTAGATGGAGTGAGTACTGTGCAGGTGATACAGTGAACGTGGCTCTATAGTAGATGGAGTGAGTACGGTGCAGGTGATACAGTGACTGTGGCCCTATAGTAGATGTGAGTGCAGTGCAGGTGATACAGTGACTGTGGCCCTATAGTAGATGGAGTGAGTACGGTTCAGGTGATACAGTGACTGTGGCCCTATAGTAGATGGAGTGAGTACGGTACAGGTGATACAGTGACCGTGGCCCTATAGTACATGGGAGTGAGTACGGTGCAGGTGATACAGTGAACGTGGCCCTATAGTAGATGGAGTGAGTACCGTGCAGGTGATACAGTGACCGTGGCCCTATAGTAGATGGAGTGAGTACGGAGCAGGTGATACAGTGACCGTGGCCCTATAGTAGATGGAGTGAGTACGGTGCAGGTGATACAGTGACCGTGGCCCTATAGTAGATGGGAGTGAGTACGGTGCAGGTGATACAGTGACTGTGGCCCTATAGTAGATGGGAGTGAGTGCAGTGCAGGTGATACAGTGACTGTGGCCCTACAGTAGATGGGAGTGAGTACGGTGCAGGGATACAGTGACTGTGGCCCTATAGTTAATGGGAGTGAGTACGGTGCAGGTGATACAGTGACCGTGGCCCTATAGTAGATGGAGTGAGTGCAGTGCAGGTGATATAGTGACCGTGGCCCTATAGTAGATGGAGTCAGTATGGTGCAGGTGATATAGTGACCGTGGCCCTATAGTAGATGGAGTGAGTACCGTGCAGGTGATATAGTGACCGTGGCTCTATAGTAGATGGTCAGTACGGTGCAGGTGATACAGTGACCGTGGCTCTATAGTAGATGGGAGTGAGTACGGTGCAGGTGACACAGTGACCGTGGCCCTATAGTAGATGGGAGTGAGTACGGTGCAGGTGATACAGTGAACGTGGCCCTATAGTAGATGGAGTGAGTACGGTGCAGGTGATACAGTGACTGTGGCCCTATAGTAGATGTGAGTGCAGTGCAGGTGATACAGTGACTGTGGCCCTATAGTAGATGGAATGAGTACGGTTCAGGTGATACAGTGACCGTGGCCCTATAGTAGATGGAGTGAGTACGGTTCAGGTGATACAGTGACCGTGGCCCTATAGTAGATGGAGTGAGTACGGTGCAGGTGATACAGTGACCGTGGCCCTATAGTAGATGGAGTGAGTACGGTGCAGGTGATACAGTGACCGTGGCCCTATAGTACATGGGAGTGAGTACGGTGCAGGTGATACAGTGACCGTGGCCCTATAGTACATGGGAGTGAGTACGGTGCAGGTGATACAGTGAACGTGGCCCTATAGTAGATGGAGTGAGTACGGTGCAGGTGATACAGTGACCGTGGCCCTATAGTAGATGGAGTGAGTACGGTGCAGGTGATACAGTGACCGTGGCCCTATAGTACATGAGAGTGAGTACGGTGCAGGTGATATAGTGACCGTGGCCCTATAGTAGATGGAGTGAGTACGGTGCAGGTGATACAGTGACCGTGGCCCTATAGTAGATGGAGTGAGTACGGTGCAGGAGATACAGTGACCGTGGCCCTATAGTAGATGGAGTGAGTACGGTGCAGGTGATACAGTGACCGTGGCCCTATAGTAGATGGAGTGAGTACGGTGCAGGTGTTACAGTGACCGTGGCCCTATAGTAGATGGAGTGAGTACGGTGCAGGTGTTACAGTGACCGTGGCCCTATAGTAGATGGAGTGAGTACGGTGCAGGTGTTACAGTGACCGTGGCCCTATAGTAGATGGGAGTGAGTACGGTGCAGGTGTTACAGTGACCGTGGCCCTATAGTAGATGGGAGTGAGTACGGTGCAGGTGATACAGTGACCGTGGCTCTATAGTAGATGGGAGTGAGTACGGTGCAGGTGATACAGTGACCGTGGCCCTATAGTACATGGGAGTGAGTACGGTGCAGGTGATACAGTGACCGTGGCCCTATAGTACATGGGAGTGAGTACGGTGGAGGTGATACAGTGACCGTGGTCCTATAGTAGATGGAGTGAGTACGGTGCAGGTGTTACAGTGACCGTGGCCCTATAGTAGATGGAGTGAGTACGGTGCAGGTGATACAGTGACCGTGGCCCTATAGTAGATGGAGTGAGTACGGTGCAGGTGTTACAGTGACCGTGGCCCTATAGTAGATGGGAGTGAGTACGGTGCAGGTGATACAGTGACCGTGGCTCTATAGTAGATGGGAGTGAGTACAGTGCAGGTGATACAGTGACCGTGGCCCTATAGTACATGGGAGTGAGTACGGTGCAGGTGATACAGTGACCGTGGCCCTATAGTACATGGGAGTGAGTACGGTGGAGGTGATACAGTGACCGTGGTCCTATAGTAGATAGAGTGAGTACGGTGCAGGTGATACAGTGACCGTGGCTCTATAGTAGATGGGAGTGAGTACGGTGCAGGTGATATAGTGACCGTGGCCCTATAGTAGATGGAGTGAGTACTGTGCAGGTGATACAGTGACCGTGGCTCTATAGTAGATGGAGTGAGTACGGTGCAGGTGATACAGTGACTGTGGCCCTATAGTAGATGTGAGTGCAGTGCAGGTGATACAGTGACTGTGGCCCTATAGTAGATGGAGTGAGTACGGTTCAGGTGATACAGTGACTGTGGCCTTATAGTAGATGGAGTGAGTACGGTGCAGGTGATACAGTGACCGTGGCTCTATAGTAGATGGGAGTGAGTACGGTGCAGGTGATACAGTGACTGTGGCCCTATAGTAGATGGAGTGAGTACGGTGCAGGTGATACAGTGACCGTGGCTCTATAGTAGATGGGAGTGAGTACGGTGCAGGTCATACAGTGACTGTGGCCCTATAGTAGATGGGAGTGAGTGCAGTGCAGGTGATACAGTGACTGTGGCCCTATAGTAGATGGAGTGAGTACGGTGCAGGTGATAGTGACCGTGGCCCTATAGTAGATGGAGTGAGTACGGTGCAGGTGATACAGTGACCGTGGCCCTATAGTAGATGGAGTGAGTACGGTGCAGGTGATACAGTGACCGTGGCCCTATAGTAGATGGAGTGAGTACCGTGCAGGTGATACAGTGACCGTGGCCCTATAGTAGATGGAGTGAGTACCGTGCAGGTGATACAGTGACCGTGGCCTTATAGTAGATGGAGTGAGTACGGTGCAGGTGATACAGTGACCGTGGCCTTATAGTAGATGGAGTGAGTACGGTGCAGGTGATACAGTGACCGTGGCCCTATAGTAGATGGAGTGAGTACCGTGCAGGTGATACAGTGACTGTGGCCCTATAGTAGATGGAGTGAGTACGGTGCAGGTGATACAGTGACCGTGGCTCTATAGTAGATGGGAGTGAGCACGGTGCAGGTGATACAGTGACTGTGGCCCTATAGTAGATGTAGTGAGTACGGTGCAGGTCATACAGTGACCGTGGCCCTATAGTAGATGGTCAGTACAGTGCAGGTGATACAGTGACTGTGGCCCTATAGTAGATGGGAGTGAGTACGGTGCAGGTGATATAGTGACTGTGGCCCTATAGTAGATGGAGTGAGTACGGTGCAGGTGATACAGTGACTGTGGCCCTATAGTGGATGGAGTGAGTACGGTGCAGGTGATACAGTGACCGTGGCCCTATAGTAGATGGAGTGAGTACCGTGCAGGTGATACAGTGACTGTGGCCCTATAGTAGATGGAGTGAGTACGGTGCAGGTGATACAGTGACTGTGGCCCTATAGTAGATGGAGTGAGTACGGTGCAGGTGATACAGTGACCGTGGCCCTATAGTAGATGGAGTGAGTACCGTGCAGGTGATACAGTGACTGTGGCCCTATAGTAGATGGAGTGAGTACGGTGCAGGTGATACAGTGACTGTGGCCCTATAGTAGATGGAGTGAGTACCGTGCAGGTGATACAGTGACTGTTGCCCTATAGTAGATGGGAGTGAGTACAGTGCAGGTGATACAGTGACTGTGGCCCTATAGTAGATGGAGTGAGTACGGTGCAGGTGATACAGTGACTGTGGCCCTATAGTAGATGGAGTGAGTACTGTGCAGGTGATATAGTGACAGTGGCCCTATAGTAGATGGGAGTATGGTGCACGTGGACCTTGCTCTCCTGTGTATGTTGGAGAGGGTGTGTGAGTGGTAACAGGTGCTCAGATTACACCATGTGGCAGATTTATTTTTCTGGTCAAAGGTTCATAATCTGTTTACGCTGGAGTTTGGTCTCAGATGTAGCAGGGTTCTGGCCTCAGTACAGGGCAGAGGCTGCTGCGTTCCGGCCTCAGCGCGGGGTAGAGGCTGCTGCGTTCCGGCCTCAGCGTGGGGCAGAGGCTGCTGCGTTCCAGCCTCAGCACAGGGCAGAGGCTGCTACGTTCCGGCCTCAGTACAAGGCAGAGGCTGCTGCGTTCCGGTCTCAGCGTGGGGCAGAGGCTGCTGCGTTCCGGTCTCAGCAGTTCCGGTCTCAGCGTGGGGCAGAGGCTGCTGCGTTCCGGTCTCAGCGCGGGGCAGAGGCTGCTGCGTTCCGGTCTGGGCGGAGGCTGCTACGTTCCGGTCTCAGCACAGGGCAGAGGCTGCTGCATTCCGGTCTCAGCGCGGGGCAGAGGCTGCTACGTTCCGGTCTCAGCGCGGGGCAGAGGCTCTGGCTTTTGGCCGCTGTGAAACATTATGACCGGCCCAGCTCCCTATATTATTAAAGTAATATCTGTAACCCTTTCCATTAGAGGTCCAGTCCCTTTGTGGCCTTTAGTGGTTGGGGCGGAGAGCGTTTGGGGTGGAAACTGCGGCAGCGCTGGGAATACTATTGTTAAATACGGGTGATGTTTCCTATTTGCTGTGTTTGTAACGTAGGCGCATACTGTATTGTATTAAGTTTCCCCAGTGTCCTGTCTCAGGTAAATGCACCGCGACACACAGCGTTGTACGACTTTCACCGTGATCATGGCGGTAAAATGGTGGAATTTGCCGGTTGGAGCCTCCCGGTGCAGTATACGGACAGTCACATCGCCTCGCACCTGCACACCCGGCAGCGCTGCTCCCTGTTCGATGTCTCCCATATGCTCCAGGTAAGCGGATTAGCGCCACATCCGAAATTATCCCAACGTTTATGCTGAGGCTCCAGGTTAGCGCGTGATTGGTCACTCTGTGATTTCTTCTTCCCTCCTCTGTAAGACGCGGGTACACGGGAGAGATCGCGTCGCCTTCATGGAGAGTCTGGTGGTCGGAGACGTTGCTGAACTGAAGGAGAACCAGGTGGGTTGTCGCTGTGTGATCCTCGGCTCCCCCTGCGAATCGCCATGTTATCCGGGTCATAAGGCGAAATGCACCACGCGACGGCCAATCCGATGGCCGACATATCGGGTGGACCCCACACACGAAGCGAACCGCTGGCCGACCGCCCGATATGCCGGTACCCACCTCCCCTACGCACATAGCGCTGTATGGGATCGTACATCGCTTCCCCAGCGCACACAGGGCGATATCATGCCCATACACGGTGCGATATCGCACCAATCCGTCAGATCGGCTGCTGTATCGCACCGTGTATGGGCGCCTATAGAGTGACTATATGGCTCCTCTGTTACACGCAATGTGTCATAGATCAGTGTTATACCTGTCTTCGTGGATATAATGAAATGTTCCCTGCGTAGTCTCTGCGATGATGAAAGCGCCTTTCCCGCGTATGAGCTGTGACCATTACATGTATGAGCCCCCTGTGGACAGAGGGACCGGCTGCTGCGTAGACAGTAATGTATTTGGTGTCGCCTGCAGGGTACGTTGTCCCTTTTCACTAATGAGAACGGTGGGATCATTGATGACCTTATCGTTACCAAAACCTCAGAGGATTTCCTCTACGTAGTGTCCAACGCTGGGTGCGCAGAGAAAGACTCCGCCCACATGCAGGTAACGGCACCACCTTATCGTTGATCGTTTCCCGAACATACGCCGTAACCGAGACTGATCATTCTATGTATCTCCACCAGAACAACCTGCGCGACTTCAAGGCGGCCGGACGGGATGTGGATTTAGAAGTTCTGGACTCGGCACTGTTGGCTCTGCAAGGTGACATCACACTGCGCAATGCGCCCTCCTCACACCCGCTGCTGACATGTTATAGAAGTAATCCCGCGTTCTGTAACCGATGTCATCACTAAGTATCACTTGCAGCCGCATTAACCAGACTTCATCCAGCTGCTGCTGCTGGGCGCAGTCCGGGTGTCCTCGCTGACGGGGGTAATTCTGCTGTCACTTCAGCAATAAAATACCATCAATATAGTCGGCGGCTGGACCGTGCCACCCTAAATAGTTCATGTAGGGATGAATATTTGAAAATAGACTTTGTGGCGTCTATCACAAGTAACCAGTCATTCAGCCATCGCTCTGGTATAGTCCAACTAATCCAAGATGGCTGTCTCATATCTGGGCTTCTCCGCGCCACCTGGCAGGATAGTGAGAGAGTGCACCCTATGCTTGTGGTATGGTGTGACTGATGACAGCCCCTTATATCATACTGATGTCAGTGCGCCCTCTCCTGGCGGGATCATGTGACTGATGACAGCGCCTTATATCATACTGATGTCAGTGCGCCCTCTCCTGGCGGGATCGTGTGACTGATGACAGCGCCTTATATCATACTGATGTCAGTGCTCCCTCTCCTGGCGGGATCGTGTGACTGATGACAGCCCCTTATATCATACTGACGTCAGTGCGCCCTCTCCTGGCGGGATCGTGTGACTGATGACAGCCTCTTATATCATACTGACGTCAGTGCGCCCTCTCCTGGCGGGATCGTGTGACTGATGACAGCCCCTTATATCATACTGACGTCAGTGCGCCCTCTCCTGGCGGGATCGTGTGACTGATGACAGCCCGTTATATCATACTGACGTCAGTGCGCCCTCTCCTGGCGGGATCGTGTGACTGATGACAGCCCGTTATATTATACTGACGTCAGTGCGCCCTCTCCTGGCGGGATCGTGTGACTGATGACAGCCCCTTATATCATACTGACGTCAGTGCGCCCTCTCCTGGCGGGATCGTGTGACTGATGACAGCCCCTTATATCATACTGACGTCAGTGCGCCCTCTCCTGGCGGGATCGTGTGACTGATGACAGCCCCTTATATCATACTGACGTCAGTGCGCCCTCTCCTGGAGGGATCGTGTGACTGATGACAGCCCCTTATATCATACTGACGTCAGTGCGCCCTCTCCTGGCGGGATCGTGTGACTGATGACAGCCCCTTATATCATACTGATGTCAGTGCTCCCTCTCCTGGCGGGATAGTGTGACTGATGACAGCCCCTTATATCATACTGATGTCAGTGCGCCATCTCCTGGTGGGATCGTGTGACTGATGACAGCGCCTTATGTCTCACTGACGTCTGATAGTGCGCCCTCTCCTGGTGGGATCGTGTGACTGATGACAGCGCCTTATGTCTCAGTGACGTCAGATAGTGCGCCCTCTCCTGGTGGGATCGTGTGACTGATGACATCGCCTTATGTCTCGGTGACGTCAGATAGTGCGCCCTCTCCTGGTGGGATCGTGTGACTGATGACAGCGCCTTATGTCTCGGTGACGTCAGATAGTGCGCCCTCTCCTGGTGGGATCGTGTGACTGATGACAGCGCCTTATGTCTCACTGACGTCAGATAGTGCGCCCTCTCCTGGTGGGAACGTGTGACTGATGACAGCGCCTTATGTCTCGCTGACGTCAGATAGTGCGCCCTCTCCTGGTGGGATCGTGTGACTGATGACAGCGCCTTATGTCTCGCTGACGTCAGGTAGTGCGCCCTCTCCTGGTGGGATCGTGCGACTGATGACAGCGCCTTATGTCTCGCTGACGTCAGGTAGTGCGCCCTCTCCTGGTGGGATCGTGTGACTGATGACAGCGCCTTATGTCTCTCTGACGTCAGGTAGTGCGCCCTCTCCTGGTTGGATCGTGTGACTGATGACAGCGCCTTATGTCTCTCTGACGTCAGGTAGTGCGCCCTCTCCTGGTGGGATAGTGTGACTGATGACAGCGCCTTATGTCTCTCTGACGTCAGGTAGTGCGCCCTCTCCTGGTGGGATAGTGTGACTGATGACAGCGCCTTATGTCTCTCTGACGTCAGGTAGTGCGCC
Source organism: Taudactylus pleione (assembly GCA_031769625.1). Classification (NCBI taxonomy): domain Eukaryota; kingdom Metazoa; phylum Chordata; class Amphibia; order Anura; family Myobatrachidae; genus Taudactylus; species Taudactylus pleione. The sequence goes on along the minus strand of JAUIMM010001977.1, from coordinate 1,175,300 downwards.
CTCTCCTGGTGGGATAGTGTGACTGATGACAGCGCCTTATGTCTCTCTGACGTCAGGTAGTGCGCCCTCTCCTGGTGGGATCGTGTGACGTTTCATGCAATGAATATTAATCCTTTGAGGTTATATAGATAAATTGCCCACATTTTCTGTTTGCATTTTATCTGTTTAGGTACCATCAGTATATAAATAAATCTGTGATCTTCCCTTAATAGTCCCTGGGAGCTGAGGGGTCCCTAGTTTGGGTTGCGTGGCTCAGATCTCCTCCTTGGGTTGCAGGTCCATCCACCGCGGAGGTTCTCCAAGCTGGACTCAGCGACAATCTTTCAAAACTGGCATTTATGATGGGTGTAACCACGAGTGTGTTCGGTATCCCCGGCTGCAGAGTGACCAGATGTGGGTACACCGGTGAAGATGGGGTGGAGGTAGGTAGGGAGCAGGAACGATAACAGATTACATCTCTCCTTATATGTAAAAGTAATATGTCCACGTTATATCCAAGATGGCTGCTGCAGTTTGTTCTCTTTTTGGGACTCCCTCCATCCTGTCCCTCACACCTGTCACACATGGTCCTGTTCTCCTCTCTCACCAGATCTCGGTACCCAGTCACAGAGCAGTGGAACTGGCGGAGAGACTCCTGCAGAACTCGGCAGTAAAATTGGCCGGCCTGGCTGCACGAGATAGTCTCCGACTTGAGGCCGGCCTCTGTCTGTATGGCAACGACATTGATGAGACCACCAGTCCAGTAGAGGCCAGCTTGGTCTGGACCATAGGTGGGTTAGATATATGCAGTCTGAGCTGAAGGATATGTCTCTTATTATAATATTTATACACCCACCGGCCACATGAGCGTCAGAGCATCAGCAGGTAACTGGGGTGTAACAAACCTGCTCCCCTCCCCCACCACAGGTAAACGTCGCAGAACTGCCATGGACTTTCCAGGGGCCTCGGTCATCGTCCCTCAGATTAAGGGAAAGGTGACACGGAAGCGGGTTGGGTTGACCTCCACAGGGCCTCCAATCCGGCAACACACACCGATATTAAACCCAGAGGGGCGTCTTATTGGTGAGTGGAGGGTCCAGGGCTTTCCGTGCTGTACATATTGGGGCTGGGTAATGTAGGTCTCCGGGTATCAGTCCCATTTCTGTGTCTTTATTATTTTATCCACAGGGGAAGTAACCAGCGGCTGTCCCTCGCCTTCTCTACGGCTGAATGTGGCTATGGGATATATAGAGCCAGAATACGCAAAAGCCGGCACAGCCGTGCGACTGGAGGTCAGGAAAAAACACGTAGACGGTATTACCAGCAAAATGCCATTTGTGCCATCAAAATATTATACCAATAAATGAAGCTTCGGTGACTGAGACAGGATCACTGCCGGCCGTCCTGCCCCCTTCCCACGTATCCCCCTTATGGCGTCATGCCTTATAGTCCAGGCACAGCGGACTCTACTGTGATATATTTCAGGGTGCCTCACCCCCACCTCGCTGTCTCAGGTAACCCCTTCACTCAGGAACACGTTGTATATGTGCCAAAAACTTTCCTGCCCTAAGAGAGGGTCCTGTCCCCCACAGAGGACAGAAATCGCACTATCACCGCCGCGTGCGTCTGTCGCCTTATCGCTGTATCTTATACGGTTTCCACGCTACTGACCTAGATTGAGCCCCGGCGGTGAGTACCGGTGTTGGTAATTAGTGAAATAAAAGGATAGAGGCACCTGCGTCAGACTAATCACTGGCAACGCCAACTACAGAAAGTATCCACATCATCATCTATGGCTGACGCAGAACGTCCGGAAAAACGTTCCACGCAAAGGAAGCCACAGCTGCCAGCCATAACCGGTGCTTGCGCTGCGGCGGACAATGACATTCCAGGTTTATAGACACAATAAGTGGGCGTAATATCGGCTTTCATTTCCCAGGTGCGCAGAGAGGTTGTTATATGCTGCAAATTTATATGATCATGAATAAATAGTAAATGGAGGTTTATGTGTTCACAATCATATCGCAGTGTGACGGAGACACTTGTGTACTTGTACATCTGTATAATGGCTCATACACATGGGACGATCAGACATCGAACGTCCAGCAACATGCACCAACCCCCAAACCACGTAACGACCCGCGATCAATGATAGTAAACGGGCTAACCTGGTTGCTATCGACCATCCGTGCCCGCGCATCGGCCATCGTTTGGTTGTTGGAGGGGTTAAAAAAAAAAAAGGACGATATAAACGATCAAACGATATCATAATCATTTATATCGTCCTTTTTATCTGACCGTGTGTATGCACCATTAGTGGCGAGTGACTGCTCTGCATGAGAAGTGGTCCCATGGTATCATTGGAGGCGCTATGGTTACACATATGTGGGACATAACAGCCTCTAATAATATGTTGCTCGAGGAGGCAATTAAATCAGGACCTGAACAGGACAAGAGCTGAGGACAAAGATGGATTCTTCGTGGTTTCCCAGTTATTCAACAATAATGATTACAGGGAACTGCTGGGCCCATAGAGGGGGGCTTCACCTGTCCTGCGCCGCAATCTGACCACTGTTACCACTACTTGTACTTGGCTGTTGGTTATGGGATTTATCACTGTCATGCTGTGACCTCTGCAGGTATAGCCTAGATAGTAACACCCACCATCAACATCCCAACCCGCCTGTCCCCAGGTGTAGCCTAGATAGTAACACCCGCCATCATCATCCCAACCCGCCCGTCCCCAGGTGTAGCCTAGATAGTAACACCCGCCCGTCCCCAGGTATAGCCTAGATAGTACACCCACCATCATCATCCCAACCCGCCCGTCCCCAGGTGTAGCCTAGATAGTAACACCCACCATCATCATCCCAACCCGCCCGTCCCCAGGTGTAGCCTAGATAGTAACACCCGCCCGTCCCCAGGTATAGCCTAGATAGTACACCCACCATCATCATCCCAACCCGCCCGTCCCCAGGTGTAGCCTAGATAGTAACACCCACCATCATCATCCCAACCCGCCCGTCCCCATGTGTAGCCTAGATAGTAACACCCGCCCGTCCCCAGGTGTAGCCTAGCTAGTAACACCCGCCCGTCCCCAGGTATAGCCTAGATAGTAACACCCACCATCATCATCCCGACCCGCCCGTCCCCAGGTGTAGCCTACATAGTAATACCCACCATCATCATCCCAACCCGCCCGTCCCCAGGTGTAGCCTAGATAGTAACACCCGCCCGTCCCCAGGTATAGCCTAGATAGTAACACCCACCATCATCCCGACCCGCCCGTCCCCAGGTGTAGCCTAGATAGTAACACCCACCATCATCATCCCAACCCGCCCGTCCCCAGTTGTAGCCTAAATAGTAACACCCACCATCATCATCCCAACCCTCCCGTCCCCAGGTGTAGCCTAGATAGTAACACCCGCCCGTCCCCAGGTATAGCCTAGATAGTAACACCCCCCATCATCATCCCGACCCGCCCGTCCCCAGGTGTAGCCTAGATAGTAACACCTGCCCGTCCCCAGGTGTAGCCTAGATAGTAACACCCGCCCGTCCCCAGGTGTAGGTCTGTGTTCACCAATAAATAAAACTTTCAGGAGTGTGCTGGGTGCACTGACACTCTAATAGCAGCAGACTGAAAAATCGAGTACTTGTCCCCTTCACTACTATCTGAATGTAATAAAATGTCATAGAGTTGATAATTCTGTATGTGCTAGTGTCATAATAAATACAATCGGATACTTCCTCACACTGAATATCTATGTTATCAGCCTTCCTCCGGGTACATGATTCATTTCATACCGAGAAAGACAAAAAATGTATAAAATATGGTGTAATACGTAAAAACAATATTTAATTATAAAAACACAATTTCAATATATCACACACAATTAATAGACCAATGGTCCAATCACCTAATAGTGATAACTGGTCACAAGCACAAAATCCACATATGTGTACGGTGGGAGAATGACCAGACGTTCTATAGGACATAAACAATATGGTGGAGGCCTTCGGAAACCTCACCACAGTCCTCCAGGTAAATCTCCTAGTCTCTCCTGTCACCATCATCATCCCAACCCTCCCGTCCCCAGGTGTAGCCTAGATAGTAACACCCGCCCGTCCCCAGGTATAGCCTAGATAGTAACACCCACCATCATCATCCCAACCCGCCCGTCCCCATGTGTAGCCTAGATAGTAACACCCGCCCGTCCCCAGGTATAGCCTAGATAGTAACACCCACCATCATCACCCCGACCCGCCCGTCCCCAGGTGTAGCCTACATAGTAACACCCACCATCATCATCCCGACCCGCCCGTCCCCAGGTGTAGCCTAGATAGTAACACCCGCCCGTCCCCAGGTATAGCCTAGATAGTAACACCCACCATCATCATCCCAACCTGCCCGTCCCCAGGTGTAGCCTAGATAGTAACACCCACCATCATCATCCCAACCCGCCCGTCCCCAGGTGTAGCCTAAATAGTAACACCCACCATCATCACCCCAACCCGCCCGTCCCCAGGTGTAGCCTAGATAGTAACACCCGCCCGTCCCCAGGTATAGCCTAGATAGTAACACCCACCATCATCATCCCAACCCGCCCGTCCCCAGGTGTAGCCTAGATAGTAACACCCACCATCATCATCCCGACCCGCCCGTCCCCAGGTGTAGCCTAGATAGTAACACCTGCCCGTCCCCAGGTACAGCCTAGATAGTAACACCCGCCCGTCCCCAGGTGTAGGTCTGTGTTCACCAATAAATAAAACTTTCAGGAGTGTGCTGGGTGCACTGACACTCTAATAGCAGCAGACTGAAAAATCAAGTACTTGTCCCCTTCACTACTATCTGAATGTAATAAAATGTCATAGAGTTGATAATTCTGTATGTGCTAGTGTCATAATAAATACAATCGGATACTTCCTCACACTGAATATCTATGTTATCAGCCTTCCTCCGGGTACATGATTCATTTCATACCGAGAAAGACAAAAAATGTTTGTGTATAAAATATGGTGTAATACGTAAAAACAATATTTAATTATAGAAACACAATTTCAATATATCACACACAATAAATAGACCAATGGTCCAATCACCTAATAGTGATAACTGGTCACAAGCACAAAATCCACATATGTGTACGGTGGGAGAATGACCAGACGTTCTATAGGACATAAACAATATGGTGGAGGCCTCCGGAAACCTCGCCACAGTCCTCCAGGTAAATCTCCTAGTCTCTCCTGTCACACTCTATGGTACACGGAACACGTGTGTGGGGGTCCTAGGTCACGGGAACTGTGTGATCAGCACTAGAAGGGAGATACGGTGAGACCACACTGATAACGTATATACACAATCGCCAGGTTCTTTGTAGCGGGAGATATGCCGCAAATATAGTTTAATAAATATGTCCCTAGATGTAATGTTTAACATTTCTTCTTCAGGGTCCACAGGGAGACAACGGGGTAACGCCCTGGTGTCCGGCAGGAGCTGGGTCACCGTTGGTACAGTGGGGACGCTATTAAGCAGCACAAGTGTCACGGCCAGGGTATTTCAGCATGGCGCTAGGCGAGTGTTACCTGTGAGGTCATAGTGGCGCGGGCTGTCTGGTGGCGGAGCTGGTGTCTGGCGGGGGGCTTTGGCTGCACGTGTTATTGTGCGGGCCTGTTGTCACTCTGCGCTGGTAAGGCCTGGCGGCGTCTCCGTTCCGTTTGGCATGGGCGCCGCCATCTTGCCTTCTGGCCATGTGATGCGGCTGGCCAATCCTGGTGAGTCACATGTTCCCTCCGGCCAGTAACAGCACGGCATGGGGTATTTAGGAAGGGTCAGTGCCTTCCTTCTTTGCCAGTGCAACGTGTATCTCAGCCTAGCTGAGAGGGAGTTCTCTGTGCTTACCTGTTCCTGTGAATTCACTGTCTGCCAGTCTGCCTGTCAGCTCCTAGTTCCCACTGGACTACCCCGCTTCCTCCATCACCCTTGCCCATACCTGAGTGCCTGAGCCTGCTGACATCCTGCGCTTCACTTCACTACCTGCAAATCTGGCTTGATTATTTTCAGTTCACTACCTGCACACCTGGACAGCTCTAATTGTTTCTACCTGGACATTAACCCTTTTACTCCCACCACAGAACTCTTGTGCACATTTATTTATTCCTGGACTTTTATTTACTGCCACATTATATGTCTACTCAAGCACTTATTAAAAATCCTAGTTTTATTTTCAAATCTGCTTCTGTGATCGCTCCTGCTACCACCCCGGGTCCACAAACAACCCAGAACATCACAACAAGCTTTAATTTATTATTTCATTTTTACTATAGAGCAGCAGCATTAGACAGGTCCTCTGTACATCTGCACTGGCTCCATCACCCTCCGAGGTGCAGTGACAGCAGCCCTCGGCTAGGTACTCTCAGCGGGACCTGGCTAGCAGGGCTCCTCGGACCCCAGACTGCAGCCTGGACTCAAGAGGACAGGTAAGGTGGGTCCCTGCGATGTCTATGCGCAGTCTTACCTCCGGTCTCAGCAGACAGACTGGAGGGCTTGATATGGACACTGGTTCATCCGAGACTCCACTAGACCACCGGGGTATAACATACTGGCGCAGGGAACAGCTAAGGCCAGGGACCCGGATGGTTAATGTCAGCATAGGGGAGAAGGTCCTCTCCCTGCGGCCTCTCCCCCAGCCTGGGCGCCATTCCCTGAGCTGCTCCTCCCTCACCTTCCGCCCCCTCAGAGACTCATGGCGGCCATTTTCTGCATCAGCCTCAGGTCTCCGGGAACGCTGGGTCCTGCCTCCCTGTATACGTCTACCAGGAGCCAGGTTATACAGCGCTATTTACTACCAGCCACTGCGGCCTGTGTAGTGTATTTAGTGCCCACTGTAGTTATACTGTATACCCTGCAGTGTGTGTGACCTGTGCTAGCGCTGCTGTCTGTGTAGTTATACTGTATACCCTGCAGTGTATGTGACCTGTGCTAGCGCTGCTGTCTGTGTAGTTATACTGTATACTCTGCAGTGTGTGACATGTGCTAGCGCTGCTGTCTGTGTAGTTATACTGTATACTCTGCAGTGTATGTGACATGTGCTGTCTGTGTAGTTATACTGTATACCCTGCAGTGTGTGTGACCTGTGCTGTCTGTGTAGTTATACTGTATACCCTGCAGTGTATGTGACCTGTGCTAGCGCTGCTGTCTGTGTAGTTATACTGTATACTCTGCAGTGTGTGTGACCTGTGCTAGCGCTGCTGTCTGTGTAGTTATACTGTATACTCTGCAGTGTATGTGACCTGTGCTAGCGCTGCTGTCTGTGTAGTTATACTGTATACTCTGCAGTGTGTGTGACCTGTGCTAGCGCTGCTGTCTGTGTAGTTATACTGTATACTCTGCAGTGTGTGTGACCTGTGCTAGCGCTGCTGTCTGTGTAGTTATACTGTATACCCTGCAGTGTGTGTGACCTGTGCTAGCGCTGCTGTCTGTGTAGTTATACTGTATACTCTGCAGTGTGTGTGACATGTGCTGTCTGTGTAGTTATACTGTATACCCTGCAGTGTGTGTGACCTGTGCTAGCGCTGCTGTCTGTGTAGTTATACTGTATACCCTGCAGTGTGTGTGACCTGTGCTGCTGTCTGTGTAGTTATACTGTATACTCTGCAGTGTATGTGACATGTGCTAGCGCTGCTGTCTGTGTAGTTATACTGTATACCCTGCAGTGTGTGTGACATGTGCTAGCGCTGCTGTCTGTGTAGTTATACTGTATACTCTGCAGTGTGTGTGACCTGTGCTAGCGCTGCTGTCTGTGTAGTTATACTGTATACCCTGCAGTGTGTGTGACATGTGCTAGTGCTGCTGTCTGTGTAGTTATACTGTATACCCTGCAGTGTGTGTGACCTGTGCTAGCGCTGCTGTCTGTGTAGTTATACTGTATACCCTGCAGTGTGTGTGACCTGTGCTAGCGCTGCTGTCTGTGTAGTTATACTGTATACTCTGCAGTGTGTGTGACCTGTGCTGCTGTCTGTGTAGTTATACTGTATACCCTGCAGTGTGTGTGACCTGTGCTGCTGTCTGTGTAGTTATACTGTATACCCTGCAGTGTGTGTGACCTGTGCTAGCGCTGCTGTCTGTGTAGTTATACTGTATACCCTGCAGTGTGTGTGACCTGTGCTAGCGTTCCTGTCTGTGTAGTTATACTGTATACTCTGCAGTGTATGTGACCTGTGCTAGCGCTGCTGTCTGTGTAGTTATACTGTATAAACTGCAGTATGTGTGACCTGTGCTAGTGCTGCTGTCTGTGTAGTTATACTGTATACCCTGCAGTGTGTGTGACCTGTGCTAGCGCTGCTGTCTGTGTAGTTATACTGTATACCCTGCAGTGTGTGTGACATGTGCTGCTGTCTGTGTAGTTATACTGTATACCCTGCAGTGTATGTGACCTGTGCTAGCGCTGCTGTCTGTGTAGTTATACTGTATACCCTGCAGTGTGTGTGACCTGTGCTAGCGCTGCTGTCTGTGTAGTTATACTGTATACTCTGCAGTGTATGTGACCTGTGCTAGCGCTGCTGTCTGTGTAGTTATACTGTATACCCTGCAGTGTGTGTGACCTGTGCTGTCTGTGTAGTTATACTGTATACCCTGCAGTGTGTGTGACCTGTGCTAGCGCTGCTGTCTGTGTAGTTATACTGTATACCCTGCAGTGTGTGTGACCTGTGCTGTCTGTGTAGTTATACTGTATACCCTGCAGTGTGTGTGACCTGTGCTAGCGCTGCTGTCTGTGTAGTTATACTGTATACCCTGCAGTGTGTGTGACCTGTGCTAGCGCTGCTGTCTGTGTAGTTATACTGTATACCCTGCAGTGTGTGTGACCTGTGCTAGCGCTGCTGTCTGTGTAGTTATACTGTATACCCTGCAGTGTGTGTGACCTGTGCTAGCGCTGCTGTCTGTGTAGTTATACTGTATACCCTGCAGTGTGTGTGACCTGTGCTAGCGCTGCTGTCTGTGTAGTTATACTGTATACTCTGCAGTGTATGTGACCTGTGCTAGCGCTGCTGTCTGTGTAGTTATACTGTATACCCTGCAGTGTGTGTGACCTGTGCTGTCTGTGTAGTTATACTGTATACCCTGCAGTGTGTGTGACCTGTGCTAGCGCTGCTGTCTGTGTAGTTATACTGTATACCCTGCAGTGTGTGTGACCTGTGCTGTCTGTGTAGTTATACTGTATACCCTGCAGTGTGTGTGACCTGTGCTAGCGCTGCTGTCTGTGTAGTTATACTGTATACCCTGCAGTGTGTGTGACCTGTGCTGCTGTCTGTGTAGTTATACTGTATACCCTGCAGTGTGTGTGACCTGTGCTAGCGCTGCTGTCTGTGTAGTTATACTGTATACCCTGCAGTGTGTGTGACCTGTGCTAGTGCTGCTGTCTGTGTAGTTATACTGTATACCCTGCAGTGTGTGTGACCTGTGCTAGCGCTGCTGTCTGTGTAGTTATACTGTATACCCTGCAGTGTGTGTGACATGTGCTAGCGCTGCTGTCTGTGTAGTTATACTGTATACCCTGCAGTGTGTGTGACCTGTGCTAGTGCTGCTGTCTGTGTAGTTATACTGTATACCCTGCAGTGTGTGTGACCTGTGCTAGCGCTGCTGTCTGTGTAGTTATACTGTATACCCTGCAGTGTATGTGACCTGTGCTAGCGCTGCTGTCTGTGTAGTTATACTGTATACCCTGCAGTGTGTGTGACATGTGCTAGCGCTGCTGTCTGTGTAGTTATACTGTATACCCTGCAGTGTATGTGACCTGTGCTAGCGCTGCTGTCTGTGTAGTTATACTGTATACTCTGCAGTGTGTGTGACCTGTGCTAGTGCTGCTGTCTGTGTAGTTATACTGTATATTCTGCAGTGTATGTGACCTGTGCTAGCGCTGCTGTCTGTGTAGTTATACTGTATACTCTGCAGTGTGTGTGACCTGTGCTAGCGCTGCTGTCTGTGTAGTTATACTGTATACCCTGCAGTGTATGTGACCTGTGCTAGCGCTGCTGTCTGTGTAGTTATACTGTATACCCTGCAGTGTGTGTGACCTGTGCTAGCGCTGCTGTCTGTGTAGTTATACTGTATACTCTGCAGTGTGTGTGACCTGTGCTGCTGTCTGTGTAGTTATACTGTATACCCTGCAGTGTGTGTGACCTGTGCTGCTGTCTGTGTAGTTATACTGTATACCCTGCAGTGTGTGTGACCTGTGCTAGCGCTGCTGTCTGTGTAGTTATACTGTATACCCTGCAGTGTGTGTGACCTGTGCTAGCGTTCCTGTCTGTGTAGTTATACTGTATACTCTGCAGTGTATGTGACCTGTGCTAGCGCTGCTGTCTGTGTAGTTATACTGTATACCCTGCAGTATGTGTGACCTGTGCTAGTGCTGCTGTCTGTGTAGTTATACTGTATACCCTGCAGTGTGTGTGACCTGTGCTAGCGCTGCTGTCTGTGTAGTTATACTGTATACCCTGCAGTGTGTGTGACATGTGCTGCTGTCTGTGTAGTTATACTGTATACCCTGCAGTGTATGTGACCTGTGCTAGCGCTGCTGTCTGTGTAGTTATACTGTATACCCTGCAGTGTATGTGACCTGTGCTAGCGCTGCTGTCTGTGTAGTTATACTGTATACTCTGCAGTGTGTGTGACCTGTGCTAGTGCTGCTGTCTGTGTAGTTATACTGTATATTCTGCAGTGTATGTGACCTGTGCTAGCGCTGCTGTCTGTGTAGTTATACTGTATACTCTGCAGTGTGTGTGACCTGTGCTAGCGCTGCTGTCTGTGTAGTTATACTGTATACCCTGCAGTGTATGTGACCTGTGCTAGCGCTGCTGTCTGTGTAGTTATACTGTATACCCTGCAGTGTGTGTGACCTGTGCTAGCGCTGCTGTCTGTGTAGTTATACTGTATACCCTGCAGTGTATGTGACCTGTGCTAGCGCTGCTGTCTGTGTAGTTATACTGTATACCCTGCAGTGTATGTGACCTGTGCTAGCGCTGCTGTCTGTGTAGTTATACTGTATACTCTGCAGTGTGTGTGACCTGTGCTAGCGCTGCTGTCTGTGTAGTTATACTGTATACTCTGCAGTGTATGTGACCTGTGCTGTCTGTGTAGTTATACTGTATACCCTGCAGTGTGTGTGACCTGTGCTAGTGCTGCTGTCTGTGTAGTTATACTGTATACTCTGCAGTGTGTGACCTGTGCTAGTGCTGCTGTCTGTGTAGTTATACTGTATACCCTGCAGTGTGTGTGACCTGTGCTAGTGCTGCTGTCTGTGTAGTTATACTGTATACCCTGCAGTGTGTGTGACCTGTGCTGCTGTCTGTGTAGTTATACTGTATACTCTGCAGTGTGTGTGACATGTGCTAGCGCTGCTGTCTGTGTAGTTATACTGTATACCCTGCAGTGTGTGTGACCTGTGCTAGCGCTGCTGTCTGTGTAGTTATACTGTATACCCTGCAGTGTATGTGACCTGTGCTAGTGCTGCTGTCTGTGTAGTTATACTGTATACCCTGCAGTGTGTGTGACCTGTGCTAGCGCTGCTGTCTGTGTAGTTATACTGTATACCCTGCAGTGTGTGTGACCTGTGCTAGCGCTGCTGTCTGTGTAGTTATACTGTATACCCTGCAGTGTGTGTGACCTGTGCTAGCGCTGCTGTCTGTGTAGTTATACTGTATACCCTGCAGTGTATGTGACATGTGCTAGCGCTGCTGTCTGTGTAGTTATACTGTATACCCTGCAGTGTATGTGACCTGTGCTAGCGCTGCTGTCTGTGTAGTTATACTGTATACCCTGCAGTGTGTGTGACCTGTGCTAGCGCTTCTGTCTGTGTAGTTATACTGTATACCCTGCAGTGTGTGTGACCTGTGCTAGCGCTGCTGTCTGTGTAGTTATACTGAATACCCTGCAGTGTGTGTGACCTGTGCTAGCGCTGCTGTCTGTGTAGTTATACTGTATACTCTGCAGTGTGTGTGACCTGTGCTAGTGCTGCTGTCTGTGTAGTTATACTGTATACCCTGCAGTGTATGTGACCTGTGCTAGCGCTGCTGTCTGTGTAGTTATACTGTATACTCTGCAGTGTATGTGACCTGTGCTAGTGCTGCTGTCTGTGTAGTTATACTGTATACTCTGCAGTGTATGTGACCTGTGCTAGCGCTGCTGTCTGTGTAGTTATACTGTATACTCTGCAGTGTATGTGACCTGTGCTAGCGCTGTTGTCTGTGTAGTTATACTGTATACCCTGCAGTGTGTGTGACCTGTGCTAGAGCTGCTGTCTGTGTAGTTATACTGTATACCCTGCAGTGTATGTGACCTGTGCTAGTGCTGCTGTCTGTGTAGTTATACTGTATACTCTGCAGTGTGTGTGACCTGTGCTAGCGCTGCTGTCTGTGTAGTTATACTGTATACCCTGCAGTGTGTGTGACCTGTGCTAGCGTTCCTGTCTGTGTAGTTATACTGTATACCCTGCAGTGTGTGTGACATGTGCTAGCGCTGCTGTCTGTGTAGTTATACTGTATACCCTGCAGTGTATGTGACCTGTGCTAGCGCTGCTGTCTGTGTAGTTATACTGTATACCCTGCAGTGTGTGTGACCTGTGCTAGCGCTGCTGTCTGTGTAGTTATACTGTATACTCTGCAGTGTGTGTGACCTGTGCTGCTGTCTGTGTAGTTATACTGTATACTCTGCAGTGTGTGTGACCTGTGCTAGTGCTGCTGTCTGTGTAGTTATACTGTATACCCTGCAGTGTGTGTGACCTGTGCTAGCGCTGCTGTCTGTGTAGTTATACTGTATACTCTGCAGTGTGTGTGACCTGTGCTGCTGTCTGTGTAGTTATACTGTATACCCTGCAGTGTGTGTGACCTGTGCTGCTGTCTGTGTAGTTATACTGTATACTCTGCAGTGTGTGTGACATGTGCTAGCGCTGCTGTCTGTGTAGTTATACTGTATACCCTGCAGTGTGTGTGACCTGTGCTGTCTGTGTAGTTATACTGTATACCCTGCAGTGTGTGTGACCTGTGCTAGCGCTGCTGTCTGTGTAGTTATACTGTATACCCTGCAGTGTATGTGACCTGTGCTAGCGCTGCTGTCTGTGTAGTTATACTGTATACTCTGCAGTGTGTGTGACCTGTGCTAGCGCTGCTGTCTGTGTAGTTATACTGTATACCCTGCAGTGTATGTGACCTGTGCTAGCGCTGCTGTCTGTGTAGTTATACTGTATACTCTGCAGTGTATGTGACCTGTGCTAGCGCTGCTGTCTGTGTAGTTATACTGTATACCCTGCAGTGTGTGTGACCTGTGCTAGCGCTGCTGTCTGTGTAGTTATACTGTATACTCTGCAGTGTGTGTGACCTGTGCTAGAGCTGCTGTCTGTGTAGTTATACTGAATACCCTGCAGTGTATGTGACCTGTGCTAGCGCTGCTGTCTGTGTAGTTATACTGTATACCCTGCAGTGTGTGTGACCTGTGCTAGCGCTGCTGTCTGTGTAGTTATACTGTATACTCTGCAGTGTATGTGACCTGTGCTAGCGCTGCTGTCTGTGTAGTTATACTGTATACCCTGCAGTGTGTGTGACCTGTGCTAGCGCTGCTGTCTGTGTAGTTATACTGTATACTCTGCAGTGTGTGTGACCTGTGCTAGAGCTGCTGTCTGTGTAGTTATACTGAATACCCTGCAGTGTATGTGACCTGTGCTAGCGCTGCTGTCTGTGTAGTTATACTGTATACTCTGCAGTGTGTGTGACCTGTGCTAGAGCTGCTGTCTGTGTAGTTATACTGAATACCCTGCAGTGTGTGTGACCTGTGCTAGCGCTTCTCTCTGTGTAGTTATACTGTATACTCTGCAGTGTGTGTGACCTGTGCTAGAGCTGCTGTCTGTGTAGTTATACTGAATACCCTGCAGTGTATGTGACCTGTGCTAGCGCTGCTGTCTGTGTAGTTATACTGTATACTCTGCAGTGTGTGTGACCTGTGCTAGCGCTGCTGTCTGTGTAGTTATACTGTATACTCTGCAGTGTATGTGACCTGTGCTAGTGCTGCTGTCTGTGTAGTTATACTGTATACTCTGCAGTGTATGTGACCTGTGCTAGCGCTGTTGTCTGTGTAGTTATACTGTATACCCTGCAGTGTGTGTGACCTGTGCTAGAGCTGCTGTCTGTGTAGTTATACTGTATACCCTGCAGTGTATGTGACCTGTGCTAGTGCTGCTGTCTGTGTAGTTATACTGTATACTCTGCAGTGTATGTGACCTGTGCTAGCGCTGTTGTCTGTGTAGTTATACTGTATACCCTGCAGTGTGTGTGACCTGTGCTAGAGCTGCTGTCTGTGTAGTTATACTGTATACCCTGCAGTGTATGTGACCTGTGCTAGCGCTGCTGTCTGTGTAGTTATACTGTATACTCTGCAGTGTGTGTGACCTGTGCTAGCGCTGCTGTCTGTGTAGTTATACTGTATACCCTGCAGTGTGTGTGACATGTGCTAGCGCTGCTGTCTGTGTAGTTATACTGTATACCCTGCAGTGTATGTGACTTGTGCTAGCGCTGCTGTCTGTGTAGTTATACTGTATACCCTGCAGTGTGTGTGACCTGTGCTAGCGCTGCTGTCTGTGTAGTTATACTGTATACTCTGCAGTGTGTGTGACCTGTGCTGCTGTCTGTGTAGTTATACTGTATACCCTGCAGTGTGTGTGACCTGTGCTAGCGCTGCTGTCTGTGTAGTTATACTGTATACCCTGCAGTGTATGTGACCTGTGCTAGCGCTGCTGTCTGTGTAGTTATACTGTATACTCTGCAGTGTGTGTGACCTGTGCTAGTGCTGCTGTCTGTGTAGTTATACTGTATACCCTGCAGTGTGTGTGACCTGTGCTAGCGCTGCTGTCTGTGTAGTTATACTGTATACCCTGCAGTGTGTGTGACCTGTGCTAGTGCTGCTGTCTGTGTAGTTATACTGTATACTCTGCAGTGTGTGTGACCTGTGCTGCTGTCTGTGTAGTTATACTGTATACCCTGCAGTGTGTGTGACCTGTGCTGCTGTCTGTGTAGTTATACTGTATACTCTGCAGTGTGTGTGACCTGTGCTAGTGCTGCTGTCTGTGTAGTTATACTGTATACCCTGCAGTGTGTGTGACCTGTGCTAGCGTTCCTGTCTGTGTAGTTATACTGTATACTCTGCAGTGTGTGTGACCTGTGCTAGTGCTGCTGTCTGTGTAGTTATACTGTATACCCTGCAGTGTGTGTGACCTGTGCTAGCGCTGCTGTCTGTGTAGTTATACTGTATACCCTGCAGTGTGTGTGACCTGTGCTAGTGCTGCTGTCTGTGTAGTTATACTGTATACTCTGCAGTGTGTGTGACCTGTGCTGCTGTCTGTGTAGTTATACTGTATACCCTGCAGTGTGTGTGACCTGTGCTGCTGTCTGTGTAGTTATACTGTATACCCTGCAGTGTGTGTGACCTGTGCTAGCGCTGCTGTCTGTGTAGTTATACTGTATACCCTGCAGTGTATGTGACCTGTGCTAGCGCTGCTGTCTGTGTAGTTATACTGTATACCCTGCAGTGTATGTGACCTGTGCTAGCGCTGCTGTCTGTGTAGTTATACTGTATACCCTGCAGTGTATGTGACCTGTGCTAGCGCTGCTGTCTGTGTAGTTATACTGTATACTCTGCAGTGTGTGTGACCTGTGCTAGTGCTGCTGTCTGTGTAGTTATACTGTATACTCTGCAGTGTGTGTGACCTGTGCTAGTGCTGCTGTCTGTGTAGTTATACTGTATATTCTGCAGTGTATGTGACCTGTGCTAGCGCTGCTGTCTGTGTAGTTATACTGTATACTCTGCAGTGTGTGTGACCTGTGCTAGCGCTGCTGTCTGTGTAGTTATACTGTATACCCTGCAGTGTATGTGACCTGTGCTAGCGTTCCTGTCTGTGTAGTTATACTGTATACTCTGCAGTGTATGTGACCTGTGCTAGCGCTGCTGTCTGTGTAGTTATACTGTATACTCTGCAGTGTGTGTGACCTGTGCTAGCGCTGCTGTCTGTGTAGTTATACTGTATACTCTGCAGTGTGTGTGACCTGTGCTAGTGCTGCTGTCTGTGTAGTTATACTGTATACTCTGCAGTGTGTGTGACCTGTGCTAGTGCTGCTGTCTGTGTAGTTATACTGTATACCCTGCAGTGTGTGTGACCTGTGCTAGCGCTGCTGTCTGTGTAGTTATACTGTATACTCTGCAGTGTGTGTGACCTGTGCTGCTGTCTGTGTAGTTATACTGTATACTCTGCAGTGTGTGTGACCTGTGCTAGTGCTGCTGTCTGTGTAGTTATACTGTATACCCTGCAGTGTATGTGACCTGTGCTAGCGCTGCTGTCTGTGTAGTTATACTGTATACTCTGCAGTGTGTGTGACCTGTGCTAGTGCTGCTGTCTGTGTAGTTATTCTGTATATTCTGCAGTGTATGTGACCTGTGCTAGCGCTGCTGTCTGTGTAGTTATACTGTATACTCTGCAGTGAATGTGACCTGTGCTAGCGTTCCTGTCTGTGTAGTTATACTGTATACTCTGCAGTGTATGTGACCTGTGCTAGCGTTCCTGTCTGTGTAGTTATACTGTATACTCTGCAGTGTATGTGACCTGTGCTAGCGTTCCTGTCTGTGTAGTTATACTGTATACTCTGCAGTGTATGTGACCTGTGCTAGCGCTGCTGTCTGTGTAGTTATACTGTATACCCTGCAGTGTATGTGACCTGTGCTAGCGCTGCTGTCTGTGTAGTTATACTGTATACTCTGCAGTGTGTGACCTGTGCTAGCGCTGCTGTCTGTGTAGTTATACTGTATACCCTGCAGTGTGTGTGACCTGTGCTGCTGTCTGTGTAGTTATACTGTATACCCTGCAGTGTGTGTGACCTGTGCTAGCGTTCCTGTCTGTGTAGTTATACTGTATACTCTGCAGTGTATGTGACCTGTGCTAGCGCTGCTGTCTGTGTAGTTATACTGTATACCCTGCAGTGTATGTGACCTGTGCTAGCGCTGCTGTCTGTGTAGTTATACTGTATACCCTGCAGTGTGTGTGACCTGTGCTAGCGCTGCTGTCTGTGTAGTTATACTGTATACCCTGCAGTGTATGTGACCTGTGCTAGCGCTGCTGTCTGTGTAGTTATACTGTATACTCTGCAGTGTGTGTGACCTGTGCTAGCGCTGCTGTCTGTGTAGTTATACTGTATACCCTGCAGTGTGTGTGACCTGTGCTAGCGCTGCTGTCTGTGTAGTTATACTGTATACCCTGCAGTGTGTGTGACCTGTGCTAGCGCTGCTGTCTGTGTAGTTATACTGTATACCCTGCAGTGTATGTGACATGTGCTAGCGCTGCTGTCTGTGTAGTTATACTGTATACCCTGCAGTGTATGTGACCTGTGCTAGCGCTGCTGTCTGTGTAGTTATACTGTATACCCTGCAGTGTGTGTGACCTGTGCTAGCGCTTCTGTCTGTGTAGTTATACTGTATACCCTGCAGTGTGTGTGACCTGTGCTAGCGCTGCTGTCTGTGTAGTTATACTGAATACCCTGCAGTGTGTGTGACCTGTGCTAGCGCTGCTGTCTGTGTAGTTATACTGTATACTCTGCAGTGTGTGTGACCTGTGCTAGTGCTGCTGTCTGTGTAGTTATACTGTATACCCTGCAGTGTATGTGACCTGTGCTAGCGCTGCTGTCTGTGTAGTTATACTGTATACTCTGCAGTGTATGTGACCTGTGCTAGTGCTGCTGTCTGTGTAGTTATACTGTATACTCTGCAGTGTATGTGACCTGTGCTAGCGCTGCTGTCTGTGTAGTTATACTGTATACTCTGCAGTGTATGTGACCTGTGCTAGCGCTGTTGTCTGTGTAGTTATACTGTATACCCTGCAGTGTGTGTGACCTGTGCTAGAGCTGCTGTCTGTGTAGTTATACTGTATACCCTGCAGTGTATGTGACCTGTGCTAGTGCTGCTGTCTGTGTAGTTATACTGTATACTCTGCAGTGTGTGTGACCTGTGCTAGCGCTGCTGTCTGTGTAGTTATACTGTATACCCTGCAGTGTGTGTGACCTGTGCTAGCGTTCCTGTCTGTGTAGTTATACTGTATACCCTGCAGTGTGTGTGACATGTGCTAGCGCTGCTGTCTGTGTAGTTATACTGTATACCCTGCAGTGTATGTGACCTGTGCTAGCGCTGCTGTCTGTGTAGTTATACTGTATACCCTGCAGTGTGTGTGACCTGTGCTAGCGCTGCTGTCTGTGTAGTTATACTGTATACTCTGCAGTGTGTGTGACCTGTGCTGCTGTCTGTGTAGTTATACTGTATACTCTGCAGTGTGTGTGACCTGTGCTAGTGCTGCTGTCTGTGTAGTTATACTGTATACCCTGCAGTGTGTGTGACCTGTGCTAGCGCTGCTGTCTGTGTAGTTATACTGTATACTCTGCAGTGTGTGTGACCTGTGCTGCTGTCTGTGTAGTTATACTGTATACCCTGCAGTGTGTGTGACCTGTGCTGCTGTCTGTGTAGTTATACTGTATACTCTGCAGTGTGTGTGACATGTGCTAGCGCTGCTGTCTGTGTAGTTATACTGTATACCCTGCAGTGTGTGTGACCTGTGCTAGCGCTGCTGTCTGTGTAGTTATACTGTATACTCTGCAGTGTATGTGACCTGTGCTAGCGCTGCTGTCTGTGTAGTTATACTGTATACCCTGCAGTGTGTGTGACCTGTGCTAGCGCTGCTGTCTGTGTAGTTATACTGTATACTCTGCAGTGTGTGTGACCTGTGCTAGAGCTGCTGTCTGTGTAGTTATACTGAATACCCTGCAGTGTATGTGACCTGTGCTAGCGCTGCTGTCTGTGTAGTTATACTGTATACCCTGCAGTGTGTGTGACCTGTGCTAGCGCTGCTGTCTGTGTAGTTATACTGTATACTCTGCAGTGTATGTGACCTGTGCTAGCGCTGCTGTCTGTGTAGTTATACTGTATACCCTGCAGTGTGTGTGACCTGTGCTAGCGCTGCTGTCTGTGTAGTTATACTGTATACTCTGCAGTGTGTGTGACCTGTGCTAGAGCTGCTGTCTGTGTAGTTATACTGAATACCCTGCAGTGTATGTGACCTGTGCTAGCGCTGCTGTCTGTGTAGTTATACTGTATACTCTGCAGTGTGTGTGACCTGTGCTAGAGCTGCTGTCTGTGTAGTTATACTGAATACCCTGCAGTGTGTGTGACCTGTGCTAGCGCTTCTCTCTGTGTAGTTATACTGTATACTCTGCAGTGTGTGTGACCTGTGCTAGAGCTGCTGTCTGTGTAGTTATACTGAATACCCTGCAGTGTATGTGACCTGTGCTAGCGCTGCTGTCTGTGTAGTTATACTGTATACTCTGCAGTGTGTGTGACCTGTGCTAGCGCTGCTGTCTGTGTAGTTATACTGTATACTCTGCAGTGTATGTGACCTGTGCTAGTGCTGCTGTCTGTGTAGTTATACTGTATACTCTGCAGTGTATGTGACCTGTGCTAGCGCTGTTGTCTGTGTAGTTATACTGTATACCCTGCAGTGTGTGTGACCTGTGCTAGAGCTGCTGTCTGTGTAGTTATACTGTATACCCTGCAGTGTATGTGACCTGTGCTAGTGCTGCTGTCTGTGTAGTTATACTGTATACTCTGCAGTGTATGTGACCTGTGCTAGCGCTGTTGTCTGTGTAGTTATACTGTATACCCTGCAGTGTGTGTGACCTGTGCTAGAGCTGCTGTCTGTGTAGTTATACTGTATACCCTGCAGTGTATGTGACCTGTGCTAGCGCTGCTGTCTGTGTAGTTATACTGTATACTCTGCAGTGTGTGTGACCTGTGCTAGCGCTGCTGTCTGTGTAGTTATACTGTATACCCTGCAGTGTGTGTGACATGTGCTAGCGCTGCTGTCTGTGTAGTTATACTGTATACCCTGCAGTGTATGTGACTTGTGCTAGCGCTGCTGTCTGTGTAGTTATACTGTATACCCTGCAGTGTGTGTGACCTGTGCTAGCGCTGCTGTCTGTGTAGTTATACTGTATACTCTGCAGTGTGTGTGACCTGTGCTGCTGTCTGTGTAGTTATACTGTATACCCTGCAGTGTGTGTGACCTGTGCTAGCGCTGCTGTCTGTGTAGTTATACTGTATACCCTGCAGTGTATGTGACCTGTGCTAGCGCTGCTGTCTGTGTAGTTATACTGTATACTCTGCAGTGTGTGTGACCTGTGCTAGTGCTGCTGTCTGTGTAGTTATACTGTATACCCTGCAGTGTGTGTGACCTGTGCTAGCGCTGCTGTCTGTGTAGTTATACTGTATACCCTGCAGTGTGTGTGACCTGTGCTAGTGCTGCTGTCTGTGTAGTTATACTGTATACTCTGCAGTGTGTGTGACCTGTGCTGCTGTCTGTGTAGTTATACTGTATACCCTGCAGTGTGTGTGACCTGTGCTGCTGTCTGTGTAGTTATACTGTATACTCTGCAGTGTGTGTGACCTGTGCTAGTGCTGCTGTCTGTGTAGTTATACTGTATACCCTGCAGTGTGTGTGACCTGTGCTAGCGTTCCTGTCTGTGTAGTTATACTGTATACTCTGCAGTGTGTGTGACCTGTGCTAGTGCTGCTGTCTGTGTAGTTATACTGTATACCCTGCAGTGTGTGTGACCTGTGCTAGCGCTGCTGTCTGTGTAGTTATACTGTATACCCTGCAGTGTGTGTGACCTGTGCTAGTGCTGCTGTCTGTGTAGTTATACTGTATACTCTGCAGTGTGTGTGACCTGTGCTGCTGTCTGTGTAGTTATACTGTATACCCTGCAGTGTGTGTGACCTGTGCTGCTGTCTGTGTAGTTATACTGTATACCCTGCAGTGTGTGTGACCTGTGCTAGCGCTGCTGTCTGTGTAGTTATACTGTATACCCTGCAGTGTATGTGACCTGTGCTAGCGCTGCTGTCTGTGTAGTTATACTGTATACCCTGCAGTGTATGTGACCTGTGCTAGCGCTGCTGTCTGTGTAGTTATACTGTATACCCTGCAGTGTATGTGACCTGTGCTAGCGCTGCTGTCTGTGTAGTTATACTGTATACTCTGCAGTGTGTGTGACCTGTGCTAGTGCTGCTGTCTGTGTAGTTATACTGTATACTCTGCAGTGTGTGTGACCTGTGCTAGTGCTGCTGTCTGTGTAGTTATACTGTATATTCTGCAGTGTATGTGACCTGTGCTAGCGCTGCTGTCTGTGTAGTTATACTGTATACTCTGCAGTGTGTGTGACCTGTGCTAGCGCTGCTGTCTGTGTAGTTATACTGTATACCCTGCAGTGTATGTGACCTGTGCTAGCGTTCCTGTCTGTGTAGTTATACTGTATACTCTGCAGTGTATGTGACCTGTGCTAGCGCTGCTGTCTGTGTAGTTATACTGTATACTCTGCAGTGTGTGTGACCTGTGCTAGCGCTGCTGTCTGTGTAGTTATACTGTATACTCTGCAGTGTGTGTGACCTGTGCTAGTGCTGCTGTCTGTGTAGTTATACTGTATACCCTGCAGTGTGTGTGACCTGTGCTAGCGCTGCTGTCTGTGTAGTTATACTGTATACTCTGCAGTGTGTGTGACCTGTGCTGCTGTCTGTGTAGTTATACTGTATACTCTGCAGTGTGTGTGACCTGTGCTAGTGCTGCTGTCTGTGTAGTTATACTGTATACCCTGCAGTGTGTGTGACCTGTGCTAGCGCTGCTGTCTGTGTAGTTATACTGTATACCCTGCAGTGTATGTGACCTGTGCTAGCGCTGCTGTCTGTGTAGTTATACTGTATACTCTGCAGTGTGTGTGACCTGTGCTAGTGCTGCTGTCTGTGTAGTTATTCTGTATATTCTGCAGTGTATGTGACCTGTGCTAGCGCTGCTGTCTGTGTAGTTATACTGTATACTCTGCAGTGAATGTGACCTGTGCTAGCGTTCCTGTCTGTGTAGTTATACTGTATACTCTGCAGTGTATGTGACCTGTGCTAGCGTTCCTGTCTGTGTAGTTATACTGTATACTCTGCAGTGTATGTGACCTGTGCTAGCGTTCCTGTCTGTGTAGTTATACTGTATACTCTGCAGTGTATGTGACCTGTGCTAGCGCTGCTGTCTGTGTAGTTATACTGTATACCCTGCAGTGTATGTGACCTGTGCTAGCGCTGCTGTCTGTGTAGTTATACTGTATACTCTGCAGTGTGTGACCTGTGCTAGCGCTGCTGTCTGTGTAGTTATACTGTATACCCTGCAGTGTGTGTGACCTGTGCTGCTGTCTGTGTAGTTATACTGTATACCCTGCAGTGTGTGTGACCTGTGCTAGCGTTCCTGTCTGTGTAGTTATACTGTATACTCTGCAGTGTATGTGACCTGTGCTAGCGCTGCTGTCTGTGTAGTTATACTGTATACCCTGCAGTGTATGTGACCTGTGCTAGCGCTGCTGTCTGTGTAGTTATACTGTATACCCTGCAGTGTGTGTGACCTGTGCTAGCGCTGCTGTCTGTGTAGTTATACTGTATACCCTGCAGTGTATGTGACCTGTGCTAGCGCTGCTGTCTGTGTAGTTATACTGTATACTCTGCAGTGTGTGTGACCTGTGCTAGCGCTGCTGTCTGTGTAGTTATACTGTATACTCTGCAGTGTGTGTGACCTGTGCTAGCGCTGCTGTCTGTGTAGTTATACTGTATACCCTGCAGTGTGTGTGACCTGTGCTAGCGCTGCTGTCTGTGTAGTTATACTGTATACTCTGCAGTGTGTGTGACCTGTGCTAGCGCTGCTGTCTGTGTAGTTATACTGTATACTCTGCAGTGTGTGTGACCTGTGCTAGTGCTGCTGTCTGTGTAGTTATACTGTATACCCTGCAGTGTGTGTGACCTGTGCTGCTGTCTGTGTAGTTATACTGTATACTCTGCAGTGTGTGTGACATGTGCTAGCGCTGCTGTCTGTGTAGTTATACTGTATACCCTGCAGTGTGTGTGACCTGTGCTGTCTGTGTAGTTATACTGTATACCCTGCAGTGTGTGTGACCTGTGCTAGCGCTGCTGTCTGTGTAGTTATACTGTATACCCTGCAGTGTATGTGACCTGTGCTAGCGCTGCTGTCTGTGTAGTTATACTGTATACTCTGCAGTGTGTGTGACCTGTGCTAGCGCTGCTGTCTGTGTAGTTATACTGTATACCCTGCAGTGTATGTGACCTGTGCTAGCGCTGCTGTCTGTGTAGTTATACTGTATACTCTGCAGTGTATGTGACGTGTGCTAGTGCTGCTGTCTGTGTAGTTATACTGTATACCCTGCAGTGTGTGTGACCTGTGCTAGCGCTGCTGTCTGTGTAGTTATACTGTATACCCTGCAGTGTGTGTGACCTGTGCTAGCGCTGCTGTCTGTGTAGTTATACTGTATACTCTGCAGTGTGTGTGACCTGTGCTAGAGCTGCTGTCTGTGTAGTTATACTGAATACCCTGCAGTGTATGTGACCTGTGCTAGCGCTGCTGTCTGTGTAGTTATACTGTATACCCTGCAGTGTGTGTGACCTGTGCTGCTGTCTGTGTAGTTATACTGTATACCCTGCAGTGTGTGTGACCTGTGCTAGCGTTCCTGTCTGTGTAGTTATACTGTATACTCTGCAGTGTATGTGACCTGTGCTAGCGCTGCTGTCTGTGTAGTTATACTGTATACTCTGCAGTGTGTGTGACCTGTGCTAGCGTTCCTGTCTGTGTAGTTATACTGTATACCCTGCAGTGTGTGTGACCTGTGCTAGCGTTCCTGTCTGTGTAGTTATACTGTATACTCTGCAGTGTATGTGACCTGTGCTAGCGCTGCTGTCTGTGTAGTTATACTGTATACTCTGCAGTGTGTGTGACCTGTGCTAGCGTTCCTGTCTGTGTAGTTATACTGTATACCCTGCAGTGTGTGTGACCTGTGCTAGCGCTGCTGTCTGTGTAGTTATACTGAATACCCTGCAGTGTGTGTGACCTGTGCTAGCGCTTCTGTCTGTGTAGTTATACTGTATACTCTGCAGTGTGTGTGACATGTGCTAGCGCTGCTGTCTGTGTAGTTATACTGTATACCCTGCAGTGTGTGTGACCTGTGCTGCTGTCTGTGTAGTTATACTGTATACTCTGCAGTGTGTGACATGTGCTAGAGCTGCTGTCTGTGTAGTTATACTGAATACCCTGCAGTGTGTGTGACCTGTGCTAGCGCTTCTGTCTGTGTAGTTATACTGTATACTCTGCAGTGTGTGTGACCTGTGCTAGTGCTGCTGTCTGTGTAGTTATACTGTATACCCTGCAGTGTGTGTGACCTGTGCTAGCGTTCCTGTCTGTGTAGTTATACTGTATACCCTGCAGTGTGTGTGACCTGTGCTAGCGCTGCTGTCTGTGTAGTTATACTGTATACTCTGCAGTGTATGTGACCTGTGCTAGCGCTGTTGTCTGTGTAGTTATACTGTATACCCTGCAGTGTGTGTGACCTGTGCTAGAGCTGCTGTCTGTGTAGTTATACTGTATACCCTGCAGTGTATGTGACCTGTGCTAGCGCTGCTGTCTGTGTAGTTATACTGTATACTCTGCAGTGTGTGTGACCTGTGCTAGCGCTGCTGTCTGTGTAGTTATACTGTATACCCTGCAGTGTGTGTGACATGTGCTAGCGCTGCTGTCTGTGTAGTTATACTGTATACCCTGCAGTCTATGTGACCTGTGCTAGCGCTGCTGTCTGTGTAGTTATACTGTATACTCTGCAGTGTGTGTGACCTGTGCTAGCGCTGCTGTCTGTGTAGTTATACTGTATACTCTGCAGTGTGTGTGACCTGTGCTGCTGTCTGTGTAGTTATACTGTATACCCTGCAGTGTGTGTGACCTGTGCTAGCGCTGCTGTCTGTGTAGTTATACTGTATACTCTGCAGTGTGTGTGACCTGTGCTAGTGCTGCTGTCTGTGTAGTTATACTGTATACCCTGCAGTGTGTGTGACCTGTGCTAGCGTTCCTGTCTGTGTAGTTATACTGTATACTCTGCAGTGTATGTGACCTGTGCTAGCGCTGCTGTCTGTGTAGTTATACTGTATACCCTGCAGTGTGTGTGACCTGTGCTAGCGCTGCTGTCTGTGTAGTTATACTGTATACTCTGCAGTGTGTGTGACCTGTGCTAGTGCTGCTGTCTGTGTAGTTATACTGTATACCCTGCAGTGTGTGTGACCTGTGCTGTCTGTGTAGTTATACTGTATACCCTGCAGTGTATGTGACATGTGCTAGTGCTGCTGTCTGTGTAGTTATACTGTATACTCTGCAGTGTGTGTGACCTGTGCTGCTGTCTGTGTAGTTATACTGTATACCCTGCAGTGTGTGTGACCTGTGCTAGCGCTGCTGTCTGTGTAGTTATACTGTATACCCTGCAGTGTATGTGACCTGTGCTAGCGTTCCTGTCTGTGTAGTTATACTGTATACTCTGCAGTGTATGTGACCTGTGCTAGCGCTGCTGTCTGTGTAGTTATACTGTATACCCTGCAGTGTATGTGACCTGTGCTAGCGCTGCTGTCTGTGTAGTTATACTGTATACTCTGCAGTGTGTGTGACCTGTGCTAGTGCTGCTGTCTGTGTAGTTATACTGTATATTCTGCAGTGTATGTGACCTGTGCTAGCGCTGCTGTCTGTGTAGTTATACTGTATACCCTGCAGTGTATGTGACCTGTGCTAGTGCTGCTGTCTGTGTAGTTATACTGTATACTCTGCAGTGTATGTGACCTGTGCTAGCGCTGCTGTCTGTGTAGTTATACTGTATACTCTGCAGTGTATGTGACCTGTGCTAGCGCTGCTGTCTGTGTAGTTATACTGTATACCCTGCAGTGTGTGTGACCTGTGCTAGCGCTGCTGTCTGTGTAGTTATACTGTATACCCTGCAGTGTGTGTGACCTGTGCTAGCGCTGCTGTCTGTGTAGTTATACTGTATACCCTGCAGTGTATGTGACCTGTGCTAGCGCTGCTGTCTGTGTAGTTATACTGTATACTCTGCAGTGTGTGTGACCTGTGCTAGCGCTGCTGTCTGTGTAGTTATACTGTATACTCTGCAGTGTGTGTGACCTGTGCTAGCGCTGCTGTCTGTGTAGTTATACTGTATACCCTGCAGTGTGTGACCTGTGCTAGTGCTGCTGTCTGTGTAGTTATACTGTATACTCTGCAGTGTGTGTGACCTGTGCTAGCGCTGCTGTCTGTGTAGTTATACTGTATACTCTGCAGAGTGTGTGACCTGTACTAGCGCTGCTGTCTGTGTAGTTATACTGTATACTCTGCAGTGTATGTGACCTGTGCTAGCGCTGCTGTCTGTGTAGTTATACTGTATACTCTGCAGTGTGTGTGACCTGTGCTAGTGCTGCTGTCTGTGTAGTTATACTGTATACCCTGCAGAGTGTGTGACCTGTACTAGCGCTGCTGTCTGTGTAGTTATACTGTATACCCTGCAGTGTATGTGACATGTGCTAGCGCTGCTGTCTGTGTAGTTATACTGTATACTCTGCAGTGTGTGTGACCTGTGCTAGCGCTGCTGTCTGTGTAGTTATACTGTATACCCTGCAGTGTGTGTGACATGTGCTAGCGCTGCTGTCTGTGTAGTTATACTGTATACTCTGCAGTGTGTGTGACCTGTGCTAGTGCTGCTGTCTGTGTAGTTATACTGTATACCCTGCAGTGTGTGTGACCTGTGCTAGTGCTGCTGTCTGTGTAGTTATACTGTATACCCTGCAGTGTGTGTGACCTGTGCTAGTGCTGCTGTCTGTGTAGTTATACTGTATACCCTGCAGTGTGTGTGACCTGTGCTGCTGTCTGTGTAGTTATACTGTATACTCTGCAGTGTGTGTGACATGTGCTGTCTGTGTAGTTATACTGTATACCCTGCAGTGTGTGTGACCTGTGCTGCTGTCTGTGTAGTTATACTGTATACTCTGCAGTGTGTGTGACATGTGCTAGCGCTGCTGTCTGTGTAGTTATACTGTATACCCTGCAGTGTGTGTGACCTGTGCTGCTGTCTGTGTAGTTATACTGTATACTCTGCAGTGTGTGACCTGTGCTAGCGCTGCTGTCTGTGTAGTTATACTGTATACTCTGCAGTGTGTGTGACCTGTGCTAGCGCTGCTGT
Organism: Taudactylus pleione; assembly: GCA_031769625.1. Lineage (NCBI taxonomy): Eukaryota > Metazoa > Chordata > Amphibia > Anura > Myobatrachidae > Taudactylus > Taudactylus pleione. Next base: position 1,148,177 of record JAUIMM010001977.1, on the reverse strand, counting down.
CTGTGTAGTTATACTGTATACCCTGCAGTGTGTGTGACCTGTGCTAGCGCTGCTGTCTGTGTAGTTATACTGTATACCCTGCAGTGTATGTGACCTGTGCTAGCGCTGCTGTCTGTGTAGTTATACTGTATACCCTGCAGTGTGTGTGACCTGTGCTAGCGCTTCTGTCTGTGTAGTTATACTGTATACCCTGCAGTGTGTGTGACCTGTGCTAGAGCTGCTGTCTGTGTAGTTATACTGTATACTCTGCAGTGTATGTGACCTGTGCTAGCGCTGCTGTCTGTGTAGTTATACTGTATACTCTGCAGTGTGTGTGACCTGTGCTAGTGCTGCTGTCTGTGTAGTTATACTGTATACTCTGCAGTGTGTGTGACCTGTGCTAGCGCTGCTGTCTGTGTAGTTATACTGTATACTCTGCAGTGTGTGTGACCTGTGCTAGCGCTGTTGTCTGTGTAGTTATACTGTATACTCTGCAGTGTATGTGACCTGTGCTAGCGCTGCTGTCTGTGTAGTTATACTGTATACCCTGCAGTGTGTGTGACCTGTGCTAGCGCTGCTGTCTGTGTAGTTATACTGTATACCCTGCAGTGTGTGTGACCTGTGCTAGCGCTGCTGTCTGTGTAGTTATACTGTATACCCTGCAGTGTGTGTGACCTGTGCTGTCTGTGTAGTTATACTGTATACCCTGCAGTGTGTGTGACCTGTGCTAGCGCTGCTGTCTGTGTAGTTATACTGTATACCCTGCAGTGTGTGTGACCTGTGCTAGCGCTGCTGTCTGTGTAGTTATACTGTATACTCTGCAGTGTGTGTGACCTGTGCTAGCGCTGCTGTCTGTGTAGTTATACTGTATACCCTGCAGTGTGTGTGACCTGTGCTAGCGCTGCTGTCTGTGTAGTTATACTGTATACCCTGCAGTGTGTGTGACCTGTGCTGTCTGTGTAGTTATACTGTATACTCTGCAGTGTGTGTGACCTGTGCTAGCGCTGCTGTCTGTGTAGTTATACTGTATACCCTGCAGTGTGTGTGACCTGTGCTAGTGCTGCTGTCTGTGTAGTTATACTGTATACCCTGCAGTGTGTGTGACCTGTGCTAGCGCTGCTGTCTGTGTAGTTATACTGTATACTCTGCAGTGTGTGTGACCTGTGCTAGCGCTGCTGTCTGTGTAGTTATACTGTATACCCTGCAGTGTGTGTGACCTGTGCTAGCGCTGCTGTCTGTGTAGTTATACTGTATTCTCTGCAGTGTGTGTGACCTGTGCTAGTGCTGCTGTCTGTGTAGTTATACTGTATACCCTGCAGTGTGTGTGACCTGTGCTAGCGCTGCTGTCTGTGTAGTTATACTGTATACTCTGCAGTGTGTGTGACCTGTGCTAGCGCTGCTGTCTGTGTAGTTATACTGTATACCCTGCAGTGTATGTGACCTGTGCTAGCGCTGCTGTCTGTGTAGTTATACTGTATACCCTGCAGTGTGTGTGACATGTGCTGTCTGTGTAGTTATACTGTATACCCTGCAGTGTGTGTGACCTGTGCTAGCGCTGCTGTCTGTGTAGTTATACTGTATACCCTGCAGTGTATGTGACCTGTGCTAGCGCTGCTGTCTGTGTAGTTATACTGTATACTCTGCAGTGTATGTGACCTGTGCTAGCGCTGCTGTCTGTGTAGTTATACTGTATACCCTGCAGTGTATGTGACCTGTGCTAGCGCTGCTGTCTGTGTAGTTATACTGTATACCCTGCAGTGTGTGTGACATGTGCTGTCTGTGTAGTTATACTGTATACCCTGCAGTGTGTGTGACCTGTGCTAGTGCTGCTGTCTGTGTAGTTATATTGTATACTCTGCAGTGTGTGTGACCTGTGCTGCTGTCTGTGTAGTTATACTGTATACTCTGCAGTGTGTGTGACATGTGCTAGCGCTGCTGTCTGTGTAGTTATACTGTATACCCTGCAGTGTATGTGACCTGTGCTAGCGCTGCTGTCTGTGTAGTTATACTGTATACCCTGCTGTGTGTGTGACCTGTGCTAGTGCTGCTGTCTGTGTAGTTAAATTGTATACTCTGCAGTGTGTGTGACATGTGCTAGCGCTGCTGTCTGTGTAGTTATACTGTATACCCTGCAGTGTATGTGACCTGTGCTAGCGCTGCTGTCTGTGTAGTTATACTGTATACCCTGCAGTGTATGTGACCTGTGCTAGCGCTGCTGTCTGTGTAGTTATACTGTATACCCTGCTGTGTGTGTGACCTGTGCTAGTGCTGCTGTCTGTGTAGTTATACTGTATACCCTGCAGTGTATGTGACCTGTGCTAGCGCTGCTGTCTGTGTAGTTATACTGTATACTCTGCAGTGTATGTGACCTGTGCTAGCGCTGCTGTCTGTGTAGTTATACTGTATACCCTGCAGTGTGTGTGACATGTGCTGTCTGTGTAGTTATACTGTATACCCTGCAGTGTGTGTGACCTGTGCTAGCGCTGCTGTCTGTGTAGTTATACTGTATACCCTGCAGTGTATGTGACCTGTGCTAGCGCTGCTGTCTGTGTAGTTATACTGTATACCCTGCAGTGTGTGTGACATGTGCTGTCTGTGTAGTTATACTGTATACCCTGCAGTGTGTGTGACCTGTGCTAGTGCTGCTGTCTGTGTAGTTATATTGTATACTCTGCAGTGTGTGTGACATGTGCTAGCGCTGCTGTCTGTGTAGTTATACTGTATACCCTGCAGTGTATGTGACCTGTGCTAGCGCTGCTGTCTGTGTAGTTATACTGTATACCCTGCAGTGTGTGTGACATGTGCTGCTGTCTGTGTAGTTATACTGTATACCCTGCAGTGTATGTGACCTGTGCTGTCTGTGTAGTTATACTGTATACCCTGCAGTGTGTGTGACCTGTGCTAGCGCTGCTGTCTGTGTAGTTATACTGTATACCCTGCAGTGTGTGTGACATGTGCTAGCGCTGCTGTCTGTGTAGTTATACTGTATACCCTGCAGTGTATGTGACCTGTGCTGTCTGTGTAGTTATACTGTATACCCTGCAGTGTATGTGACCTGTGCTAGCGCTGCTGTCTGTGTAGTTAAACTGTATACTCTGCAGTGTATGTGACCTGTGCTAGCGCTGCTGTCTGTGTAGTTATACTGTATACTCTGCAGTGTGTGTGACCTGTGCTAGCGCTGCTGTCTGTGTAGTTATACTGTATACCCTGCAGTGTGTGTGACCTGTGCTAGCGCTGCTGTCTGTGTAGTTATACTGTATACCCTGCAGTGTGTGTGACATGTGCTAGCGCTGCTGTCTGTGTAGTTATACTGTATACCCTGCAGTGTATGTGACCTGTGCTAGCGCTGCTGTCTGTGTAGTTATACTGTATACTCTGCAGTGTGTGTGACCTGTGCTAGCGCTGCTGTCTGTGTAGTTATACTGTATACCCTGCAGTGTGTGTGACCTGTGCTAGTGCTGTCTGTGTAGTTATACTGTATACTCTGCAGTGTGTGTGACCTGTGCTAGCGCTGCTGTCTGTGTAGTTATACTGTATACTCTGCAGTGTGTGTGACATGTGCTAGCGCTGCTGTCTGTGTAGTTATACTGTATACTCTGCAGTGTATGTGACCTGTGCTAGTGCTGCTGTCTGTGTAGTTATACTGTATACCCTGCAGTGTGTGTGACCTGTGCTAGCGCTGCTGTCTGTGTAGTTATACTGTATACCCTGCAGTGTATGTGACCTGTGCTGCTGTCTGTGTAGTTATACTGTATACCCTGCAGTGTGTGTGACCTGTGCTAGCGCTGCTGTCTGTGTAGTTATACTGTATACTCTGCAGTGTATGTGACCTGTGCTAGCGCTGCTGTCTGTGTAGTTATACTGTATACTCTGCAGTGTATGTGACCTGTGCTAGCGCTGCTGTCTGTGTAGTTATACTGTATACCCTGCAGTGTGTGTGACCTGTGCTAGCGCTGCTGTCTGTGTAGTTATACTGTATACCCTGCAGTGTATGTGACCTGTGCTAGCGCTGCTGTCTGTGTAGTTATACTGTATACTCTGCAGTGTATGTGACATGTGCTAGTGCTGCTGTCTGTGTAGTTATACTGTATACCCTGCAGTGTGTGTGACATGTGCTAGTGCTGCTGTCTGTGTAGTTATACTGTATACTCTGCAGTGTGTGTGACCTGTGCTGTCTGTGTAGTTATACTGTATACCCTGCAGTGTATGTGACCTGTGCTAGCGCTGCTGTCTGTGTAGTTATACTGTATACTCTGCAGTGTGTGTGACCTGTGCTAGTGCTGCTGTCTGTGTAGTTATACTGTATACTCTGCAGTGTGTGTGACCTGTGCTAGCGTTGCTGTCTGTGTAGTTACACTGCAGGGTATACAGTATATGTGACCTGTGCTAGCGCTGCTGTCTGTGTAGTTATACTGTATACTCTGCAGTGTATGTGACCTGTGCTAGCGCTGCTGTCTGTGTAGTTATACTGTATACCCTGCAGTGTGTGTGACATGTGCTAGCGCTGCTGTCTGTGTAGTTATACTGTATACCCTGCAGTGTGTGTGACCTGTGCTAGCGCTGCTGTCTGTGTAGTTATACTGTATACCCTGCAGTGTGTGTGACCTGTGCTAGCGTTGCTGTCTGTGTAGTTATACTGTATACCCTGCAGTGTGTGTGACCTGTGCTAGTGCTGCTGTCTGTGTAGTTATACTGTATACTCTGCAGTGTATGTGACCTGTGCTAGCGCTGCTGTCTGTGTAGTTATACTGTATACTCTGCAGTGTATGTGACCTGTGCTAGCGCTGCTGTCTGTGTAGTTATACTGTATACCCTGCAGTGTGTGTGACCTGTGCTGTCTGTGTAGTTATACTGTATACTCTGCAGTGTGTGTGACCTGTGCTGCTGTCTGTGTAGTTATACTGTATACTCTGCAGTGTATGTGACCTGTGCTAGCGCTGCTGTCTGTGTAGTTATACTGTATACCCTGCAGTGTGTGTGACCTGTGCTAGCGCTGCTGTCTGTGTAGTTATACTGTATACTCTGCAGTGTGTGTGACCTGTGCTAGCGCTGCTGTCTGTGTAGTTATACTGTATACCCTGCAGTGTATGTGACCTGTGCTAGTGCTGCTGTCTGTGTAGTTATACTGTATACCCTGCAGTGTGTGTGACCTGTGCTAGCGCTGCTGTCTGTGTAGTTATACTGTATACCCTGCAGTGTATGTGACCTGTGCTAGTGCTGCTGTCTGTGTAGTTATACTGTATACTCTGCAGTGTATGTGACCTGTGCTAGTGCTGCTGTCTGTGTAGTTATACTGTATACCCTGCAGTGTGTGTGACCTGTGCTAGCGCTGCTGTCTGTGTAGTTATACTGTATACCCTGCAGTGTATGTGACCTGTGCTGCTGTCTGTGTAGTTATACTGTATACCCTGCAGTGTATGTGACCTGTGCTGCTGTCTGTGTAGTTATACTGTATACCCTGCAGTGTGTGTGACCTGTGCTAGTGCTGCTGTCTGTGTAGTTATACTGTATACTCTGCAGTGTATGTGACCTGTGCTAGCGCTGCTGTCTGTGTAGTTATACTGTATACTCTGCAGTGTGTGTGACCTGTGCTAGCGCTGCTGTCTGTGTAGTTATACTGTATACCCTGCAGTGTGTGTGACCTGTGCTAGCGCTGCTGTCTGTGTAGTTATACTGTATACCCTGCAGTGTATGTGACCTGTGCTAGCGCTGCTGTCTGTGTAGTTATACTGTATACCCTGCAGTGTGTGTGACCTGTGCTAGCGCTGCTGTCTGTGTAGTTATACTGTATACCCTGCAGTGTGTGTGACCTGTGCTAGCGCTGCTGTCTGTGTAGTTATACTGTATACCCTGCAGTGTATGTGACCTGTGCTAGCGCTGCTGTCTGTGTAGTTATACTGTATACTCTGCAGTGTATGTGACATGTGCTAGTGCTGCTGTCTGTGTAGTTATACTGTATACCCTGCAGTGTGTGTGACATGTGCTAGTGCTGCTGTCTGTGTAGTTATACTGTATACTCTGCAGTGTGTGTGACCTGTGCTGTCTGTGTAGTTATACTGTATACCCTGCAGTGTGTGTGACCTGTGCTAGAGCTGCTGTCTGTGTAGTTATACTGTATACCCTGCAGTGTGTGTGACCTGTGCTAGCGCTGCTGTCTGTGTAGTTATACTGTATACTCTGCAGTGTATGTGACCTGTGCTAGTGCTGCTGTCTGTGTAGTTATACTGTATACTCTGCAGTGTATGTGACCTGTGCTAGCGCTGCTGTCTGTGTAGTTATACTGTATACCCTGCAGTGTGTGTGACCTGTGCTAGCGCTGTTGTCTGTGTAGTTATACTGTATACTCTGCAGTGTATGTGACCTGTGCTAGCGCTGCTGTCTGTGTAGTTATACTGTATACTCTGCAGTGTATGTGACCTGTGCTAGCGCTGCTGTCTGTGTAGTTATACTGTATACCCTGCAGTGTGTGTGACCTGTGCTAGCGCTGCTGTCTGTGTAGTTATACTGTATACCCTGCAGTGTGTGTGACCTGTGCTAGCGCTGCTGTCTGTGTAGTTATACTGTATACCCTGCAGTGTGTGTGACCTGTGCTAGTGCTGCTGTCTGTGTAGTTATACTGTATACTCTGCAGTGTATGTGACCTGTGCTAGCGCTGCTGTCTGTGTAGTTATACTGTATACCCTGCAGTGTGTGTGACCTGTGCTGTCTGTGTAGTTATACTGTATACCCTGCAGTGTGTGTGACCTGTGCTAGTGCTGCTGTCTGTGTAGTTATACTGTATACCCTGCAGTGTATGTGACCTGTGCTAGCGCTGCTGTCTGTGTAGTTATACTGTATACCCTGCAGTGTGTGTGACCTGTGCTGCTGTCTGTGTAGTTATACTGTATACCCTGCAGTGTGTGTGACATGTGCTGTCTGTGTAGTTATACTGTATACCCTGCAGTGTGTGTGACCTGTGCTGCTGTCTGTGTAGTTATACTGTATACCCTGCAGTGTGTGTGACCTGTGCTAGCGCTGCTGTCTGTGTAGTTATACTGTATACTCTGCAGTGTGTGTGACCTGTGCTAGCGCTGCTGTCTGTGTAGTTATACTGTATACCCTGCAGTGTATGTGACCTGTGCTAGCGCTGCTGTCTGTGTAGTTATACTGTATACCCTGCAGTGTATGTGACATGTGCTAGCGCTGCTGTCTGTGTAGTTATACTGTATACCCTGCAGTGTGTGTGACCTGTGCTAGCGCTTCTGTCTGTGTAGTTATACTGTATACCCTGCAGTGTATGTGACCTGTGCTGCTGTCTGTGTAGTTATACTGTATACCCTGCAGTGTGTGTGACCTGTGCTGCTGTCTGTGTAGTTATACTGTATACTCTGCAGTGTGTGTGACATGTGCTAGCGCTGCTGTCTGTGTAGTTATACTGTATACCCTGCAGTGTGTGACATGTGCTAGCGCTGCTGTCTGTGTAGTTATACTGTATACTCTGCAGTGTGTGTGACATGTGCTGTCTGTGTAGTTATACTGTATACCCTGCAGTGTATGTGACCTGTGCTAGCGCTGCTGTCTGTGTAGTTATACTGTATACTCTGCTGTGTGTGTGACCTGTGCTAGTGCTGCTGTCTGTGTAGTTATACTGTATACCCTGCAGTATGTGTGACCTGTGCTAGCGCTGCTGTCTGTGTAGTTAAACTGTATACCCTGCAGTGTGTGTGACATGTGCTGTCTGTGTAGTTATACTGTATACCCTGCAGTGTGTGTGACCTGTGCTAGCGCTGCTGTCTGTGTAGTTATACTGTATACCCTGCAGTGTATGTGACCTGTGCTAGCGCTGCTGTCTGTGTAGTTATACTGTATACTCTGCAGTGTATGTGACATGTGCTAGTGCTGCTGTCTGTGTAGTTATACTGTATACCCTGCAGTGTGTGTGACATGTGCTAGTGCTGCTGTCTGTGTAGTTATACTGTATACTCTGCAGTGTGTGTGACCTGTGCTGTCTGTGTAGTTATACTGTATACCCTGCAGTGTGTGTGACCTGTGCTAGCGCTGCTGTCTGTGTAGTTATACTGTATACCCTGCAGTGTGTGTGACATGTGCTAGCGCTGCTGTCTGTGTAGTTATACTGTATACCCTGCAGTGTGTGTGACCTGTGCTGTCTGTGTAGTTATACTGTATACCCTGCAGTGTGTGTGACCTGTGCTAGTGCTGCTGTCTGTGTAGTTATACTGTATACTCTGCAGTGTATGTGACCTGTGCTAGCGCTGCTGTCTGTGTAGTTATACTGTATACTCTGCAGTGTGTGTGACCTGTGCTAGCGCTGCTGTCTGTGTAGTTATACTGTATACCCTGCAGTGTGTGTGACCTGTGCTAGCGCTGCTGTCTGTGTAGTTATACTGTATACCCTGCAGTGTGTGTGACATGTGCTAGCGCTGCTGTCTGTGTAGTTATACTGTATACTCTGCAGTGTATGTGACCTGTGCTAGCGCTGCTGTCTGTGTAGTTATACTGTATACCCTGCAGTGTATGTGACCTGTGCTAGTGCTGTCTGTGTAGTTATACTGTATACCCTGCAGTGTGTGTGACCTGTGCTAGCGCTGCTGTCTGTGTAGTTATACTGTATACTCTGCAGTGTGTGTGACCTGTGCTAGCGCTGCCTGTGTAGTTATACTGTATACTCTGCAGTGTGTGTGACATGTGCTAGCGCTGCTGTCTGTGTAGTTATACTGTATACCCTGCAGTGTATGTGACCTGTGCTAGCGCTGCTGTCTGTGTAGTTATACTGTATACTCTGCAGTGTGTGTGACCTGTGCTAGCGCTGCTGTCTGTGTAGTTATACTGTATACCCTGCAGTGTGTGTGACCTGTGCTAGTGCTGTCTGTGTAGTTATACTGTATACTCTGCAGTGTGTGTGACCTGTGCTAGCGCTGCTGTCTGTGTAGTTATACTGTATACTCTGCAGTGTATGTGACCTGTGCTAGCGCTGCTGTCTGTGTAGTTATACTGTATACCCTGCAGTGTGTGTGACCTGTGCTAGCGCTGCTGTCTGTGTAGTTATACTGTATACCCTGCAGTGTGTGTGACCTGTGCTAGCGCTGCTGTCTGTGTAGTTATACTGTATACCCTGCAGTGTGTGTGACCTGTGCTAGCGCTGCTGTCTGTGTAGTTATACTGTATACCCTGCAGTGTGTGTGACGTGTGCTAGCGCTGCTGTCTGTGTAGTTATACTGTATACCCTGCAGTGTGTGTGACCTGTGCTGTCTGTGTAGTTATACTGTATACTCTGCAGTGTGTGTGACCTGTGCTAGCGCTGCTGTCTGTGTAGTTATACTGTATACTCTGCAGTGTGTGTGACCTGTGCTAGCGCTGCTGTCTGTGTAGTTATACTGTATACCCTGCAGTGTGTGTGACCTGTGCTGCTGTCTGTGTAGTTATACTGTATACTCTGCAGTGTATGTGACCTGTGCTAGCGCTGCTGTCTGTGTAGTTATACTGTATACCCTGCAGAGTGTGTGACCTGTACTAGCGCTGCTGTCTGTGTAGTTATACTGTATACTCTGCAGTGTATGTGACCTGTGCTAGCGCTGCTGTCTGTGTAGTTATACTGTATACTCTGCAGTGTGTGTGACCTGTGCTAGCGCTGCTGTCTGTGTAGTTATACTGTATACCCTGCAGTGTGTGTGACCTGTGCTAGCGCTGCTGTCTGTGTAGTTATACTGTATACACTGCAGTGTGTGTGACCTGTGCTAGCGCTGCTGTCTGTGTAGTTATACTGTATACCCTGCAGTGTGTGTGACCTGTGCTAGTGCTCCTGTCTGTGTAGTTATACTGTATACTCTGCAGTGTGTGTGACCTGTGCTAGCGCTGCTGTCTGTGTAGTTATACTGTATACCCTGCAGTGTATGTGACCTGTGCTAGCGCTGCTGTCTATGTAGTTATACTGTATACCCTGCAGTGTGTGTGACCTGTGCTAGTGCTCCTGTCTGTGTAGTTATACTGTATACCCTGCAGTGTATGTGACCTGTGCTAGCGCTGCTGTCTGTGTAGTTATACTGTATACACTGCAGTGTGTGTGACATGTGCTGTCTGTGTAGTTATACTGTATACCCTGCAGTGTGTGTGACCTGTGCTAGCGCTGCTGTCTGTGTAGTTATACTGTATACCCTGCAGTGTATGTGACCTGTGCTAGCGCTGCTGTCTGTGTAGTTATACTGTATACTCTGCAGTGTGTGTGACCTGTGCTAGTGCTGCTGTCTGTGTAGTTATACTGTATACCCTGCAGTGTGTGTGACCTGTGCTAGCGCTGGTGTCTGTGTAGTTATACTGTATACCCTGCAGTGTGTGTGACCTGTGCTAGCGCTGCTGTCTGTGTAGTTATACTGTATACTCTGCAGTGTATGTGACCTGTGCTAGCGCTGCTGTCTGTGTAGTTATACTGTATACCCTGCAGTGTGTGTGACATGTGCTAGCGCTGCTGTCTGTGTAGTTATACTGTATACCCTGCAGTGTGTGTGACCTGTGCTAGCGCTGCTGTCTGTGTAGTTATACTGTATACTCTGCAGTGTGTGTGACCTGTGCTAGCGCTGCTGTCTGTGTAGTTATACTGTATACCCTGCAGTGTGTGTGACCTGTGCTAGCGCTGCTGTCTGTGTAGTTATACTGTATACCCTGCAGTGTGTGTGACCTGTGCTAGCGCTGCTGTCAGTGTAGTTATACTGTATACTCTGCAGTGTATGTGACCTGTGCTAGCGCTGCTGTCTGTGTAGTTATACTGTATACTCTGCAGTGTGTGTGACCTGTGCTAGCGCTGCTGTCTGTGTAGTTATACTGTATACACTGCAGTGTGTGTGACATGTGCTAGTGCTGCTGTCTGTGTAGTTATACTGTATACCCTGCAGTGTATGTGACATGTGCTAGCGCTGCTGTCTGTGTAGTTATACTGTATACCCTGCAGTGTATGTGACCTGTGCTAGCGCTGCTGTCTGTGTAGTTATACTGTATACTCTGCAGTGTGTGTGACATGTGCTGTCTGTGTAGTTATACTGTATACTCTGCAGTGTATGTGACCTGTGCTAGCGCTGCTGTCTGTGTAGTTATACTGTATACCCTGCAGTGTGTGTGACCTGTGCTAGCGCTGCTGTCTGTGTAGTTATACTGTATACTCTGCAGTGTATGTGACCTGTGCTAGCGCTGCTGTCTGTGTAGTTATACTGTATACCCTGCAGTGTGTGTGACCTGTGCTAGTGCTGCTGTCTGTGTAGTTATACTGTATACTCTGCAGTGTGTGTGACCTGTGCTAGCGCTGCTGTCTGTGTAGTTATACTGTATACCCTGCAGTGTGTGTGACCTGTGCTAGTGCTGCTGTCTGTGTAGTTATACTGTATACTCTGCAGTGTATGTGACCTGTGCTAGCGCTGCTGTCTGTGTAGTTATACTGTATACTCTGCAGTGTGTGTGACCTGTGCTAGCGCTGCTGTCTGTGTAGTTATACTGTATACCCTGCAGTGTGTGTGACCTGTGCTAGCGCTGCTGTCTGTGTAGTTATACTGTATACCCTGCAGTGTGTGTGACCTGTGCTAGCGCTGCTGTCTGTGTAGTTATACTGTATACCCTGCAGTGTATGTGACCTGTGCTAGCGCTGCTGTCTGTGTAGTTATACTGTATACCCTGCAGTGTGTGTGACCTGTGCTGTCTGTGTAGTTATACTGTATACTCTGCAGTGTGTGTGACCTGTGCTGTCTGTGTAGTTATACTGTATACCCTGCAGTGTGTGTGACCTGTGCTGTCTGTGTAGTTATACTGTATACCCTGCAGTGTGTGTGACCTGTGCTGCTGTCTGTGTAGTTATACTGTATACCCTGCAGTGTGTGTGACCTGTGCTAGCGCTGCTGTCTGTGTAGTTATACTGTATACTCTGCAGTGTGTGTGACCTGTGCTGCTGTCTGTGTAGTTATACTGTATACCCTGCAGTGTGTGTGACCTGTGCTAGCGCTGCTGTCTGTGTAGTTATACTGTATACCCTGCAGTGTGTGTGACCTGTGCTGTCTGTGTAGTTATACTGTATACCCTGCAGTGTATGTGACCTGTGCTAGCGCTGCTGTCTGTGTAGTTATACTGTATACCCTGCAGTGTATGTGACCTGTGCTAGCGCTGCTGTCTGTGTAGTTATACTGTATACCCTGCAGTGTATGTGACATGTGCTAGCGCTGCTGTCTGTGTAGTTATACTGTATACTCTGCAGTGTGTGTGACCTGTGCTAGCGCTGCTGTCTGTGTAGTTATACTGTATACTCTGCAGTGTGTGACATGTGCTAGCGCTGCTGTCTGTGTAGTTATACTGTATACTCTGCAGTGTGTGTGACCTGTGCTAGCGCTGCTGTCTGTGTAGTTATACTGTATACTCTGCAGTGTATGTGACCTGTGCTAGCGCTGCTGTCTGTGTAGTTATACTGTATACCCTGCAGTGTGTGTGACCTGTGCTAGCGCTGCTGTCTGTGTAGTTATACTGTATACCCTGCAGTGTATGTGACCTGTGCTAGCGCTGCTGTCTGTGTAGTTATACTGTATACTCTGCAGTGTGTGTGACCTGTGCTGTCTGTGTAGTTATACTGTATACCCTGCAGTGTGTGTGACCTGTGCTGTCTGTGTAGTTATACTGTATACCCTGCAGTGTGTGTGACCTGTGCTGTCTGTGTAGTTATACTGTATACTCTGCAGTGTGTGTGACCTGTGCTAGCGCTGCTGTCTGTGTAGTTATACTGTATACCCTGCAGTGTGTGTGACATGTGCTGCTGTCTGTGTAGTTATACTGTATACCCTGCAGTGTATGTGACCTGTGCTAGCGCTGCTGTCTGTGTAGTTATACTGTATACTCTGCAGTGTGTGTGACCTGTGCTAGCGCTGCTGTCTGTGTAGTTATACTGTATACCCTGCAGTGTGTGTGACATGTGCTGCTGTCTGTGTAGTTATACTGTATACCCTGCAGTGTATGTGACCTGTGCTAGCGCTGCTGTCTGTGTAGTTATACTGTATACCCTGCAGTGTGTGTGACCTGTGCTAGCGCTGCTGTCTGTGTAGTTATACTGTATACCCTGCAGTGTATGTGACCTGTGCTAGCGCTGCTGTCTGTGTAGTTATACTGTATACCCTGCAGTGTATGTGACCTGTGCTAGCGCTGCTGTCTGTGTAGTTATACTGTATACCCTGCAGTGTATGTGACCTGTGCTAGCGCTGCTGTCTGTGTAGTTATACTGTATACCCTGCAGTGTGTGTGACCTGTGCTAGCGCTGCTGTCTGTGTAGTTATACTGTATACTCTGCAGTGTGTGTGACCTGTGCTAGTGCTGCTGTCTGTGTAGTTATACTGTATACCCTGCAGTGTATGTGACCTGTGCTAGCCCTGCTGTCTGTGTAGTTATACTGTATACCCTGCAGTATGTGTGACCTGTGCTAGTGCTGCTGTCTGTGTAGTTATACTGTATACCCTGCAGTGTGTGTGACCTGTGCTAGCGCTGCTGTCTGTGTAGTTATACTGTATACCCTGCAGTGTGTGTGACCTGTGCTAGTGCTGCTGTCTGTGTAGTTATACTGTATACCCTGCAGTGTATGTGACCTGTGCTAGCGCTGCTGTCTGTGTAGTTATACTGTATACCCTGCAGTGTGTGTGACCTGTGCTAGCGCTGCTGTCTGTGTAGTTATACTGTATACCCTGCAGTGTATGTGACCTGTGCTAGCGCTGCTGTCTGTGTAGTTATACTGTATACCCTGCAGTGTGTGTGACCTGTGCTAGCGCTGCTGTCTGTGTAGTTATACTGTATACTCTGCAGTGTGTGTGACCTGTGCTGCTGTCTGTGTAGTTATACTGTATACCCTGCAGTGTGTGTGACCTGTGCTGCTGTCTGTGTAGTTATACTGTATACTCTGCAGTGTGTGTGACCTGTGCTAGTGCTGCTGTCTGTGTAGTTATACTGTATACCCTGCAGTGTGTGTGACCTGTGCTAGCGCTGCTGTCTGTGTAGTTATACTGTATACTCTGCAGTGTGTGTGACCTGTGCTAGCGCTGCTGTCTGTGTAGTTATACTGTATACTCTGCAGTGTGTGTGACCTGTGCTGTCTGTGTAGTTATACTGTATACCCTGCAGTGTATGTGACCTGTGCTAGCGCTGCTGTCTGTGTAGTTATACTGTATACCCTGCAGTGTGTGTGACCTGTGCTAGCGCTGCTGTCTGTGTAGTTATACTGTATACTCTGCAGTGTGTGTGACCTGTGCTAGTGCTGCTGTCTGTGTAGTTATACTGTATACCCTGCAGTGTATGTGACCTGTGCTAGCGCTGCTGTCTGTGTAGTTATACTGTATACTCTGCAGTATGTGTGACATGTGCTAGCGCTGCTGTCTGTGTAGTTATACTGTATACTCTGCAGTGTGTGTGACCTGTGCTAGTGCTGCTGTCTGTGTAGTTATACTGTATACCCTGCAGTGTATGTGACCTGTGCTAGCGCTGCTGTCTGTGTAGTTATACTGTATACCCTGCAGTGTGTGTGACCTGTGCTAGAGCTGCTGTCTGTGTAGTTATACTGTATACCCTGCAGTATGTGTGACCTGTGCTAGTGCTGCTGTCTGTGTAGTTATACTGTATACCCTGCAGTGTGTGTGACCTGTGCTAGCGCTGCTGTCTGTGTAGTTATACTGTATACCCTGTAGTGTATGTGACCTGTGCTAGCGCTGCTGTCTGTGTAGTTATACTGTATACCCTGCAGTGTATGTGACCTGTGCTGCTGTCTGTGTAGTTATACTGTATACCCTGCAGTGTATGTGACATGTGCTAGCGCTGCTGTCTGTGTAGTTATACTGTATACTCTGCAGTGTATGTGACATGTGCTAGCGCTGCTGTCTGTGTAGTTATACTGTATACTCTGCAGTGTATGTGACATGTGCTAGTGCTGCTGTCTGTGTAGTTATACTGTATACCCTGCAGTGTATGTGACATGTGCTAGCGCTGCTGTCTGTGTAGTTATACTGTATACCCTGCAGTGTGTGTGACCTGTGCTAGTGCTGCTGTCTGTGTAGTTATACTGTATACTCTGCAGTGTATGTGACCTGTGCTAGCGCTGCTGTCTGTGTAGTTATACTGTATACCCTGCAGTGTGTGTGACCTGTGCTAGTGCTGCTGTCTGTGTAGTTATACTGTATACCCTGCAGTGTGTGTGACCTGTGCTAGCGCTGCTGTCTGTGTAGTTATACTGTATACCCTGCAGTGTGTGTGACCTGTGCTAGTGCTGCTGTCTGTGTAGTTATACTGTATACCCTGCAGTGTATGTGACCTGTGCTAGCGCTGCTGTCTGTGTAGTTATACTGTATACCCTGCAGTGTGTGTGACCTGTGCTAGCGCTGCTGTCTGTGTAGTTATACTGTATACTCTGCAGTGTGTGTGACCTGTGCTGTCTGTGTAGTTATACTGTATACCCTGCAGTGTGTGTGACCTGTGCTAGTGCTGCTGTCTGTGTAGTTATACTGTATACCCTGCAGTGTATGTAACCTGTGCTAGCGCTGCTGTCTGTGTAGTTATACTGTATACCCTGCAGTATGTGTGACATGTGCTAGCGCTGCTGTCTGTGTAGTTATACTGTATACCCTGCAGTGTGTGTGACCTGTGCTAGCGCTGCTGTCTGTGTAGTTATACTGTATACTCTGCAGTGTGTGTGACCTGTGCTAGTGCTGCTGTCTGTGTAGTTATACTGTATACCCTGCAGTGTATGTGACATGTGCTAGCGCTGCTGTCTGTGTAGTTATACTGTATACCCTGCAGTGTATGTGACATGTGCTAGCGCTGCTGTCTGTGTAGTTATACTGTATACCCTGCAGTGTATGTGACATGTGCTAGCGCTGCTGTCTGTGTAGTTATACTGTATACCCTGCAGTGTATGTGACATGTGCTAGCGCTGCTGTCTGTGTAGTTATACTGTATACTCTGCAGTGTATGTGACATGTGCTAGCGCTGCTGTCTGTGTAGTTATACTGTATACTCTGCAGTGTATGTGACATGTGCTAGTGCTGCTGTCTGTGTAGTTATACTGTATACCCTGCAGTGTATGTGACATGTGCTAGCGCTGCTGTCTGTGTAGTTATACTGTATACCCTGCAGTGTGTGTGACCTGTGCTAGCGCTGCTGTCTGTGTAGTTATACTGTATACCCTGCAGTGTGTGTGACCTGTGCTAGTGCTGCTGTCTGTGTAGTTATACTGTATACCCTGCAGTGTATGTGACCTGTGCTAGCGCTGCTGTCTGTGTAGTTATACTGTATACCCTGCAGTGTATGTGACCTGTGCTAGCGCTGCTGTCTGTGTAGTTATACTGTATACCCTGCAGTGTGTGTGACCTGTGCTAGCGCTGCTGTCTGTGTAGTTATACTGTATACCCTGCAGTGTATGTGACCTGTGCTGTCTGTGTAGTTATACTGTATACCCTGCAGTGTGTGTGACTTGTGCTAGCGCTGCTGTCTGTGTAGTTATACTGTATACCCTGCAGTATGTGTGACATGTGCTAGCGCTGCTGTCTGTGTAGTTATACTGTATACTCTGCAGTGTATGTGACCTGTGCTAGCGCTGCTGTCTGTGTAGTTATACTGTATACTCTGCAGTGTGTGTGACCTGTGCTAGCGCTGTTGTCTGTGTAGTTATACTGTATACCCTGCAGTGTATGTGACCTGTGCTAGCGCTGCTGTCTGTGTAGTTATACTGTATACCCTGCAGTGTGTGTGACCTGTGCTAGCGCTGCTGTCTGTGTAGTTATACTGTATACCCTGCAGTGTGTGTGACCTGTGCTAGCGCTGCTGTCTGTGTAGTTATACTGTATACTCTGCAGTGTGTGTGACATGTGCTGCTGTCTGTGTAGTTATACTGTATACCCTGTAGTGTATGTGACCTGTGCTAGCGCTGCTGTCTGTGTAGTTATACTGTATACCCTGCAGTGTATGTGACCTGTGCTGCTGTCTGTGTAGTTATACTGTATACCCTGCAGTGTATGTGACATGTGCTAGCGCTGCTGTCTGTGTAGTTATACTGTATACCCTGCAGTGTATGTGACATGTGCTAGCGCTGCTGTCTGTGTAGTTATACTGTATACTCTGCAGTGTATGTGACATGTGCTAGCGCTGCTGTCTGTGTAGTTATACTGTATACCCTGCAGTGTATGTGACATGTGCTAGCGCTGCTGTCTGTGTAGTTATACTGTATACCCTGCAGTGTATGTGACATGTGCTAGCGCTGCTGTCTGTGTAGTTATACTGTATACTCTGCAGTGTATGTGACATGTGCTAGCGCTGCTGTCTGTGTAGTTATACTGTATACCCTGCAGTGTATGTGACCTGTGCTGTCTGTGTAGTTATACTGTATACCCTGCAGTGTATGTGACATGTGCTAGCGCTGCTGTCTGTGTAGTTATACTGTATACTCTGCAGTGTATGTGACATGTGCTAGCGCTGCTGTCTGTGTAGTTATACTGTATACCCTGCAGTGTATGTGACATGTGCTAGCGCTGCTGTCTGTGTAGTTATACTGTATACCCTGCAGTGTATGTGACATGTGCTAGCGCTGCTGTCTGTGTAGTTATACTGTATACCCTGCAGTGTGTGTGACCTGTACTAGCGCTGCTGTCTGTGTAGTTATACTGTATACCCTGCAGTGTATGTGACATGTGCTAGCGCTGCTGTCTGTGTAGTTATACTGTATACTCTGCAGTGTATGTGACATGTGCTAGCGCTGCTGTCTGTGTAGTTATACTGTATACCCTGCAGTGTGTGTGACCTGTGCTAGCGCTGCTGTCTGTGTAGTTATACTGTATACTCTGCAGTGTGTGTGACATGTGCTAGTGCTGCTGTCTGTGTAGTTATACTGTATACTCTGCAGTGTATGTGACATGTGCTAGTGCTGCTGTCTGTGTAGTTATACTGTATACCCTGCAGTGTATGTGACCTGTGCTAGCGCTGCTGTCTGTGTAGTTATACTGTATACCCTGCAGTGTATGTGACCTGTGCTAGCGCTGCTGTCTGTGTAGTTATACTGTATACCCTGCAGTGTATGTGACCTGTGCTGTCTGTGTAGTTATACTGTATACCCTGCAGTGTGTGTGACTTGTGCTAGCGCTGCTGTCTGTGTAGTTATACTGTATACCCTGCAGTATGTGTGACCTGTGCTGTCTGTGTAGTTATACTGTATACTCTGCAGTGTGTGTGACCTGTGCTGTCTGTGTAGTTATACTGTATACCCTGCAGTGTATGTGACCTGTGCTAGCGCTGCTGTCTGTGTAGTTATACTGTATACCCTGCAGTGTATGTGACCTGTGCTGTCTGTGTAGTTATACTGTATACTCTGCAGTGTGTGTGACCTGTGCTGTCTGTGTAGTTATACTGTATACCCTGCAGTGTATGTGACCTGTGCTAGTGCTGCTGTCTGTGTAGTTATACTGTATACCCTGCAGTGTGTGTGACCTGTGCTAGTGCTGCTGTCTGTGTAGTTATACTGTATACTCTGCAGTGTGTGTGACCTGTGCTAGCGCTGCTGTCTGTGTAGTTATACTGTATACCCTGCAGTGTGTGTGACCTGTGCTAGTGCTGCTGTCTGTGTAGTTATACTGTATACCCTGCAGTGTATGTGACCTGTGCTAGCGCTGCTGTCTGTGTAGTTATACTGTATACCCTGCAGTGTGTGTGACCTGTGCTAGCGCTGCTGTCTGTGTAGTTATACTGTATACCCTGCAGTGTATGTGACCTGTGCTGTCTGTGTAGTTATACTGTATACCCTGCAGTGTGTGTGACTTGTGCTAGCGCTGCTGTCTGTGTAGTTATACTGTATACCCTGCAGTATGTGTGACATGTGCTAGCGCTGCTGTCTGTGTAGTTATACTGTATACTCTGCAGTGTATGTGACCTGTGCTAGCGCTGCTGTCTGTGTAGTTATACTGTATACTCTGCAGTGTGTGTGACCTGTGCTAGCGCTGTTGTCTGTGTAGTTATACTGTATACCCTGCAGTGTATGTGACCTGTGCTAGCGCTGCTGTCTGTGTAGTTATACTGTATACCCTGCAGTGTATGTGACCTGTGCTAGCGCTGCTGTCTGTGTAGTTATACTGTATACCCTGCAGTGTGTGTGACCTGTGCTAGCGCTGCTGTCTGTGTAGTTATACTGTATACCCTGCAGTGTGTGTGACCTGTGCTAGCGCTGCTGTCTGTGTAGTTATACTGTATACTCTGCAGTGTGTGTGACCTGTGCTAGCGCTGCTGTCTGTGTAGTTATACTGTATACACTGCAGTGTGTGTGACCTGTGCTAGCGCTGCTGTCTGTGTAGTTATACTGTATACCCTGCAGTGTGTGTGACCTGTGCTGCTGTCTGTGTAGTTATACTGTATACTCTGCAGTGTATGTGACATGCGCTAGCGCTGCTGTCTGTGTAGTTATACTGTATACCCTGCAGTGTGTGTGACATGCGCTAGCGCTGCTGTCTGTGTAGTTATACTGTATACCCTGCAGTGTATGTGACCTGTGCTGTCTGTGTAGTTATACTGTATACCCTGCAGTGTATGTGACCTGTGCTGTCTGTGTAGTTATACTGTATACTCTGCAGTGTGTGTGACATGCGCTAGCGCTGCTGTCTGTGTAGTTATACTGTATACCCTGCAGTGTATGTGACCTGTGCTGTCTGTGTAGTTATACTGTATACCCTGCAGTGTATGTGACCTGTGCTGTCTGTGTAGTTATACTGTATACCCTGCAGTATGTGTGACATGTGCTAGCGCTGCTGTCTGTGTAGTTATACTGTATACCCTGCAGTGTGTGTGACCTGTGCTAGCGCTGCTGTCTGTGTAGTTATACTGTATACTCTGCAGTGTGTGTGACCTGTGCTAGTGCTGCTGTCTGTGTAGTTATACTGTATACCCTGCAGTGTATGTGACATGTGCTAGCGCTGCTGTCTGTGTAGTTATACTGTATACCCTGCAGTGTATGTGACATGTGCTAGCGCTGCTGTCTGTGTAGTTATACTGTATACCCTGCAGTGTATGTGACATGTGCTAGCGCTGCTGTCTGTGTAGTTATACTGTATACCCTGCAGTGTATGTGACATGTGCTAGCGCTGCTGTCTGTGTAGTTATACTGTATACTCTGCAGTGTATGTGACATGTGCTAGCGCTGCTGTCTGTGTAGTTATACTGTATACTCTGCAGTGTATGTGACATGTGCTAGTGCTGCTGTCTGTGTAGTTATACTGTATACCCTGCAGTGTATGTGACCTGTGCTAGCGCTGCTGTCTGTGTAGTTATACTGTATACCCTGCAGTATGTGTGACATGTGCTAGCGCTGCTGTCTGTGTAGTTATACTGTATACCCTGCAGTGTGTGTGACCTGTGCTAGCGCTGCTGTCTGTGTAGTTATACTGTATACCCTGCAGTGTGTGTGACCTGTGCTAGTGCTGCTGTCTGTGTAGTTATACTGTATACCCTGCAGTGTATGTGACCTGTGCTAGCGCTGCTGTCTGTGTAGTTATACTGTATACCCTGCAGTGTATGTGACCTGTGCTAGCGCTGCTGTCTGTGTAGTTATACTGTATACCCTGCAGTGTGTGTGACCTGTGCTAGCGCTGCTGTCTGTGTAGTTATACTGTATACCCTGCAGTGTATGTGACCTGTGCTGTCTGTGTAGTTATACTGTATACCCTGCAGTGTGTGTGACTTGTGCTAGCGCTGCTGTCTGTGTAGTTATACTGTATACCCTGCAGTATGTGTGACATGTGCTAGCGCTGCTGTCTGTGTAGTTATACTGTATACTCTGCAGTGTATGTGACCTGTGCTAGCGCTGCTGTCTGTGTAGTTATACTGTATACTCTGCAGTGTGTGTGACCTGTGCTAGCGCTGTTGTCTGTGTAGTTATACTGTATACCCTGCAGTGTATGTGACCTGTGCTAGCGCTGCTGTCTGTGTAGTTATACTGTATACCCTGCAGTGTGTGTGACCTGTGCTAGCGCTGCTGTCTGTGTAGTTATACTGTATACCCTGCAGTGTGTGTGACCTGTGCTAGCGCTGCTGTCTGTGTAGTTATACTGTATACTCTGCAGTGTGTGTGACATGTGCTGCTGTCTGTGTAGTTATACTGTATACCCTGTAGTGTATGTGACCTGTGCTAGCGCTGCTGTCTGTGTAGTTATACTGTATACCCTGCAGTGTATGTGACCTGTGCTGCTGTCTGTGTAGTTATACTGTATACCCTGCAGTGTATGTGACATGTGCTAGCGCTGCTGTCTGTGTAGTTATACTGTATACCCTGCAGTGTATGTGACATGTGCTAGCGCTGCTGTCTGTGTAGTTATACTGTATACTCTGCAGTGTATGTGACATGTGCTAGCGCTGCTGTCTGTGTAGTTATACTGTATACCCTGCAGTGTATGTGACATGTGCTAGCGCTGCTGTCTGTGTAGTTATACTGTATACCCTGCAGTGTATGTGACATGTGCTAGCGCTGCTGTCTGTGTAGTTATACTGTATACTCTGCAGTGTATGTGACATGTGCTAGCGCTGCTGTCTGTGTAGTTATACTGTATACCCTGCAGTGTATGTGACCTGTGCTGTCTGTGTAGTTATACTGTATACCCTGCAGTGTATGTGACATGTGCTAGCGCTGCTGTCTGTGTAGTTATACTGTATACTCTGCAGTGTATGTGACATGTGCTAGCGCTGCTGTCTGTGTAGTTATACTGTATACCCTGCAGTATGTGTGACCTGTGCTAGTGCTGCTGTCTGTGTAGTTATACTGTATACTCTGCAGTGTATGTGACATGTGCTAGCGCTGCTGTCTGTGTAGTTATACTGTATACCCTGCAGTGTATGTGACATGTGCTAGCGCTGCTGTCTGTGTAGTTATACTGTATACTCTGCAGTGTATGTGACATGTGCTAGCGCTGCTGTCTGTGTAGTTATACTGTATACCCTGCAGTGTATGTGACATGTGCTAGCGCTGCTGTCTGTGTAGTTATACTGTATACCCTGCAGTGTATGTGACATGTGCTAGCGCTGCTGTCTGTGTAGTTATACTGTATACCATGCAGTGTGTGTGACCTGTACTAGCGCTGCTGTCTGTGTAGTTATACTGTATACCCTGCAGTGTATGTGACATGTGCTAGCGCTGCTGTCTGTGTAGTTATACTGTATACTCTGCAGTGTATGTGACATGTGCTAGCGCTGCTGTCTGTGTAGTTATACTGTATACCCTGCAGTGTGTGTGACCTGTGCTAGCGCTGCTGTCTGTGTAGTTATACTGTATACTCTGCAGTGTATGTGACATGTGCTAGTGCTGCTGTCTGTGTAGTTATACTGTATACTCTGCAGTGTATGTGACATGTGCTAGTGCTGCTGTCTGTGTAGTTATACTGTATACCCTGCAGTGTATGTGACCTGTGCTAGCGCTGCTGTCTGTGTAGTTATACTGTATACCCTGCAGTGTATGTGACCTGTGCTAGCGCTGCTGTCTGTGTAGTTATACTGTATACTCTGCAGTGTGTGTGACCTGTGCTGTCTGTGTAGTTATACTGTATACCCTGCAGTGTATGTGACCTGTGCTAGTGCTGCTGTCTGTGTAGTTATACTGTATACCCTGCAGTGTGTGTGACCTGTGCTAGTGCTGCTGTCTGTGTAGTTATACTGTATACTCTGCAGTGTGTGTGACCTGTGCTAGCGCTGCTGTCTGTGTAGTTATACTGTATACCCTGCAGTGTGTGTGACCTGTGCTAGTGCTGCTGTCTGTGTAGTTATACTGTATACCCTGCAGTGTATGTGACCTGTGCTAGCGCTGCTGTCTGTGTAGTTATACTGTATACCCTGCAGTGTGTGTGACCTGTGCTAGCGCTGCTGTCTGTGTAGTTATACTGTATACCCTGCAGTGTATGTGACCTGTGCTGTCTGTGTAGTTATACTGTATACCCTGCAGTGTGTGTGACTTGTGCTAGCGCTGCTGTCTGTGTAGTTATACTGTATACCCTGCAGTATGTGTGACATGTGCTAGCGCTGCTGTCTGTGTAGTTATACTGTATACTCTGCAGTGTATGTGACCTGTGCTAGCGCTGCTGTCTGTGTAGTTATACTGTATACTCTGCAGTGTGTGTGACCTGTGCTAGCGCTGTTGTCTGTGTAGTTATACTGTATACCCTGCAGTGTATGTGACCTGTGCTAGCGCTGCTGTCTGTGTAGTTATACTGTATACCCTGCAGTGTATGTGACCTGTGCTAGCGCTGCTGTCTGTGTAGTTATACTGTATACCCTGCAGTGTGTGTGACCTGTGCTAGCGCTGCTGTCTGTGTAGTTATACTGTATACCCTGCAGTGTGTGTGACCTGTGCTAGCGCTGCTGTCTGTGTAGTTATACTGTATACTCTGCAGTGTGTGTGACCTGTGCTAGCGCTGCTGTCTGTGTAGTTATACTGTATACACTGCAGTGTGTGTGACCTGTGCTAGCGCTGCTGTCTGTGTAGTTATACTGTATACCCTGCAGTGTGTGTGACCTGTGCTGCTGTCTGTGTAGTTATACTGTATACTCTGCAGTGTATGTGACATGCGCTAGCGCTGCTGTCTGTGTAGTTATACTGTATACCCTGCAGTGTGTGTGACATGCGCTAGCGCTGCTGTCTGTGTAGTTATACTGTATACCCTGCAGTGTATGTGACCTGTGCTGTCTGTGTAGTTATACTGTATACCCTGCAGTGTATGTGACCTGTGCTGTCTGTGTAGTTATACTGTATACTCTGCAGTGTGTGTGACATGCGCTAGCGCTGCTGTCTGTGTAGTTATACTGTATACCCTGCAGTGTATGTGACCTGTGCTGTCTGTGTAGTTATACTGTATACCCTGCAGTGTATGTGACCTGTGCTGTCTGTGTAGTTATACTGTATATTCTGCAGTGTGTGTGACCTGTGCTAGCGCTGCTGTCTGTGTAGTTATACTGTATACCCTGCAGTGTGTGTGACCTGTGCTAGCGCTGCTGTCTGTGTAGTTATACTGTATACCCTGCAGTGTGTGTGACCTGTGCTAGCGCTGCTGTCTGTGTAGTTATACTGTATACCCTGCAGTGTATGTGACATGTGCTAGCGCTGCTGTCTGTGTAGTTATACTGTATACCCTGCAGTGTGTGTGACCTGTGCTAGCGCTGCTGTCTGTGTAGTTATACTGTATACCTTGCAGTGTATGTGACCTGTGCTAGTGCTGCTGTCTGTGTAGTTATACTGTATACTCTGCAGTGTATGTGACATGTGCTAGCGCTGCTGTCTGTGTAGTTATACTGTATACCCTGCAGTGTGTGTGACCTGTGCTGCTGTCTGTGTAGTTATACTGTATACTCTGCAGTGTGTGTGACCTGTGCTAGCGCTGCTGTCTGTGTAGTTATACTGTATACTCTGCAGTGTATGTGACATGTGCTAGCGCTGCTGTCTGTGTAGTTATACTGTATACCCTGCAGTGTGTGTGACCTGTGCTGTCTGTGTAGTTATACTGTATACTCTGCAGTGTATGTGACCTGTGCTAGCGCTGCTGTCTGTGTAGTTATACTGTATACCCTGCAGTGTATGTGACCTGTGCTAGCGCTGCTGTCTGTGTAGTTATACTGTATACCCTGCAGTGTATGTGACCTGTGCTAGTGCTGCTGTCTGTGTAGTTATACTGTATACTCTGCAGTGTATGTGACATGTGCTAGTGCTGCTGTCTGTGTAGTTATACTGTATACCCTGCAGTGTATGTGACCTGTGCTAGCGCTGCTGTCTGTGTAGTTATACTGTATACCCTGCAGTGTGTGTGACCTGTGCTAGCGCTGCTGTCTGTGTAGTTATACTGTATACCCTGCAGTGTATGTGACCTGTGCTGTCTGTGTAGTTATACTGTATACCCTGCAGTGTATGTGACCTGTGCTGTCTGTGTAGTTATACTGTATATTCTGCAGTGTGTGTGACCTGTGCTAGCGCTGCTGTCTGTGTAGTTATACTGTATACTCTGCAGTGTGTGTGACCTGTGCTGTCTGTGTAGTTATACTGTATACCCTGCAGTGTATGTGACCTGTGCTAGTGCTGCTGTCTGTGTAGTTATACTGTATACCCTGCAGTGTGTGTGACCTGTGCTAGTGCTGCTGTCTGTGTAGTTATACTGTATACTCTGCAGTGTGTGTGACCTGTGCTAGCGCTGCTGTCTGTGTAGTTATACTGTATACCCTGCAGTGTGTGTGACCTGTGCTAGTGCTGCTGTCTGTGTAGTTATACTGTATACCCTGCAGTGTATGTGACCTGTGCTAGCGCTGCTGTCTGTGTAGTTATACTGTATACCCTGCAGTGTGTGTGACCTGTGCTAGCGCTGCTGTCTGTGTAGTTATACTGTATACCCTGCAGTGTATGTGACCTGTGCTGTCTGTGTAGTTATACTGTATACCCTGCAGTGTGTGTGACTTGTGCTAGCGCTGCTGTCTGTGTAGTTATACTGTATACCCTGCAGTATGTGTGACATGTGCTAGCGCTGCTGTCTGTGTAGTTATACTGTATACTCTGCAGTGTATGTGACCTGTGCTAGCGCTGCTGTCTGTGTAGTTATACTGTATACTCTGCAGTGTGTGTGACCTGTGCTAGCGCTGCTGTCTGTGTAGTTATACTGTATACCCTGCAGTGTATGTGACCTGTGCTAGCGCTGCTGTCTGTGTAGTTATACTGTATACCCTGCAGTGTATGTGACCTGTGCTAGCGCTGCTGTCTGTGTAGTTATACTGTATACCCTGCAGTGTGTGTGACCTGTGCTAGCGCTGCTGTCTGTGTAGTTATACTGTATACCCTGCAGTGTGTGTGACCTGTGCTAGCGCTGCTGTCTGTGTAGTTATACTGTATACTCTGCAGTGTGTGTGACCTGTGCTAGCGCTGCTGTCTGTGTAGTTATACTGTATACACTGCAGTGTGTGTGACCTGTGCTAGCGCTGCTGTCTGTGTAGTTATACTGTATACCCTGCAGTGTGTGTGACCTGTGCTGCTGTCTGTGTAGTTATACTGTATACTCTGCAGTGTATGTGACATGCGCTAGCGCTGCTGTCTGTGTAGTTATACTGTATACCCTGCAGTGTGTGTGACATGCGCTAGCGCTGCTGTCTGTGTAGTTATACTGTATACCCTGCAGTGTATGTGACCTGTGCTGTCTGTGTAGTTATACTGTATACCCTGCAGTGTATGTGACCTGTGCTGTCTGTGTAGTTATACTGTATACTCTGCAGTGTGTGTGACATGCGCTAGCGCTGCTGTCTGTGTAGTTATACTGTATACCCTGCAGTGTATGTGACCTGTGCTGTCTGTGTAGTTATACTGTATACCCTGCAGTGTATGTGACCTGTGCTGTCTGTGTAGTTATACTGTATATTCTGCAGTGTGTGTGACCTGTGCTAGCGCTGCTGTCTGTGTAGTTATACTGTATACCCTGCAGTGTGTGTGACCTGTGCTAGCGCTGCTGTCTGTGTAGTTATACTGTATACCCTGCAGTGTGTGTGACCTGTGCTAGCGCTGCTGTCTGTGTAGTTATACTGTATACCCTGCAGTGTATGTGACATGTGCTAGCGCTGCTGTCTGTGTAGTTATACTGTATACCCTGCAGTGTGTGTGACCTGTGCTAGCGCTGCTGTCTGTGTAGTTATACTGTATACCTTGCAGTGTATGTGACATGTGCTAGCGCTGCTGTCTGTGTAGTTATACTGTATACCCTGCAGTGTGTGTGACCTGTGCTGCTGTCTGTGTAGTTATACTGTATACTCTGCAGTGTGTGTGACCTGTGCTAGCGCTGCTGTCTGTGTAGTTATACTGTATATTCTGCAGTGTGTGTGACCTGTGCTGTCTGTGTAGTTATACTGTATACTCTGCAGTGTATGTGACCTGTGCTAGCGCTGCTGTCTGTGTAGTTATACTGTATACCCTGCAGTGTATGTGACCTGTGCTAGCGCTGCTGTCTGTGTAGTTATACTGTATACCCTGCAGTGTATGTGACCTGTGCTAGCGCTGCTGTCTGTGTAGTTATACTGTATACCCTGCAGTGTATGTGACCTGTGCTAGCGCTGCTGTCTGTGTAGTTATACTGTATACCCTGCAGTGTGTGTGACATGCGCTAGCGCTGCTGTCTGTGTAGTTATACTGTATACCCTGCAGTGTATGTGACCTGTGCTGTCTGTGTAGTTATACTGTATACCCTGCAGTGTGTGTGACCTGTGCTAGCGCTGCTGTCTGTGTAGTTATACTGTATACCCTGCAGTGTATGTGACCTGTGCTGTCTGTGTAGTTATACTGTATACCCTGCAGTGTATGTGACCTGTGCTGTCTGTGTAGTTATACTGTATATTCTGCAGTGTGTGTGACCTGTGCTAGCGCTGCTGTCTGTGTAGTTATACTGTATACCCTGCAGTGTGTGTGACCTGTGCTAGCGCTGCTGTCTGTGTAGTTATACTGTATACCCTGCAGTGTGTGTGACCTGTGCTAGCGCTGCTGTCTGTGTAGTTATACTGTATACCCTGCAGTGTATGTGACATGTGCTAGCGCTGCTGTCTGTGTAGTTATACTGTATACCCTGCAGTGTATGTGACCTGTGCTAGCGCTGCTGTCTGTGTAGTTATACTGTATACCCTGCAGTGTGTGTGACCTGTGCTAGCGCTGCTGTCTGTGTAGTTATACTGTATACCCTGCAGTGTATGTGACCTGTGCTAGTGCTGCTGTCTGTGTAGTTATACTGTATACCCTGCAGTGTGTGTGACCTGTGCTAGCGCTGCTGTCTGTGTAGTTATACTGTATACCCTGCAGTGTGTGTGACCTGTGCTAGCGCTGCTGTCTGTGTAGTTATACTGTATACCCTGCAGTGTGTGTGACCTGTGCTAGCGCTGCTGTCTGTGTAGTTATACTGTATACCCTGCAGTGTATGTGACCTGTGCTAGTGCTGCTGTCTGTGTAGTTATACTGTATACTCTGCAGTGTGTGTGACCTGTGCTGTCTGTGTAGTTATACTGTATACTCTGCAGTGTGTGTGACCTGTGCTAGCGCTGCTGTCTGTGTAGTTATACTGTATACCCTGCAGTGTATGTGACCTGTGCTAGTGCTGCTGTCTGTGTAGTTATACTGTATACTCTGCAGTGTGTGTGACCTGTGCTAGTGCTGCTGTCTGTGTAGTTATACTGTATACCCTGCAGTGTATGTGACCTGTGCTAGCGCTGCTGTCTGTGTAGTTATACTGTATACCCTGCAGTGTATGTGACCTGTGCTAGCGCTGCTGTCTGTGTAGTTATACTGTATACCCTGCAGTGTGTGTGACCTGTGCTAGCGCTGCTGTCTGTGTAGTTATACTGTATACCCTGCAGTGTATGTGACCTGTGCTGTCTGTGTAGTTATACTGTATACCCTGCAGTGTATGTGACCTGTGCTAGCGCTGCTGTCTGTGTAGTTATACTGTATACCCTGCAGTGTATGTGACCTGTGCTAGCGCTGCTGTCTGTGTAGTTATACTGTATACCCTGCAGTGTGTGTGACCTGTGCTAGCGCTGCTGTCTGTGTAGTTATACTGTATACCCTGCAGTGTATGTGACCTGTGCTGTCTGTGTAGTTATACTGTATACCCTGCAGTGTGTGTGACCTGTGCTAGCGCTGCTGTCTGTGTAGTTATACTGTATACTCTGCAGTGTGTGTGACCTGTGCTAGCGCTGCTGTCTGTGTAGTTATACTGTATACCCTGCAGTGTGTGTGACCTGTGCTAGCGCTGCTGTCTGTGTAGTTATACTGTATACTCTGCAGTGTGTGTGACCTGTGCTAGCGCTGCTGTCTGTGTAGTTATACTGTATACACTGCAGTGTGTGTGACCTGTGCTAGCGCTGCTGTCTGTGTAGTTATACTGTATACCCTGCAGTGTGTGTGACCTGTGCTGCTGTCTGTGTAGTTATACTGTATACTCTGCAGTGTATGTGACCTGTGCTAGCGCTGCTGTCTGTGTAGTTATACTGTATACCCTGCAGTGTATGTGACCTGTGCTAGCGCTGCTGTCTGTGTAGTTATACTGTATACTCTGCAGTGTGTGTGACATGCGCTAGCGCTGCTGTCTGTGTAGTTATACTGTATACCCTGCAGTGTGTGTGACATGCGCTAGCGCTGCTGTCTGTGTAGTTATACTGTATACCCTGCAGTGTATGTGACCTGTGCTGTCTGTGTAGTTATACTGTATACCCTGCAGTGTATGTGACCTGTGCTGTCTGTGTAGTTATACTGTATACTCTGCAGTGTGTGTGACATGCGCTAGCGCTGCTGTCTGTGTAGTTATACTGTATACCCTGCAGTGTATGTGACCTGTGCTGTCTGTGTAGTTATACTGTATATTCTGCAGTGTGTGTGACCTGTGCTAGCGCTGCTGTCTGTGTAGTTATACTGTATACCCTGCAGTGTGTGTGACCTGTGCTAGCGCTGCTGTCTGTGTAGTTATACTGTATACCCTGCAGTGTGTGTGACCTGTGCTAGCGCTGCTGTCTGTGTAGTTATACTGTATACCCTGCAGTGTATGTGACATGTGCTAGCGCTGCTGTCTGTGTAGTTATACTGTATACCCTGCAGTGTGTGTGACCTGTGCTAGCGCTGCTGTCTGTGTAGTTATACTGTATACCCTGCAGTGTATGTGACCTGTGCTAGTGCTGCTGTCTGTGTAGTTATACTGTATACCCTGCAGTGTGTGTGACCTGTGCTAGCGCTGCTGTCTGTGTAGTTATACTGTATACCCTGCAGTGTGTGTGACCTGTGCTAGCGCTGCTGTCTGTGTAGTTATACTGTATACCCTGCAGTGTGTGTGACCTGTGCTGTCTGTGTAGTTATACTGTATACCCTGCAGTGTATGTGACATGTGCTAGCGCTGCTGTCTGTGTAGTTATACTGTATACCCTGCAGTGTATGTGACATGTGCTAGCGCTGCTGTCTGTGTAGTTATACTGTATACCCTGCAGTGTATGTGACCTGTGCTAGTGCTGCTGTCTGTGTAGTTATACTGTATACCCTGCAGTGTATGTGACCTGTGCTAGCGCTGCTGTCTGTGTAGTTATACTGTATACCCTGCAGTGTGTGTGACCTGTGCTAGCGCTGCTGTCTGTGTAGTTATACTGTATACCCTGCAGTGTATGTGACATGTGCTAGCGCTGCTGTCTGTGTAGTTATACTGTATACCCTGCAGTGTGTGTGACCTGTGCTGCTGTCTGTGTAGTTATACTGTATACTCTGCAGTGTGTGTGACCTGTGCTAGCGCTGCTGTCTGTGTAGTTATACTGTATATTCTGCAGTGTGTGTGACCTGTGCTGTCTGTGTAGTTATACTGTATACTCTGCAGTGTATGTGACCTGTGCTAGCGCTGCTGTCTGTGTAGTTATACTGTATACCCTGCAGTGTATGTGACCTGTGCTAGCGCTGCTGTCTGTGTAGTTATACTGTATACCCTGCAGTGTATGTGACCTGTGCTAGCGCTGCTGTCTGTGTAGTTATACTGTATACCCTGCAGTGTGTGTGACATGCGCTAGCGCTGCTGTCTGTGTAGTTATACTGTATACCCTGCAGTGTATGTGACCTGTGCTGTCTGTGTAGTTATACTGTATACCCTGCAGTGTGTGTGACCTGTGCTAGCGCTGCTGTCTGTGTAGTTATACTGTATACCCTGCAGTGTATGTGACCTGTGCTGTCTGTGTAGTTATACTGTATATTCTGCAGTGTGTGTGACCTGTGCTAGCGCTGCTGTCTGTGTAGTTATACTGTATACCCTGCAGTGTATGTGACTTGTGCTAGCGCTGCTGTCTGTGTAGTTATACTGTATACTCTGCAGTGTGTGTGACCTGTGCTAGCGCTGCTGTCTGTGTAGTTATACTGTATACTCTGCAGTGTGTGTGACCTGTGCTAGCGCTGCTGTCTGTGTAGTTATACTGTATACTCTGCAGTGTGTGTGACCTGTGCTAGCGCTGCTGTCTGTGTAGTTATACTGTATACCCTGCAGTGTGTGTGACCTGTGCTAGCGCTGCTGTCTGTGTAGTTATACTGTATACTCTGCAGTGTATGTGACCTGTGCTAGTGCTGCTGTCTGTGTAGTTATACTGTATACCCTGCAGTGTATGTGACCTGTGCTAGTGCTGCTGTCTGTGTAGTTATACTGTATACTCTGCAGTGTGTGTGACCTGTGCTGTCTGTGTAGTTATACTGTATACTCTGCAGTGTGTGTGACCTGTGCTAGCGCTGCTGTCTGTGTAGTTATACTGTATACCCTGCAGTGTATGTGACCTGTGCTAGTGCTGCTGTCTGTGTAGTTATACTGTATACCCTGCAGTGTGTGTGACCTGTGCTAGCGCTGCTGTCTGTGTAGTTATACTGTATACCCTGCAGTGTATGTGACATGTGCTAGCGCTGCTGTCTGTGTAGTTATACTGTATACTCTGCAGTGTATGTGACATGTGCTAGCGCTGCTGTCTGTGTAGTTATACTGTATACCCTGCAGTGTGTGTGACCTGTGCTAGCGCTGCTGTCTGTGTAGTTATACTGTATACCCTGCAGTGTGTGTGACCTGTGCTGTCTGTGTAGTTATACTGTATACCCTGCAGTGTATGTGACATGTGCTAGCGCTGCTGTCTGTGTAGTTATACTGTATACCCTGCAGTGTATGTGACATGTGCTAGCGCTGCTGTCTGTGTAGTTATACTGTATACCCTGCAGTGTATGTGACCTGTGCTAGTGCTGCTGTCTGTGTAGTTATACTGTATACCCTGCAGTGTGTGTGACCTGTGCTAGCGCTGCTGTCTGTGTAGTTATACTGTATACCCTGCAGTGTATGTGACATGTGCTAGCGCTGCTGTCTGTGTAGTTATACTGTATACCCTGCAGTGTGTGTGACCTGTGCTGCTGTCTGTGTAGTTATACTGTATACTCTGCAGTGTGTGTGACCTGTGCTAGCGCTGCTGTCTGTGTAGTTATACTGTATATTCTGCAGTGTGTGTGACCTGTGCTGTCTGTGTAGTTATACTGTATACTCTGCAGTGTATGTGACCTGTGCTAGCGCTGCTGTCTGTGTAGTTATACTGTATACCCTGCAGTGTATGTGACCTGTGCTAGCGCTGCTGTCTGTGTAGTTATACTGTATACCCTGCAGTGTATGTGACCTGTGCTAGCGCTGCTGTCTGTGTAGTTATACTGTATACCCTGCAGTGTGTGTGACATGCGCTAGCGC
Source organism: Taudactylus pleione (assembly GCA_031769625.1). Lineage (NCBI taxonomy): Eukaryota > Metazoa > Chordata > Amphibia > Anura > Myobatrachidae > Taudactylus > Taudactylus pleione. The sequence continues at coordinate 1,115,958 of JAUIMM010001977.1, read as the reverse complement.
TGCTGTCTGTGTAGTTATACTGTATACCCTGCAGTGTATGTGACCTGTGCTGTCTGTGTAGTTATACTGTATACCCTGCAGTGTGTGTGACCTGTGCTAGCGCTGCTGTCTGTGTAGTTATACTGTATACCCTGCAGTGTATGTGACCTGTGCTGTCTGTGTAGTTATACTGTATATTCTGCAGTGTGTGTGACCTGTGCTAGCGCTGCTGTCTGTGTAGTTATACTGTATACCCTGCAGTGTATGTGACTTGTGCTAGCGCTGCTGTCTGTGTAGTTATACTGTATACTCTGCAGTGTGTGTGACCTGTGCTAGCGCTGCTGTCTGTGTAGTTATACTGTATACTCTGCAGTGTGTGTGACCTGTGCTAGCGCTGCTGTCTGTGTAGTTATACTGTATACTCTGCAGTGTGTGTGACCTGTGCTAGCGCTGCTGTCTGTGTAGTTATACTGTATACCCTGCAGTGTGTGTGACCTGTGCTAGCGCTGCTGTCTGTGTAGTTATACTGTATACTCTGCAGTGTATGTGACCTGTGCTAGTGCTGCTGTCTGTGTAGTTATACTGTATACCCTGCAGTGTATGTGACCTGTGCTAGTGCTGCTGTCTGTGTAGTTATACTGTATACTCTGCAGTGTGTGTGACCTGTGCTGTCTGTGTAGTTATACTGTATACTCTGCAGTGTGTGTGACCTGTGCTAGCGCTGCTGTCTGTGTAGTTATACTGTATACCCTGCAGTGTATGTGACCTGTGCTAGTGCTGCTGTCTGTGTAGTTATACTGTATACCCTGCAGTGTGTGTGACCTGTGCTAGCGCTGCTGTCTGTGTAGTTATACTGTATACCCTGCAGTGTATGTGACATGTGCTAGCGCTGCTGTCTGTGTAGTTATACTGTATACCCTGCAGTGTGTGTGACCTGTGCTGCTGTCTGTATAGTTATACTGTATACTCTGCAGTGTGTGTGACCTGTGCTAGCGCTGCTGTCTGTGTAGTTATACTGTATATTCTGCAGTGTGTGTGACCTGTGCTGTCTGTGTAGTTATACTGTATACTCTGCAGTGTATGTGACCTGTGCTAGCGCTGCTGTCTGTGTAGTTATACTGTATACCCTGCAGTGTATGTGACCTGTGCTAGCGCTGCTGTCTGTGTAGTTATACTGTATACCCTGCAGTGTATGTGACCTGTGCTAGCGCTGCTGTCTGTGTAGTTATACTGTATACCCTGCAGTGTGTGTGACCTGTGCTGCTGTCTGTATAGTTATACTGTATACTCTGCAGTGTATGTGACCTGTGCTAGCGCTGCTGTCTGTGTAGTTATACTGTATACCCTGCAGTGTGTGTGACCTGTGCTAGCGCTGCTGTCTGTGTAGTTATACTGTATACTCTGCAGTGTGTGTGACATGTGCTGTCTGTGTAGTTATACTGTATACTCTGCAGTGTGTGTGACCTGTGCTAGCGCTGCTGTCTGTGTAGTTATACTGTATACCCTGCAGTGTATGTGACCTGTGCTAGTGCTGCTGTCTGTGTAGTTATACTGTATACACTGCAGTGTGTGTGACATGTGCTGTCTGTGTAGTTATACTGTATACCCTGCAGTGTGTGTGACCTGTGCTAGCGCTGCTGTCTGTGTAGTTATACTGTATACCCTGCAGTGTATGTGACATGTGCTAGCGCTGCTGTCTGTGTAGTTATACTGTATACCCTGCAGTGTGTGTGACCTGTGCTGCTGTCTGTATAGTTATACTGTATACTCTGCAGTGTGTGTGACCTGTGCTAGCGCTGCTGTCTGTGTAGTTATACTGTATATTCTGCAGTGTGTGTGACCTGTGCTGTCTGTGTAGTTATACTGTATACTCTGCAGTGTATGTGACCTGTGCTAGCGCTGCTGTCTGTGTAGTTATACTGTATACCCTGCAGTGTATGTGACCTGTGCTAGCGCTGCTGTCTGTGTAGTTATACTGTATACCCTGCAGTGTATGTGACCTGTGCTAGCGCTGCTGTCTGTGTAGTTATACTGTATACCCTGCAGTGTGTGTGACCTGTGCTAGCGCTGCTGTCTGTGTAGTTATACTGTATACTCTGCAGTGTGTGTGACCTGTGCTAGCGCTGCTGTCTGTGTAGTTATACTGTATACCCTGCAGTGTGTGTGACCTGCGCTGCTGTCTGTGTAGTTATACTGTATACTCTGCAGTGTGTGTGACCTGCGCTGCTGTCTGTGTAGTTATACTGTATACTCTGCAGTGTATGTGACATGTGCTAGTGCTACCGTCCCCTCATCACGCAGCGCCTCGCTACCGTCCCCTTGTCACCGCACCCCAGGAGCTGGCTTTCCTGGCACCAGGGCTCTAACGCACACTGTAGGCAGATGTAATTGCAGTCTATACCCAGCGCCATACTATTACTATCACAGGCCTGTACCTCTCCTCAGACTGTAGGGTTAAACACAAAATAAATATTTTAAAACATTAAACTATGCGCTTTATATACAGTAACCCCTTCACCACCACAGCCTTCTACCAGACGGCAGTGCACCCAGACCGCTCTCCTGGCGCTATATCTGTGCCACTTACATGAGACTTCCCAGCTGCCAGACTTGGTCCTGTACTGCGGCCCCAACCATAGTAAATACGTTATACCGTATACATGGCGGCTAGCGCCAGCATTACACAACAATGATGGCGCAGCACTGAGGGTTAACTCTTTCACTGCCAGGAGCAGCGGGTCTCCAGCCACACAGTCCCATCCCCAGGATGTATGAAGGGACCTGAAACCTCCATTTAGGACAGCAGCCGATGTCCTGCCAAATTTACCAAGCTCCAGAATACCGGCTGAAAGTGTGTACACCGCTTTACTTTGGTCAGTTGTATGGTTCTCTTTCTTTATGGGGCACTCAGCCTACCTCATTAATAAATATAACTTTTAATAGTGTGCCAATAAAAATGATGTTAACAGGTTGGTATCACAAAAAACTCAATACATACAAAACACTTAAACAATAGGACAGACACAGTAAGTGAGGCCGCCCGCTGAGAGAGCCTCCCGGCGAAACGCGCATCTGGGCCACCACAGGGACCCTCCAGTGCACAGGGGGACCCCGCTCCAGCAGACCACCACAAGCAACTAACACCCTGACCGCACAGGTATGTCTGGGGAAGAGTGCAGGACGCTCCCCTCCTGTCCCTGCGCTGTGATGACATATCACAGCAGGGACCGCTTTCTGCACGGATCCCCCTCCTCCCCGCACTTATTCAGTGTGATAGGGAACCTCCAGGACTGCTCACTAACAGGTCACTGTGTATAGCGCACACACTGTAAGAAGCAGCACCCTGGGGACATCCCTTTTCTCTCTCCACACTCTTATTACTTTACTGTTTACTTTATAGCCATTCCGCTACGGCCCCGCCATTCCGCTACGGCCCCGCCATTCCGCTACGGCCCCGCCATTCCGCTACGGCCCCGCCATTCCGCTACGGCCCCGCCATTCTGCGGACGCAGGAGAGTGGCTCCGCCCTGTAATCACCAGACTGACTTCCCCAACGTTCTGCACCTCAGTAGATGCCTGTGATCTCTCATATCTATCTCCATGTACAGGGAGGGATGCGCTGACAGGGTGTCCTATGCCTGTAGTAAGACACCTTACAGCAGCCATTCCTGCCGTACATAATGGAGAGACTATCCCTCTGATTATCTACCTCAAGAATTGCAAAAATCTGAATTTATTGTCTGATTTCCAGTATCTATACTTTGGAATACTGTACACTGCTGGAATGGTTATTACACCTCTTTGGATGACATAATATAAGGAGAAATTTGCTGAGGAGGATAACTGTATTTTTTGAATTACTGCGACTTAGGCTTCTATACATCTTTATAATCAGGATTTTGTTGCTTATATTGTTTGTATATACCATTAGCATAACTGTTGGCTGTCCAACCCCTTATTTTGGGACCCATATTCCCAGGTGTATATATCAATACAAACTTTAGTCTGACTAGACAATGATCTTATTAGGTGGTCACAATACGCTATAGAAGGAATTTTCATCCTGGATATATAATTTATTTTATTATCTTCGCCAACTGTCTGACTTAGTGATGTCGTGACGTCCCTGTAATAACCCGGGTTTTAGCTCCTGTGTAAAAGGGGTATAAGTGATGTCGTGACGTCCCTGTAATAACCCGGGTTTTAGCTCCTGTGTAAAAGGGCTACAAGTGATGTCATGACGTCCCTGTAATAACCCGGGTTTTAGTTCCTGTGTAAAAGGGGTATAAGTGATGTCGTGACGTCCCTGTAATAACCCGGGTTTTAGCTCCTGTGTAAAAGGGGTATAAGTGATGTCGTGACGTCCCTGTAATAACCCGGGTTTTAGCTCCTGTGTAAAAGGGGTATAAGTGATGTCCTGACGTCCCTGTAATAACCCGGGTTTTAGCTCCTGTGTAAAAGGGGTATAAGTGATGTCGTGACGTCCCTGTAATAACCCGGGTTTTAGCTCCTGTGTAAAAGGGGTATAAGTGATGTCCTGACGTCCCTGTAATAACTCGGGTTTTAGCTCCTGTGTAAAAGGGGTATAAGTGATGTCATGACGTCCCTGTAATAACCCGGGTTTTAGCTCCTGTGTAAAAGGGGTATAAGTGATGTCCTGACGTCCCTGTAATAACCCGGGTTTTAGCTCCTGTGTAAAAGGGGTATAAGTGATGTCCTGACGTCCCTGTAATAACCCGGGTTTTAGCTCCTGTGTAAAAGGGGTATAAGTGATGTCGTGACGTCCCTGTAATAACCCGGGTTTTAGCTCCTGTGTAAAAGGGGTATAAGTGATGTCCTGACGTCCCTGTAATAACCCGGGTTTTAGCTCCTGTGTAAAAGGGGTATAAGTGATGTCATGACGTCCCTGTAATAACCCGGGTTTTAGCTCCTGTGTAAAAGGGGTATAAGTGATGTCCTGACGTCCCTGTAATAACCCGGGTTTTAGCTCCTGTGTAAAAGGGGTATAAGTGATGTCCTGACGTCCCTGTAATAACCCGGGTTTTAGCTCCTGTGTAAAAGGGGTATAAGTGATGTCGTGACGTCCCTGTAATAACCCGGGTTTTAGCTCCTGTGTAAAAGGGGTATAAGTGATGTCCTGACGTCCCTGTAATAACCCGGGTTTTAGCTCCTGTGTAAAAGGGGTATAAGTGATGTCATGACGTCCCTGTAATAACCCGGGTTTTAGCTCCTGTGTAAAAGGGGTATAAGTGATGTCCTGACGTCCCTGTAATAACCCGGGTTTTAGCTCCTGTGTAAAAGGGGTATAAGTGATGTCCTGACGTCCCTGTAATAACCCGGGTTTTAGCTCCTGTGTAAAAGGGGTATAAGTGATGTCATGACGTCCCTGTATGACTCCCCATATACAAGAGAGCGGATATACGCTGATCTCCGTGATTCGGGGCAGCCCGTGTGAAGCTACTGGATCTGATTTCGGCCAGTTGTATTGTCTGTGTCTGTCTTATTGTATAAGTGTTTTGTATGTATTGAGTTTTTTGTGATACCAACGTGTTATCAACCTATTATCATTTTTATTGGCATCCTATTATAAGTTATATGTTATTACTGAGCTACGCTGAGTGCCCCATACAGAGAGTCCTTTCTCTTCCTCGCTTTCATACTCCCATCACTCTCACGGGTGACCTCCATAAAGAGATTGTTTCATTACATATTGTTATTTTCCTATATCACTGATATATTTGGTACATACCTCTCACCTGCTATTTGGAGTATTCTCAATCAGTGTTTAGGAAATCCCCTCCCCCCTTTTCCTGACTTTAATTGTATAGTTATAATGAGATAAGGGCACATGGCAGGCGGAGACGACCTAACCGCACAATACATACTGCACCTCAGGCTATTATAATGGTTTATTTGCGTATTACACAGCGCTGTACAGAGAATGTCGTCATCCACAATGCTGCTGGTGCACATACAAACCCCACACAGAGGAGGCCCTAGATGGCATAGAGCCCATGCCCCCTGTGCTATGAGGCTGCAATGCTAACCACTCTGCCACCCTATGCATGTCTTAGTTCTGGGTACACGTTGGCATATAGTGGGTGCAGAGGGGAATGTAGACACCTCATTCCTGTCATGTATATGGGGATCTACTATAGACGCTGCTGCTTTATTTGCGGCTGTGATTAGATTGCAGCACCGGTAACTGTACGCAAGCTAGGTGCCCCCCCTGCCAATGCTGGACTCGCATGGGGCCCGGATCACTGCCAGGGAAGCCATGCACTGGAGGCTCTGGCATTCGGGGTGAGGACTGTTAGTCACAGTGGCTTCCTGTCCAGGAGTCTGGGCCAGGTGGGACCCCACTAGATACTATGGTAGCAGAGGGTGCTGTTTATGACTCAGAATGCCAACCTTCCCTTTCTGTACCCCATCTGCTGTCAGGCACCGGGGTGGGAGGTGTCTGTGTGGTTAGTTGGCACCTGTTCTCCTAGACCTTCCCTGTTGTAGTGCTGACATGGCGCTGCATTGTATCACTGCTATCTGATTCCAGACCTGAGCTTTGTGCCTGTAACCTCTGCTCTGCTGTCAGGGACCTGATTGTGCTGCTCACTCCGAGTCCACAGGGCTAAGTCCTACTAAGTCAGCCGTCACCAGTACCATCTCCACTGCTCCATAGGGCTGTCCTCCTAAGTCAGCCGTCACCAGTACCATCTCCACTGCTCCATAGGGCTACGTCCTACTAAGTCAGCCGTCACCAGTACCATATCCACTGCTCCATAGGGCTACGTCCTACTAAGTCAGCCATCACCAGTACCATCTCCGCTGCTCCACAGGGCTAAGTCCTACTAAGTCAGCCGTCACCAGTACCATCTCCGCTGCTCCACAGGGCTAAGTCCTACTAAGTCAGCCGTCACCAGTCTCCACAGGGCTAAGTCCTACTAAGTCAGCCGTCACCAGTACCATCTCCACTGCTCCATAGGGCTACGTCCTACTAAGTCAGCCATCACCAGTACCATCTCCACTGCTCCACAGGGCTAAGTCCTACTAAGTCAGCCGTCACCAGTACCATCTCCACTGCTCCAGCACTGGTGGCCACTGGTTCATCACACACACACTGTATGACATTACTACTCTATACAGCCAAGTGTCATAGTACAGCCAGCGGATTCTATAGTCTGCATCCGTTTCCTATCGCTGCATCGTCTATGAAACATTCTAGTGGTATCTCCAGTCCATCATTACTAATATACTTTTATACCAAGCAAAGGGGTTTGTGATACCAGGTGCTACTGCTCTTAAAGGAGGGTCCTGCCTCTATTTGTGCCTCCGTGGTACCGCCTCTATTTGTGCCTCCGTGGTACCGCCTCTATTTGTGCCTCCGTGGTACCGCCTCTATTTGTGCCTCCGTGGTACCGCATCTATTTGTGCCTCCGTGGTACCGCCTCTTTGTGCCACTGTGGTACCCTCTATTTGTGCCACCGTGGTACCGCCTCTATTTGTGCCACCGTGGTACGGCATCTATTTGTGCCACCGTGGTACGGCATCTATTTGTGCCACCGTGGTACGGCATCTATTTGTGCCACCGTGGTACGGCATCTATTTGTGCCTCCGTGGTACCGCCTCTATTTGTGCCTCCGTGGTACCGCCTCTATTTGTGCCTCCGTGGTACCGCCTCTATTTGTGCCTCCGTGGTACCTCATCTATTTGTGCCTCCGTGGTACCTCCTCTATTTGTGCCACCGTGGTACCGCCTCTATTTGTGCCTCTGTGGTGCAGCCTCTAGTTGTGCCTCTGTGGTGCCGCCTCTATTTGTGGCTCTGTGGTGCCGCCTCTATTTGTGGCTCCGTGGTACCGCCTCTAGTTGTGCCTCTGTGGTGCCGTTTCTATTTGTGGCTCCATGGTATCGCCTCTGTGGGATCTTCTTCTCATGGTGAATGTCTGACAGCAGAGGTTCCCAAGCTCATTCCTCAAGGCACTTGAATAGTTCAGGTTTTAAGGATATCCATGCTTGAGCTCAGGTGACTTTATTAGTACCTCAGTCAATCTGATTTAAGCATCTGCGCAACAATGGATATCCTTAAAACCTGGCCTGTCAGGATGCAGCGATAAGAGCGTTTAGGACCCTTTGAGCCTTTAGATTCAACGGTTATAAAGTCCATCAGAAGACGGCATTTTATTAGTGAGGCATGTCAGAGACGGGTGCCATCTTCTAGGCTTGTCTTATTATTCTACGTCAGGATGCCAGATTGTGGCTTTCTGCCATCCTATGGCTACAGAAGTGGGTGCGCTCTTCCTTCCTTGGATGTGGTTAGGGATTACATGGATCATTGCTCAGCTGCTCGTCTGGTCCTGGAAATCTCAACCAATTCTGCCAGATCAGTGACCTCCTGGGCAGGATGGCACAGGGCCTACGCGGGCCACCACCTGCTTGTCATACAGTGATCTGGGAGGCAAGGTTCTTTATACAGCTTCCCCATAGTGTATGTACCCACATTGTGCAGCCCCCCCATAGTGCACGTACCCACATTGTGCAGCTCCCCCAGTGTGCAGCCCCCCCATAATGCCTGTACCCACATTGTGCAGCCCCCCCATAGTGCCTTTACCCACATTGTGCAGCTCCCCCATAGTGCCTGTACCCACATTGTGCAGCTCCCCCATAGTGCACGTACCCACATTGTGCAGCTCCCCCATAGTGCACGTACCCACATTGTGCAGCTCCCCCATAGTGCCCGTACCCACATTGTGCAGCTCCCCCGTACCCACATTGTGCGGCTCCCCCATAGCGCCCGTACCCACATTGTGCGGCTCCCCCATAGCGCCCGTACCCACGTTGTGCGGCTCCCCCACAGCGCCCGTACCCACGTTGTGCAGCTCCCCCATAGCGCCTGTACCCACATTGTGCAGCTTACGCCAAGCATATTATTCAACGTAAAATGCGTCTTAGTCACAAACCGCTGAGACAGCACCGATTAAGGTCATATACGAAACTTATACATCTGTGTGCGCTGCGATGCAGCGGCCATGACCGGTTTCCACGCCAAGGTCCCTGGCGCTTCGTATACAGACTCAGATGCCAATGTCACATATCGGATTATTCCGTGCGTCCCCAGGAAGCGCTTTGTCGCATCTGTTTGTGACTAAGATGGATATTCAGGCGAAAAGAGTGCTTGGTGCAAGCGGCGTCAGTCAGGACATAGCGCGGTAAGAAAGGCGACTACAGCCATAGTTTATGAGGACACATCCGTATGTTATATCTTATTCCTTACGTCCGGTGGAGGACACAGAGCACCCGCCCTTTGTACTCTAACCTGTCACTAGTGAGATGGTCGGGGGCCCTTCCTTGTTCCTCTCTGGATTTGGTTACACATAACTAATGTACCCGCAATCCTCCAGCACCCAATGCAGCTCAACGTGTCCCTATTGTATAATAATACCTCTCACACTGCTTACCACTGTGCCACCATGGGTTACTGTAGCTCAGTACAATATGTGATGACGAGTCACTTATTCCCCATTTGCAGCCGTGTGACGTTATAGTGGAGCACACACATCACCCGGATAAGACTGGTGCCTCCACCTCACACACAGGTTCTACCTGTCACATTAATAAGAGCACTGAACACTTTGGAGCAGCGGTTCCCTCGCTAGGTGCAGTTGCAGAGGGGCTATGGGTTGGTGGTCCAGGACCAAATTATATTATTTATGCTCCATGTCATAGGCAAACCCAGAGCTGGTGACTGACACTCATACAATATGTGTACAAACAGACGCCTAGCCATATCCACCATCACATAACTGACCCTAAGGGTGAGAGGTCACCACATCCCTGTCCTCACCACATAACTGACCCTAAGGGTGACAGGTCAGCACATCCCTGTCCCTCACCACATAACTGACCCTAAGGATGACAGGTCAGCACATCCCTGTCCCCACCACATAACTGACCCTAAGGGTGACAGCTCAGCACATCCCCGTCCTCACCACATAACTGACCCTAAGGATGACAGCTCAGCACATCCCCGTCCTCACCACATAACTGACCCTAAGGGTGACAGGTCAGCACATCCCTGTCCTCACCACATAACTGACCCTAAGGGTGACAGGTCAGCACATCCCTGTCCCTCACCACATAACTGACCCTAAGGATGACAGGTCAGCACATCCCTGTCCCCACCACATAACTGACCCTAAGGGTGACAGCACATCCCTGTCCTCACCACATAACTGACCCTAAGGGTGACAGGTCAGCACATCCCCGTCCTCACCACATAACTCACCCTAAGGATGACAGGTCAGCACATCCCTGTCCTCACCACATAACTGACCCTAAGGGTGACAGGTCAGCACATCCCCGTCCTCACCACATAACTGTCCCTAAGGGTGAGAGGTCACCACATCCCCGTCCTCACCACATAACTGACCCTAAGGCTGACAGGTCAGCACATCCCCGTCCCCACGACATAACTGACCCTAAGGGTGACAGGTCAGCACATTCCCGTCCTCACCACATAACTGACCCAAAGGGTGACAGGTCAGCACGTCCCCGTCCTCACCACATAACTGACCCTAAGGGTGACAGGTCAGCACGTCCCCGTCCTCACCACATAACTGACCCTAAGGGTGACAGGTCACCACGTCCCCGTCCTCACCACATAACTGACCCTAAGGGTGACAGGTCACCACGTCCCCGTCCTCACCACATAACTGACCCTAAGGGTGACAGGTCAGCACGTCCCCGTCCTCACCACATAACTGACCCTAAGGGTGACAGGTCAGCACGTCCCCGTCCTCACCACATAACTGACCCTAAGGGTGACAGGTCAGCACGTCCCCGTCCTCACCACATAACTGACCCTAAGGGTGACAGGTCAGCACGTCCCCGTCCTCACCACATAACTGACCCTAAGGGTGACAGGTCAGCACGTCCCCGTCCTCACCACATAACTGACCCTAAGGGTGACAGGTCAGCACGTCCCCGTCCTCACCACATAACTGACCCTAAGGGTGACAGGTCAGCACGTCCCCGTCCTCACCACATAACTGACCCTAAGGGTGACAGGTCAGCACGTCCCCGTCCTCACCACATAACTGACCCTAAGGGTGACAGGTCAGCACGTCCCCGTCCTCACCACATAACTGACCCTAAGGGTGACAGGTCAGCACATCCCCGTCCTCACCACATAACTGACCCTAAGGGTGACAGGTCAGCACATCCCTGTCCCTCACCACATAACTGACCCTAAGGATGACAGCACATCCCTGTCCCCCACCACATAACTCACCCTAAGGATGACAGGTCAGCACATCCCTGTCCTCACCACATAACTGACCCTAAGGGTGACAGGTCAGCACATCCCCGTCCTCACCACATAACTGACCCTAAGGATGACAGCTCAGCACATCCCCGTCCTCACCACATAACTGACCCTAAGGGTGACAGGTCAGCACATCCCTGTCCCCACCACATAACTGACCCTAAGGGTGACAGGTCAGCACATCCCTGTCCCCACCACATAACTGACCCTAAGGGTGACAGGTCAGCACATCCCTGTCCTCACCACATAACTGACCCTAAGGGTGAAAGATCAGCAGAATTTCTTTTTTTGTGAGTTTTTCAATAAAAATCTTTTGTCCTAGTTGTGCTGTGAAATAAAGAACTATGGTGCAGTGGTTTAACAAAGTTTCGGAAGCACGGTTATACCCCTTTCACATCGCAAAAATAACCTGGGATATTGCCAGGTCGAAGTGCTGTGTGAACGCAACACCATCAAATATCCCTGGTCGACACGGCATTTCAACCCAGGTATCGAACAGGGTTGAACACTGGACCGACCTTTGTTGTAGTGCAGTGTGAACAGGTCCTACGGTTATCCAACCCGGAACTGCACAAACACCGATTGGATGTTCCTAGGTCTCACTTGATGATGTCAGCAGCCGGACACACAGGCAGCACACTACATGCACCAGCAGAGGCAGCATTCCGGCAGTCTGGAGGGGGCTAATACCACTAATAACAACAATAAGGGGCTGCGCTTCCTTCTCAATTTCAGTGCGGCACAATACAGAAAGGGCTGATATCTGTCTCCTTCAGGGATGTATTTAGACACAAATCTAACCCAGAAAAAGATAATTTACAAAACCACACACACAATACAAATGCTGCTGTTTGAAAAAGAATCAGAAGTCACTTGATTAAATGGGTAATGGTATGTGAAGAAAAAAACTGAAAGAAGTCGTCCAAAAACCATTCATACCCTTCCTGCTGTGCTGTCCTCTGCTGTACTGTCCTGTCCTCTGCTGTACTGTCCTGTGCTACGGTATGAATGGTTGTTTTTGGACGACTGCTTTGAACCTTTACTATATCTGAATAACAATCCCTACCTGCAGGTTAGGTCAAAAAGACTGCTCACCAGTGTTTCTGATTTAATTTTTGCCATTATTACCGGGATCTTCATATTTTAGTATTATGAAGTATTGGATTTGGTCATTTTTAAATCATTTATGTTATACATTTAATCACAATAAAATTAGACAAGAAATGTAGGTTGTTTTTTACGCTCTTAAGTTTGTGCAGTATCTTTTGGACATATACACAATACATTGCATGTTTTTTTCTTCACATACCGTTAATGCCACTACAGTCATTACAGTGATGGGTAATAGTAGTGATGAAGAAGTGCACTGTGCTGTCAGAGGCTGCATCCTGCTCTCACTGGCTGAGTCACACAGAAGCTGTATCCTGCTCTCACTGGCTGAGTCACACAGCAGAGGCAGCATCTGGCAGCCTGTAGGGAGTAATACCACTACAGTCATTACAGTGATGGGTAATAGTAATGATGAAGAAGTGCACTGTACAATGTGCTGTCAGAGGCTGCATTCTGCTCTCACTGGCTGAGTCACACAGAGGCTGCATCCTGCTCTCACTGGCCGAGTCACACAGAGGCTGCATCCTGCTCTCACTGGCCGAGTCACACAGAAGCTGTATCCTGCTCTCACTGGCTGAGTCACACAGAAGCTGTATCCTGCTCTCACTGGCTGAGTCACACAGCAGATGCAGCATTCTGGCAGCCTGGAGGGGGTAATACCACTACAGTCATTACAGTGATGGGTAATAGTAATGATGAAGTGCAATGTGCTGTCAGAGGCTGCATCCTGCTCTCACTGACTGATACAGCAGAGGCAGCATTCTGCTCTCACTGGCTGCGTCACACAGCAGTAAACCACAAACACTCATGAATTCAGGGCTATACAGTGATAATCGATCAGCCATTATTCCTGCAATGCTGGGAGCAGTTCCCACCCCTCCCTTTTGTAACCTTACCTTTGCAAGTCTAAAAAAGTCAATGTTTAATTACATCCATAGGGTTTTACAGCTCTGATCTGGGTTCAGTGTGAAAGGGACCAACCCGGGTCGAAGGTAAAGTGCAAAAAGGGCCTGAAGCGGGTTACACCAATGTTCAAAATCCCTTGTCAGAGCCGAGTTTGCGATGTGAAAGGCTGCACTGTATAGACAGCGCTGTGTAATATCATAGCATCACTGTAGCATTACACAAGCATGATCTCATACACCACAGGTTTTCTCAAACTCTGGACCTCACATGGCGTCAATCGCTTGCTGAAAGCGATCGCTCTGAATGAGGGTGGCCGCTTACTTTTTTAAGTGCCGCCTCCTGGTCGATCGCTAGGCTGTGGCTTACCACCCACAGCTCTTGCGATCGACCAGGGTGATGGTCGCGATGGTCAAGACCATCGGGACTTGCGACGAGACCCTAAGGTTGGGTCTCGTCAACCGCAAGCCCCAGGGAGCTTCCTGCTCTGATCGAGCAGGAAGCTCCCCACTGACATCATTGCTGGTCAGTGGGGCCACCCCCAAACGGCAAGTGTTCCGTGGGGAACGCCTCCGTTTGGCTGCCCACGCCCCCTGCCCGCATCCCAAACGTGGCGAGCTGTCACTCCCCATCGATAGCTCGCCCCCTTTGGTGCGAGACCCGTAGCGACAGAGTGCCCATCGGTAGCCGGGTCTCGCGCATGTGCACGTCGGAGCCAGCTCCGATGTGCGTATGCCCAGTGGGGAAACATCGACCCGGTAGCAAGCGCTCAGCGCTTGCGACCGGGTCTGAATGACCCCCTCTGTTTTCAGGACCCCAAACGGTGCATGTTTTCCAGGTCTCCTCACAGAATCACAAGTTAAATAATTATTTCCATCAGTGAATAATGAATACACCTGTGCACCTGCTGGGTGACCTGGAAAACGTGACCTGTGTGGGGTCCCGAGGACAGAGTTTGAGAACCTCTGTTATACACAGATGGACTAGATCTCCTCACAGCAATACAAAGATTGCCAAAAAACGTCTTTACCTTCTGTGCTCTCAGCGTTATATTATACATATTTCATCGTCTTTACCTTCTGTGCTCTCAGCGTTCTATTATACATATTTCATCGCCTTTACCTTCTGTGCTCTCAGCGTTATATTATACATATTTCATCGTCTTTACCTTCTGTGCTCTCAGCGTTATATTATACATATTTCATCGTCTTTACCTTCTGTGCTCTCAGCGTTCTATTATACATATTTCATCGCCTTTACCTTCTGTGCTCTCAGCGTTCTATTATACATATTTCATCGCCTTTACCTTCTGTGCTCTCAGCGTTCTATTATACATATTTCATCGCCTTTACCTTCTGTGCTCTCAGCGTTCTATTATACATATTTCATCGCCTTTACCTTCTGTGCCCTCAGCGTTATATTATACATATTTCATCGCCTTTACCTTCTGTGCTCTCAGCGTTCTATTATACATATTTCATCGCCTTTACCTTCTGTGCTCTCAGCGTTCTATTATACATATTTCATCGCCTTTACCTTCTGTGCTCTCAGCGTTCTATTATACATATTTCATCGCCTTTACCTTCTGTGCTCTCAGCGTTCTATTATACATATTTCATCGCCTTTACCTTCTGTGCTCTCAGCGTTCTATTATACATATTTCATCGTCTTTACCTTCTGTGCTCTCAGCGTTATATTATACATATTTCATCGCCTTTACCTTCTGTGCTCTCAGCGTTCTATTATACATATTTCATCGCCTTTACCTTCTGTGCTCTCAGCGTTCTATTATACATATTTCATCGCCTTTACCTTCTGTGCTCTCAGCGTTCTATTATACATATTTCATCGCCTTTACCTTCTGTGCTCTCAGCGTTCTATTATACATATTTCATCGTCTTTACCTTCTGTGCTCTCAGCGTTATATTATACATATTTCATCGTCTTTAGCTGTAGTTTAATTTAATCTACAGTTATGACACAAATTGACCACACACAAAAAAGGCACAGATCATAAATACATCCTAAAATAAATAAATATATTCTGTCTTTACAATGGTAAGCATAGCTGAAGCCCTTCAGCAGCCAATATAGGGTCCCTAGAGGTGTGAGGGTGTATCCTGGGGGCATACACACGGGCTGCCGCCCTTACATTAGGGCATCTGTCGGTATATACATTCTGTTATTGCGGGGTGAGAAGCACAATCACATCCGTTTGTGTAAGGTCACTGGCGGGAGAGGTACAGCGCAGCTCCTGATTTACCAGACGGGATGGAGCTATAACCACAGTCACTCCAAAGCTGGAACAGACAGAACCGGCTCAGTTTATGTGATGCCTGCAGCCAGGATCGGAGGCAGCTGACCTGCAGACACTGTGGTCACTGTCACCCATCGTAGGTCCCGTTCTCCTGCCCTGGATCCGGGCCACATACACAGCTGCTGGGCAACGATGTACACAGGATAAGCCAAACTTCATTCCTGGTGACTTTTTAATGATTCTGTACTTGAGCTCTCCCTGAAAAATATAAGAGGTCACAATAATCGCATCTGAGATCTATCACTGGCCGCTAATCTACTACACACGTTCCCTCTGAGAGAGGAGGACGCCGAGAGCACGATAATCACATCTGAGATCCATCACCGGCCGCTAATCTACTACACACGTTCCCTATGAGAGAGGAGGACGCCGAGAGCACGATAATCCCATCTGAGATCTATCACCGGCCGCTAATCTACTACACACGTTCCCTCTGAGAGGAGGACGCCGAGAGCACGATAATCACATCTGAGATCTATCACCGGCCACTAATCTACTACACACGTTCCCTCTGAGAGGAGGACGCCGAGAGCACGATAATCACATCTGAGATCATTCACCGGCCGTATAATCTACTACACACGTTCCCTGAGAGAGGAGGACGCCGAGAGCACGATAATCACATCTGAGATCGATCACCGGCCGCTAATCTACTACACACGTTCCCTCTGAGAGAGGAGGACGCAGAGAGCACGATAATCACATCTGACATCTATCACCGGCCGCTAATCTATTACACACGTTCCCTCTGAGAGAGGAGGAGGCCGAGAGCACAATAATCACATCTGAGATCTATCACCGGCCGCTAATCTACTACACACGTTCCCTCTGAGAGAGGAGGACGCCGAGAGCACGATAATCCCATCTGAGATCCATCACCGGCCGCTAATCTACTACACACGTTCCCTCTGAGAGAGGAGGACGCCGAGAGCACGATAATCCCATCTGAGATCTATCACCGGCCGCTAGTCTACTACACACGTTCCCTCAGAGAGGAGGACACAGAGAGCACGATAACAAGAGATATGGTAAGAACTTACCTTTGTTATCTCTGTTTCTACGAAGTCCATAGGGTCCACAGGGTTGACCTTGGGGTATAGGTTGGGAACCAAATCCGGGCACCACGCAGTTAAAGCTTTTAGCTCCCAGGATGCACTTGGGTCCACTCTCCCTATAACCCCACCCCCAGCCAGAGGCACCTCAGTTTGTAAGTAGCCAAAGGCCGGAGGAGGAGAAAAAAAGAGAGAAAACTGGAACACTCGATAACCACACTCACAGAAATGGGAGACGGAAAACCGGTGACCAGTCACACAGCCCATTTGAAGCCAGGTGCGTCAGGGCGGGCGCCCTGTGGACCCTATGGACTTCGTAGAAACAGAGATAACAAAGGTAAGTTCTTACCATATCTCTTGTTTTCTACTTCAGGGTCCATAGGGGGTCCACAGGGTTGACCTTGGGGATGTCCCAAAGCAGTTCAACCAAGGGAGGGGACGCTCCTGTGCTGAGAGGAGAATCAGCCGCCAAAAAGGAAGCATCCTGAGAGGCAAAGGAAAACAATGCCTAGAACCTTAAAAAGGTGTGGACAGAAGACCACGTGGCCACCTAGCAAGGCAAAGCAGCCAAGGCGCCACAGCGAGCCACCCACGAGGGTTACATGGCCCGAGAAAAAACAAGCAGCAACAACAGAAAGGCCTACCCATGGGTAGGCCCCTGAAGAAGACATACGAGGCCGTCCAGCCAACATATGGCCATAGGCCGGCCATCCTTTCCTGTTAAAACCAGAAATCTCAGACCACCAATAAGGAGTCCGATTTCCGTCAGGAACTTGAATGGATCACATAAATCCACAGAGGCCGGACCACAGTCAATGAGGCCACACCACCCGAGAGGACTGGGGACTGAATGGCCGCACCATAAGTTCCAGAATAATATGGAACCTGAAAATCACTAAGAAGAAACACAGGGTGAGAGCAACTCACACCCTGACAAGATGCCCTCCAGAAGAGGG
The DNA here is from genome assembly GCA_031769625.1 of Taudactylus pleione. NCBI lineage: Eukaryota > Metazoa > Chordata > Amphibia > Anura > Myobatrachidae > Taudactylus > Taudactylus pleione. The sequence continues at coordinate 1,098,327 of JAUIMM010001977.1, read as the reverse complement.
AGCCACATGAGAACGCTCCCAATTCCGACACTCACCTGGTTGATATAAACTCCCTGATAGAAAGAGAGAAAGCCAAAGCAATAGACCATGTAATGGCTATCACAACCAGCGGTTCCATTAACTTTGCCCGGAGTTAACAAAGAACCACTCCTAACTCCCAAGGAGTCCCTAGGGAGGAAAAATGGAGGCATGATCCAGAAAACACTCCAAAGGATGAACTGGATATCAGAGCGGAGCAATTCCATAACCTAATCATACTGACAGTGTAGAGATCTGCACTGTCAGGAAGGCCAGGCCGAGGGTGAAACCCAAGCCAGCCGGAAGGAATGCCAGAATATCTGGAAATCCTGGACACCAGAGGATCGCATCGATAGGTATAATACCATAAGAATGATGGCTGCCACAGTTTGTGGTAGGTTCCAGCAAAAGCTGATCCATGTGCTCCAATCATTCCAACGATGAAAAAGCCATGGAAGCCGTAAGGCCACTGTAGGGACGTAGTCAAAGACAAACGACCCAGGTCCAAGGCAAACCCCAGGACCCTGAGACAACAGGTCTGGGTAGTGAAGCATCAGGAATGGAGTATCGATGGAGAGACTCCGAAAAACCAAGTACCCCTGACATCTGGGGCAATCAGGAGCCACCAGCAGGAAAGCATCTCTGTCTCGATTGAAACACTTCCCTCGAGGAATAATGGAGACTGGAGAACACAGGTACGCAAATTGGAAGAACCCCTTCACCGACAAAGAGTCACTGAAGGTTGCTTCAGAATCCCCAGAGTTGGACTGTAACACCATAGTGTGATAGAGTCAGAAGGCCATGAGTGTCACCTCAGGAGGGCCCCCCCCCTGCTCACCAGGAGATGAAACCTCTCTTGGGGAAGAGACTAGTCCCCGGGATGCACGTCGTAACGGCTGAGGACTCCCGCTTCCCAATGGAGAGCACCTGAAATGAACACTGTCGAGATGGTCGGAAGGAAACCCTCAGACAATGTCCGAATGTATGACATACCTGACATTGCCACCCAACGAACAGTATTGCTAAAAAGGAAGCTACTGTTCTGACCCTGTCGGACTGAACTTTTTCAGGTTCACCGGGAAACAAGGGCTATGCCAGAGTGAAGGCCCAAGACAGGCTAAAGTTCCAACAAGTTAATTGACAGGGTGGAATCGACAGACATCCAATTGCACTGAAATGGATGCGAACCAGACACTGTCCTTAGCAAAGAATACCCTGGACGAGATGGTCATAGTCACCCGAAAAGGGACAGACTTGCCTCCGGGGAGAGCAGCATCATTTGAACAGTGATCAGACAGAAAAAAAAAAACTTGTTCCATCTGGAGATAAGCCAATTATGGAAAGGCCTGGAATGGAACTAAGCCCATTCCACCCTTCCAAAGGCAGACACTGAATAGTGGACCATGCCTCCCAGAGTGCAAAGACATATGTCGACTGCGCAGACATCCATGTACTCCTAATGGAAGAGTGGAGATGCCGTCTTACGCCAGAAGAATTCTCAGATTCTGAGAATCCAGCAGGGCTCCTAGGTGAAGAATACCCAGAGAGGGATGCAGGGAGGACTTTTTCCCCATTGATTAAACTTCTGCACCCTGAAGAAGCCACAGTCAACCTGACCCGGCTGTAAAGTACCCCGGTGATCCTGCTAAGAGCAGGAGGCCATCCAGGTACAGGAGCATTGGGATATACTGAACAGAAGAACTGTCAGAAAATCCAAAACCCTGGTAAACCCCTGTGGGGCTGAGAACAGTCCCAACAGGCAGAGCCCGAAAACCGTAAGTTCTGTGATACAGCAAACCTCAGTCCATGCTGAGGCAAGGTCTCTGTAAGTGCCCGTAGGCACACGTCCTGTATATCCAGTGATACCATAAAGTCCCCAGGTTCCAAACATAGTATGATGGAGCATAGGGATTGCCTCCTGAGCCCAGGTAGCTTTAGGAACTGGTTCAGGGAATTGAGACAGAGAATAGGCCAGAGGACCATTCAGCCACCGCACCAGAAAGAAAGCAGAACAACCAGTCCCTCGCTGAGAAAGTGGGGATGGCCCAATTAGCTCCGCTTACCCAAACAACAACTGTATAGCTTTCTGGATTCGTAAGGCCCTGTTCGGGTCCGAATAAGGGCCTGCGTACCATCACATGGAAATAGGCCGCCTGAGCAAAGAGAGGGCGTACCCTCCTACCCACGTAGCCGCGGCAACTAGACACTAGTACCGGGCGAACTGAGAAAATCGCCATCTCCCAGTGGTAGGCCTGTCTCGTCATGCTTACGATATATCTGTAGGTTCAGAAGCAGTATCGGCTGGCAGTCCAGGCCTGCTCGGTTGAAAAAACAGACCTTTAGGCTGACCCAGAGGACAAAAAGACTTAATAGACTTAGTCTGAGGCCCTGTAGTGGGCATAGCTAAAGGCGGGAAATTTGTACTGCCACTGTCAAGGTCAGGACCCAACAAGATCTACCCTATAGATGGTATCTGCACCTCTGCATTCCCAGAGCGCAGCCATAGGGTATTACGGAGGATACCGTCGCAGCCGGAACTCTGAAAGTTAGGAGACTGGTATCCAATATAGGCATGTCCACCTATGACAACTGCATATATTACATGAGCGACCAAATACATTTGAACCCCAGACGTGTTGGTGGGGAAAAAACATTACAAATGCATCAGCTCAGTATGCAATAGTATTAACCAACCATGCTATCGCCATGGTAGGATGGGTAACAACCCCTGAAAGCGAGTATACTGATTTCAGGCAGAGTTACCACCTACGGATCAGAAGAATCCGACCACGCAGGAATGGGATGCATAGTAACGTCTGTAATCTGACGAGTAACACGCCCATCCACCCCATGAGGGGCTCGTGATGACCCTCAGGGAATTTGGGACAGGAGGCCAAACACTGTTGCAATACCTCATAACTGACAACAGCCAGAGTCCCGCCATGCGATCCCCCCGCTAGTCAGCAACAGGGAACCAGAAGACACGCAATACTGAGGGTGTATGATACAGGTGCAGGTCAACATTCACTCTAACCAGAATGGACCTGCTACCAGCCCTAAAGCAGGGATAATAATACTTGAAATAGGCTTCCCCCCGTGTAAGAGGGAAAGAGCCCAAAACAGTATCCAGTTCACGCAGAGCCAACTGGGAAGTAACCACAGGGCGTCAACCACGCCAATTTGCGTTTCGTAGAAAACGACATCCACCCAGGGTGGCCGTGGGAATCCCTGCAAGGGGAATGACAGACTATGGTGGCACCAGGGGGATTTCATATACTGCGAAAACCCCATGCAGGGAGCGATAGTCTGTGTCACAGGGGAAGAGTGCAAGGAACTGCGAGATACCCTGAGATGAAAAGGGCAGTATGGTGAAGTAACCCCAAGTGAGGTACAACAATGGGGCCCGCCCGGCGATCCGCAATTGAGAGGATCCCAAGAAAACAAACCTCCCAAGGGGGTCGTGAAAGGGGCCGGCACCAGATGACGCCACACACAGAACCCTTTATGAAACAAATCCTCCGCAATAACACCTGCAGCACATGACTTGCAGGATAGTAAAAATGGGTGCAGTATAACGCTCTATCTCCTGGTCAAACATATCTGACCAATCTTGGCGGAAATATCAAGCAGTGCTATACTGGTCCTGACTGATGCTAAAATTAGCCGCAGGGACCCATTTTCAGCGTATGCAACACACAGTTCCAACGAAAATGTGGCAACGTGCAGCACGCAACAGTATGTGACAAACCTCACAAATATCAACGAGTATATAAATGTGAGGTCTCAGAACCACCCTAAGTACAGCTGTATTAGGGCAGATAAGGAAAAGGGATAGATATACACTGACAGGTGAGAGAATTAAATACAGACAGTCAGCACTAGCATAAGTCACATACAATGCAGATATATACATATATACATAAACATGTCATATAATATACTGCACTATTACACTGCATTCAACTTACCCAGATTCAGTGTCTGGGAAGGCTACAGCGCTGTGTACACTGACCTGATGGTGAGGTACGCAGGGGGACTGGACTCACTGCCATCTCCGGAGCTCTGCTGCTGCACCACAAGAAAATGGCCGCTGGAGACCTCAGAAGAAGCGTGGCCCGCGGAGGAAGCAGCTCAGCGACGCCAGACTATACATACTGAAAGGCGCGCTGAACTGAGGGGAGGAGCCGCTGTAACAGGGAAAGCTTCCTCCCCTGGCCGGCTATTAAGCCCCCGGGACGCCGGCTCCCAGCACCGAACACTAAGTCCCTGGTGGTCTAGTGGACACACGGGGTATGGGGGGCCCGCCGCCACTGCCGGCGCCTCCGGTCTGTCCCCGGAGACCGGAGGCACAGGACTGCATATTAAATGCGCGGATCACCGCAAGCGGTGATCCGCGACCTTACCTGCTCCCCGTAGATCCGGCAGCAGTCCTGGGCGCCCGCAGAGTCCGGCTAGTACAGACTCTGGGGTCCCGCTGAGATCCCCAGATCTGTACTGGCGTCTCAGCGCCGGCGGGGTGACGGAGCGGCAGCTTAGACGTCCTATGGACAGTCCGACGCTGCCGCTCTGAAAGTCCAAAGTAAAAATAAAAAAACTCTGTACTTAGAAAAAAATAAAGCTTAGGGGCTGCTAATCAGCTCCCCACTGCACTAAACGGTGACCCGACTCCGGCCGGGCACAACTTAAACTGAGGTGCCTCTGGCTGGGGGTGGGGTTATAGGGAGAGTGGACCCAAGTGCATCCTGGGAGCTAAAAGCTTTAACTGCGTGGTGCCCAGATTTGGTTCCCAACCTATACCCCAAGGTCAACCCTGTGGACCCCCTATGGACCCTGAAGTAGAAAATCACATCTGAGATCTATCACCGGCCGCTAATCTACTACACACGTTCCCTCTGAGGAGGACGCCGAGAGCACGATAATCACATCTGAGATCTATCACCGGCCGCTAATCTACTACACACGTTCCCTCTGAGAGAGGAGGACGCCGAGAGCACGATAATCCCATCTGAGATCTATCACCGGCCGCTAGTCTACTACACACGTTCCCTCTGAGAGAGGAGGAGGCCGAGAGCACAATAATCACATCTGAGATCTATCACCGGCCGCTAATCTACTACACACGTTCCCTCTGAGAGAGGAGGACGCCGAGAGCACGATAATCACATCTGAGATCTATCACCGGCCGCTAATCTACTACACACGTTCCCTCTGAGAGAGGAGGACGCCGAGAGCACGATAATCCCATCTGAGATCTATCACCGGCCGCTAGTCTACTACACACGTTCCCTCAGAGAGGAGGACACAGAGAGCACGATAATCACATCTGAGATCTATCACCGGCCGCTAATCTACTACACACGTTCCCTCTGAGAGAGGAGGAGGCCGAGAGCACGATAATCACATCTGAGATCTATCACCGGCCGCTAATCTACTACACACGTTCCCTATGAGAGAGGAGGACGCCGAGAGCACGATAATCACACCTGAGATCTATCACCGGCCGCTAATCTACTACACACGTTCCCTCTGAGAGAGGAGGACGCCGAGAGCACGATAATCCCATCTGAGATCTATCACCGGCCGCTAGTCTACTACACACGTTCCCTCAGAGAGGAGGACACAGAGAGCACGATAATCACATCTGAGATCTATCACCGGCCGCTAATCTACTACACACGTTCCCTCTGAGAGAGGAGGAGGCCGAGAGCACGATAATCACATCTGAGATCTATCACCGGCCGCTAATCTACTACACACGTTCCCTCTGAGAGAGGAGGACGCCGAGAGCACGATAATCCCATCCGAGATCCATCACCGGCCGCTAATCTACTACACACGTTCCCTCTGAGGAGGACGCCGAGAGCACGATAATCACATCCGAGATCTATCACCAGCCGCTAATCTACTACACACGTCCCCTCGGAGAGCACCTATGATTAGTGATTCCTGGTCAGGACACAGCAGCGAGCCTGGCATAGCCAGAGATTGGCTGATAGCAATAGCCACCTCTCACCCTCTGGTTCTGCCTTTACATAAACCCTGATACCATGCGCTTTATGGTCTGTACACAGGATAATCACACATCCAGCGCATGCCACCATTATAGTCTTCTTGGGGAAAAGTAAACGCCTTATTGTGCCAGGTAAAATCAGCTTTTATAATGCACTGCATTGGCCATACCCATCACAGCACAAGCTCTACGTACTCACCATATAGGGAAATGTGACGGATACTCTGGCGTACCTCCGTTCTGTCCCCCCATACCTAGAAACCAAGAACAGGATGCAAATTAGCTACAGTCTTTATAATAACTACGGTGAGATGACTGTAGTACAGAATGACAGGCTATACAGTGCCAGGATGGGGGCGTCTGGTGCTATATATCACTAACGGTGACTGTAGTACAGAATGCCAGGCTACACAGTGCCAGGATGGGGGCGTCTGGTGCTATATATCACTAACGGTGACTGTAGTACAGAATGACAGGCTATACAGTGCCAGGATGGGGGCGTCTGGTGCTATATATCACTAACGGTGACTGTAGTACAGAATGCCAGGCTATACAGTGCCAGGATGGGGGCGTCTGGTGCTATATATCACTAACGGTGACTGTAGTACAGAATGACAGGCTATACAGTGCCAGGATGGGGGCGTCTGGTGCTATATATCACTAACGGTGACTGTACTACAGAATGACAGGCTATACAGTGCCAGGATGGGGGCGTCTGGTGCTATATATCACTAACGGTGACTGTAGTACAGAATGACAGGCTATACAGTGCCAGGATGGGGGCGTCTGGTGCTATATATCACTAACGGTGACTGTAGTACAGAATGACAGGCTATACAGTGCCAGGATGGGGGCGTCTGGTGCTATATATCACTAACGGTGACTGTAGTACAGAATGACAGGCTATACAGTGCCAGGATGGGGGCGTCTGGTGCTATATATCACTAATGGTGACTGTACTACAGAATGACAGGCTATACAGTGCCAGGATGGGGGCGTCTGGTGCTATATATCACTAACGGTGACTGTACTACAGAATGACAGGCTACACAGTGCCAGGATGGGGGCGTCTGGTGCTATATATCACTAACGGTGACTGTAGTACAGAATGCCAGGCTATACAGTGCCAGGATGGGGGCGTCTGGTGCTATATATCACTAACGGTGACTGTAGTACAGAATGACAGGCTATACAGTGCCAGGATGGGGGCGTCTGGTGCTATATATCACTAACGGTGACTGTACTACAGAATGACAGGCTATACAGTGCCAGGATGGGGGCGTCTGGTGCTATATATCACTAACGGTGACTGTAGTACAGAATGACAGGCTATACAGTGCCTGGATGGGGGCGTCTGGTGCTATATATCACTAACGGTGACTGTAGTACAGAATGACAGGCTATACAGTGCCAGGATGGGGGCGTCTGGTGCTATATATCACTAACGGTGACTGTAGTACAGAATGACAGGCTATACAGTGCCAGGATGTGGGCGTCTGGTGCTATATATCACTAATGGTGACTGTACTACAGAATGACAGGCTATACAGTGCCAGGATGGGGGCGTCTGGTGCTATATATCACTAACGGTGACTGTACTACAGAATGACAGGCTACACAGTGCCAGGATGGGGGCGTCTGGTGCTATATATCACTAACGGTGACTGTAGTACAGAATGACAGGCTATACAGTGCCAGGATGGGGGCGTCTGGTGCTATATATCACTAACGGTGACTGTAGTACAGAATGACAGGCTACACAGTGCCAGGATGGGGGCGTCTGGTGCTATATATCACTAACGGTGACTGTAGTACAGAATGACAGGCTATACAGTGCCAGGATGGGGGCGTCTGGTGCTATATATCACTAATGGTGACTGTACTACAGAATGACAGGCTATACAGTGCCAGGATGGGGGCGTCTGGTGCTATATATCACTAACGGTGACTGTAGTACAGAATGCCAGGCTATACAGTGCCAGGATGGGGGCGTCTGGTGCTATATATCACTAACGGTGACTGTAGTACAGAATGCCAGGCTATACAGTGCCAGGATGGGGGCGTCTGGTGCTATATATCACTAACGGTGACTGTAGTACAGAATGACAGGCTATACAGTGCCAGGATGGGGGCGTCTGGTGCTATATATCACTAACGGTGACTGTAGTACAGAATGACAGGCTATACAGTGCCAGGATGGGGGCGTCTGGTGCTATATATCACTAACGGTGACTGTAGTACAGAATGACAGGCTATACAGTGCCAGGATGGGGGCGTCTGGTGCTATATATCACTAACGGTGACTGTACTACAGAATGACAGGCTATACAGTGCCAGGATGGGGGCGTCTGGTGCTATATATCACTAACGGTGACTGTAGTACAGAATGACAGGCTATACAGTGCCAGGATGGGGGCGTCTGGTGCTATATATCACTAACGGTGACTGTAGTACAGAATGACAGGCTATACAGTGCCAGGATGGGGGCGTCTGGTGCTATATATCACTAACGGTGACTGTAGTACAGAATGACAGGCTATACAGTGCCAGGATGGGGGCGTCTGGTGCTATATATCACTAACGGTGACTGTACTACAGAATGACAGGCTATACAGTGCCAGGATGGGGGCGTCTGGTGCTATATATCACTAACGGTGACTGTACTACAGAATGACAGGCTACACAGTGCCAGGATGGGGGCGTCTGGTGCTATATATCACTAATGGTGACTGTACTACAGAATGACAGGCTATACAGTGCCAGGATGGGGGCGTCTGGTGCTATATATCACTAATGGTGACTGTACTACAGAATGACAGGCTACACAGTGCCAGGATGGGGGCGTCTGGTGCTATATATCACTAACGGTGACTGTAGTACAGAATGACAGGCTATACAGTGCCAGGATGGGGGCGTCTGGTGCTATATATCACTAACGGTGACTGTACTACAGAATGACAGGCTATACAGTGCCAGGATGGGGGCGTCTGGTGCTATATATCACTAACGGTGACTGTAGTACAGAATGACAGGCTATACAGTGCCAGGATGGGGGCGTCTGGTGCTATATATCACTAACGGTGACTGTAGTACAGAATGACAGGCTATACAGTGCCAGGATGGGGGCGTCTGGTGCTATATATCACTAACGGTGACTGTAGTACAGAATGCCAGGCTATACAGTGCCAGGATGGGGGCGTCTGGTGCTATATATCACTAACGGTGACTGTAGTACAGAATGCCAGGCTATACAGTGCCAGGATGGCTACAGGGAGATTGTTGGTTATATTTGCCAGAGATACCAGTGTGTGACCCCAGGGGTGTAGTTGGGGCAAATAGCGGTGGCCGGGTACCAGGCGTGACCTCTCCCCTAGGGGTTGTTCCCAGAGTGTATGTGACCCTCCCTCACGAGTAGTTGCCGATGTGTGTTGGGGCAGATACCAGTGTTTGTGACTCCTCCCCCGAGGCAGTCGGGGGAAGATAATGTACGTTATACCCTCTCCCCAGAGGTAGTTACTGGTGTGACCCCTCCCTCTGGTGTAATTGCCATTATGAGACACCTCCCCCTGCGGTAGTTGCCAGTGTATGGGGGGTGCTGTTGGGGTAGTTGCCAGTGTATGGGGGGTGCTGTTGGGGTAGTTGCCAGTGTATGGGGGGTGCTGTTGGGGTAGTTGCCAGTGTATGGGGGGTGCTGTTGGGGTAGTTGCCGATGTATTTGAACCCTCCCCTGGGAGCAGTTTCCGCTGTGTGCAACCCCTTATCTGGAGGGTAGTTTCTGCTTTATGTAGGTGTGGGTGTAACCCCTCCACTGGGGGCATTTGCCGCTGTGTGTGACCTTTCCCCCGGGGTAGTTACCGGTGCCTGACCAATCCTTTGGGGGTAGTTGCTGGTGTTTTTTGGTAGAAACAATACCAGTGTGTCGGGACCCCTCCCCCTGGGGGGCAGTTGGCGCTGTGTGTCGGGACCCCTTCCCCCTGGGGGCAGTTGGCGCTGTGTGTCGGGACCCCTTCCCCCTGGGGGCAGTTGGCGCTGTGTGTCGGGACCCCTCCCCCTGGGGGGCAGTTGGCGCTGTGTGTCGGGACCCCTTCCCCCTGGGGGCAGTTGGCGCTGTGTGTCGGGACCCCTCCCCCTGGGGGGCAGTTGGCGCTGTGTGTCGGGACCCCTCCCCCTGGGGGGCAGTTGGCGCTGTGTGTCGGGACCCCTCCCCCTGGGGGGCAGTTGGCGCTGTGTGTCGGGATCTTTACTCCCGGGGGGGCAGTTGCCGGTGTGTGTGGGGGCAGCTCACCCTGGCGGTAGTAGAGGCCATTGACCGTGGGCCCGTAGCTCCTCCAGGCCAGCTGGATGGCGGCGACACTGAGGAAGAGCCAGGCCAGCAGCGCTTTGCACAGGGCGGCTCTGAGGTCGTTGCTCTCCCAGTCCCGGGTGAAGTCAGCGCTGAGGGCCAGTAGGCAGCCCAGGAGCGGGGACAGCAGCTGGGAGCCCCAGTCCGTCTCCTCCGCCATCTTACCCGCCTCCTCCGCCGGCCGCCATTACTGACTGCGCGCCGCCATCTTACCGCTCGCACATTCCACACTCACAGCCGCAACCGCCGAGAAATCACCGGGCGGACCGGAGAGCAGAGTTGTAGTCCGGGACCGCCGCCGTTATCCGAGCACACGCCGGTAACCGGCGGCTCATTTACCTCCGAGCGCGAATCAGCTGCCGCCAACCGTCAGACAGCCCGCCCCGCCCATTTACCTGTCAGTCACGGCTAGCGGGCGTGGCTTGTAGAGCAGGAACCGCCCACCTCAGAGTGAGCCTCAGTACTGGGCAGACACCTGGCTCCAGCCCTGGGGTGGGGGGAACATTATATTCTGCCAGGGGCCATTTGGATATTTATAACATCAGTTGGGGCCAGGGGGCCATACTGGCCGCTGTGTCGGCAAATCGACATTGTTATCACAGTGTGTACCGACATTCAGGATGACAGGTGCCCCCCCCACCCCAATAAATCCCCAACAGCCCATTACAGGATGTGCCAATGGGTGACCGCCGGCAGCTCTGGTATGTCACACAAACCGTACAGTAACAGTATGTACGGACTACTACCTACCGTCGTACCGCAGTGTAAAGGCGTGTATCCACTACACGATATAACCACATCGTTCAATCGTTCATTAATCGTGCAGTGAATATGCCGGCAACAACCATCGATGTGCGTTCCTGCTGGTCGATGTCAGTGTCTTTCATACTGCCCGAGCTGCCGATATTGTCAGGTTGTGCATGATCGGCGATGACGGAGGGTGCCTGCACTGAGCGTCATATCGTTCAGACCTGATCGCACGGCTCCGTTCTCACGCAGTCTGACGATGTTTGCATTCTGCGTGTGCGCGAACTGGCCACTGTGATCGGAAATCGACTGCAGCGAGCACACGGAGTCTCCATACAGTGACTGACAGGGCCTGACAGTTTGAGGGTGGTGACGGAGGGGTGGTCAGAGAAACGCAGGCGTGCCTGCCCGCTTAAACGCCATTTCAGGGGCATGCAGCGACGGCATACGCATCATAACGTCTAGTTACACACACACAAACATTAGCAATGTCTGCAGTAAGGTCAGGTCACCCACAACTTGTGCATGTGAGTCCCATGGTTCTCCATGTTACCGATGGTTTTGCTGTCTTGCGAGAACGTAAGGGAAGTCGGCGGCATTTTGTAGTGTTGGGTGCCTACTTGCTGTGCTGCGGTTACATTGCGTATGGGGTAATTAGCATATTTTTGCATTAACAAGCTGTGTGTGTTCAGGTCCAATATCCACTGCACAGTATAATGAACGATCATGATGTCGTTATCAGTCAGTCGTTAATTAGTCGTGTAGTGGATATGCAGCTAAAGGATCATCCCTGAGAAGAGGCAGCAAGACTCACCCCTCCCATACGGAATCGGTATGAAACATCAATGGACGGGATTCCGTCTGTCAGTACACTGACAGCGACATCCCGATGGTTCAAATCCCAACAGGGGAACGGTAAGTAATGTTCCCCTGTCCTATTTACCCCCTAACCCTCCTTTCCTGTACCATAATACTAACCCTCCCTACCCCATACCCTAACCCTCCCGGTAAGTGCCTAAACCTAACCCTCCCCCCTTAGTGCCTAACCCCCCACCCAATCGTGCCTGAACCTAACCCCCCCTGCCCAGAGCCTAAAGCTAACTCTCCCCAGGGCACCTAAAGTCCTCATCCCCCACGGCTGATACTCCCCTTTCTGCGGTGTCCTTACGATCGGGATGCCGTCTGTCGGGTTACCAACATTGGCATCCCGCGTCATGTCGGGATTTTGGCACCAGTGTTTGGGATTCCAATGCCGGGGTTCTGCCAGATGGCATCCCGCTTGTTGGGATCCTCACCGCATCCCCTCCCATACATGATGTTACATAACATGGTACTATACATAACCTAACACATCATAACTCACCCCCCATCACCCGCTCACCTGGTGTGTTTGCGGTCCCTGCTGCTCCGCCTGCCGCTGCTGAGGGTGCCGGTGTGCTCTGATTGGAGACCACTTTGGCCGGTGCCTCCCCGATCCAGCCGGCCAGGGAACCCAACAACCCCAAAGGCTGCGGGTGACTGTCTTCCGGTGCGAGAGTGTGCCACATATCCACACAAGACTATCACCATGGCCCCCCTCCAGCGGCCCTACCCGGGGGGCCACCCCGCAGGTTCCTATGCCTGCCGCTGAGGTGGACGCCCGCCGCGCTGTCTCTGCTGCCGCCGAGGTGGACGCCCGCCGCGCTGTCTCTGCTGCCGCCGAGGTGGACGCCCGCCGCGCTGTCTCTGCTGCCGCCGTGGGGGACGCCCGCCGCGCTGTCCCTGCTGCCGTCGAGGGGGACGCCCGCCGCGCTGTCCTTGCTGCCGCCGAGGGGGACGCCCGCCGCGCTGTCCTTGCTGCCGCCGAGGGGGACGCCCGCCGCGCTATCCTTGCTGCCGCTGAGGGGGACGCCCGCCGCGCTGTCTCTGCAGCCGCTGAGGGGGACGCCCGCCGCGCTGTCTCTGCTGCCGCTGAGGGGGACGCCCGCCGCGCTGTCTCTGCTGTAGTCATAGAGCTAAGATACCCTGTGGTGACCATGGGGGGGGCAGAGGATGCAGTGATGGGGGCCCATGCTTATGGGGTGTGACCAGTCTCCAAAGGGAGTGTGGCCAGATACCACAGAGAGTGCATGGTCTGGTGGTTTCCAAATCCTTGGATACCGAACTAATGAAAAAACATCTAGCAACAAATAAATATATAGAAACAGCATACACATGATTTAGGACCATTACAGTAAAATATACCACTCAGTCTATGACGGGATACAGACACACACCATCTATAACATGAATGCAGCAGGCACATAAATACAGCCAGCATGATTTATTAAAGACTCCGCTCCCCCCAGTAGTCCCCCCCTATACAGTGCCCCCAGTAGTGGTCCCCACTCCTATATCCTCATATACACTTCTCTATAACCCAATACACTCCTATATCCTCATATACACTCCTCTATAACCCAATACACTCCTATATCCTCATATACACTCCTCTATAACCCAATACACTCCTATATCCTCCTCTATAACCCAATACACTCCTCTATAACCCAATACACTCCTATTTTCTCATATACACTTCTCTATAACCCAATACACTCCTCTATAACCCAATACACTCCTATATCCTCCTATACACTCCTCTATAACCCAATACACTCCTCTATAACCCAATACACTCCTCTATAACCCAATACACTCCTATATCCTCATATAACCTCCTCTATAACCCAATACACTCCTATATCCTCATATACACTCCTCTATAACCCAATACACTCCTATATCCTCATATACACTCCTCTATAACCCAATACACTCCTATATCCTCATAACCTCCTCTATAACCCAATACACTCCTATATCCTCATATACACTCCTCTATAACCCAATACACCCCTATATCCTCATATACACTCCTCTATAACCCAATACACTCCTATATCCTCATATACACTTCTCTATAACCCAATACACTCCTATATCCTCATATACACTCCTCTATAACCCAATACACTCCTCTATAACCCAATACACTCCTATATCCTCATATACACTTCTCTATAACCCAATACACTCCTATATCCTCATATACACTCCTCTATAACCCAATACACTCCTCTATAACCCAATACACTCCTATATCCTCATATACACTCCTCTATAACCCAATACACTCCTCTATAACCCAATACACTCCTATATCCTCATATACACTCCTCTATAACCCAATACACTCCTATATCCTCATATAACCTCCTCTATAACCCAATACACTCCTCTTTAACCCAATACACTCCTATATCCTCATATACACTCCTCTATAACCCAATACACTCCTATATCCTCATATACACTCCTCTATAACCCAATACACTCCTATAGCCTCATATACACTTCTCTATAACCCAATACACTACTATATCCTCATATACACTTCTCTATAACCCAATACACTCCTATATCCTCATATACACTTCTCTATAACCCAATACACTCCTAAATCCTCATATACACTCCTCTATAACCCAATACACTCCTCTATAACCCAATACACTCCTATATCCTCATATACACTCCTCTATAACCCAATACACTCCTATATCCTCATATACACTTCTCTATAACCCAATACACTCCTAGATCCTCCTATACACTCCTCTATAACCCAATACACTCCTAGATCCTCCTATACACTCCTCTATAACCCAATACACACCAAGATCCTCCTATACACTCCTCTATAACCCAGTACACTCCTATATCCTCATATACACTCCTCTATAACCCAATACACTCCTCTATAACCCAATACACTCCTATATCCTCATATAACCTCCTCTATAACCCAATACACTCCTATATCCTCATATACACTCCTCTATAACCCAATACACTCCTATATCCTCATATACACTTCTCTATAACCCAATACACTCCTCTATAACCCAATACACTCCTATATCCTCATATACACTCCTCTATAACCCAATACACTCCTATATCCTCATATAACCTCCTCTATAACCCAATACACTCCTATATCCTCATATACACTCCTCTATAACCCAATACACTCCTATATCCTCATATACACTCCTCTATAACCCAATACACTCCTATATCCTCATATAACCTCCTCTATAACCCAATACACTCCTCTATAACCCAATACACTCCTGTATCCTCATATACACTCCTCTATAACCCAATACACTCCTATATCCTCTTATACACTTCTCTATAACCCAATACACTCCTATATCCTCATATACACTCCTCTATAACCCAATACACTCCTATATCCTCATATACACTTCTCTATAACCCAATACACTCCTATATCCTCATATAACCTCCTCTATAACCCAATACACTCCTCTATAACCCAATACACTCCTATATCCTCCTCTATAACCCAATACACTCCTATATCCTCATATAACCTCCTCTATAACCCAATACACTCCTCTATAACCCAATACACTCCTATATCCTCATATACACTCCTCTATAACCCAATACACTCCTATATCCTCTTATACACTTCTCTATAACCCAATACACTCCTATATCCTCATATACACTTCTCTATAACCCAATACACTCCTAGATCCTCCTATACACTCCTCTATAACCCAATACACTCCTAGATCCTCCTATACACTCCTCTATAACCCAATACACTCCTAGATCCTCCTATACACTCCTCTAT
The DNA here is from genome assembly GCA_031769625.1 of Taudactylus pleione. Taxonomy (NCBI): domain Eukaryota; kingdom Metazoa; phylum Chordata; class Amphibia; order Anura; family Myobatrachidae; genus Taudactylus; species Taudactylus pleione. Next base: position 1,082,517 of record JAUIMM010001977.1, on the reverse strand, counting down.
AACCCAGTACACTCCTAGATCCTCCTATACACTCCTCTATAACCCAATACACTCCTAGATCCTCCTATACACTCCTCTATAACCCAATACACTCCTATATCCTCATATAACCTCTATAACCCAATACACTCCTATATCCTCATATACACTCCTCTATAACCCAATACACTCCTCTATCCTCATATACACTCCTCTATAACCCAATACACTCCTCTATCCTCATATACACTCCTCTATAACCCAATACACTCCTCTATCCTCATATACACTCCTCTATAACCCAATACACTCCTCTATCCTCATATACACTCCTCTATAACCCAATACACTCCTCTATAACCCAATACACTCCTATATCCTCCTATACACTCCTCTATAACCCAATACACTCCTATATCCTCATATAACCTCCTCTATAACCCAATACACTCCTCTATAACCCAATACACTCCTATATCCTCATATACACTCCTCTATAACCCAATACACTCCTATATCCTCATATACACTTCTCTATAACCCAATACACTCCTCTATAACACAATACACTCCTATATCCTCATATACACTTCTCTATAACCCAATACACTCCTCTATAACCCAATACACTCCTATATCCTCATATACACTCCTCTATAACCCAATACACTCCTATATCCTCATATACACTTCTCTATAACCCAATACACTCCTATATCCTCATATACACTCCTATATCCTCATATACACTCCTCTGTAACCCAATACAATAACTCTATATACTCCTATATAGCCCTATACATGCCTATAATATCCTATACAATCCTATATACTCATATTTCTGTACACTCCTATATCATCATATTCCTATACACTCCTATATAACTATAATCTATTTCATACTCTTATATAATCTTATACACGCCTATATCATCCTACACAATTCTATATAACTCTTTATACTCATAGATTTCTATTCACTCCTATATAACCCTATATCATTTTATACTCCCCTAGATTGTAAGCTCCTAGGAGCAGGGTCCTCCTCCCCACTGTCTCACAGCCTCTTCTCTAGCACGTCTATGACAGCCGTCACCTTCCCAGCTGTACTGTGTATGGAGAATTGTGCTGCTAATTGTTACTTGTGCTCTGTTTATATTTTGGTTACTGTATTGTAATGTAATGTTCTATGTACCCTGTACTGTATGTACGGCGCTGCGGACCTCTTGTGGTTCCCTATAAAAAAAAAATGTAGTAATAATAATAATACAATCCTATATAACTCTATATACTCATATTTCTATACACACCTATATCCTCCTATACAACTCTATATACTCATTTCTATACACACCTATATCCTCCTATACAATCCTATATAACTGTATATACTCCTATATTCCTATACGCTTCTATATAACCCTATACACGCGTATATCATCCTATACAATCCTATATAACCCTATACACACCTATATCATCCTATACAATCCTATATAACTATATACTCATATACAGTCAGGTGCATAAATATTGGGACATTGACAGAATTTTCTGATTTTGGCCTCTATTCACCACCACAATGGCTTTGAAATGAAACAAACAAGATGTGCTTTACCTGCAGACTTTCAGATTTAATTTGAGGGTAATTACATCCAAATCAGGTGAACGGTGTAGGAATTACAACGGTTTCCCGATTGTATACCGAGCTCACTGGGTCCAGCAGCTGAACCCACATGGTATCCAGCAAATCCTCTATACAGCTCTGTCCTTGGCACAGCCATGTAATCTCCCATTGCCTGCACTCATTGGTAATGTGGTAGGTAAAGCACAGAGCTGATATGAATGCAGCCACCTGTACCTGCCACCCACACGTCACACATTGCAGAACGCCATGCTGTATATGACATCACTGAAATGCACTCCTATTCACCATAATGGTTCATGTTTTTCAACTGCGCATGTGTGTAAGTCACTAAATAAAAAGTCACAGCGCATTTGTCCAGCGGTATGTATGCACAGAGGCGCTAGCAACTGAGATGAACCATCTCAGAAATGTATTGGCGTTCCTGTGCTGTGACTGGGAATGTCGCACAAATATGTGCATAAATTAGCCGCTGTGATCTCCTGCGCATCATGAGAGCTCCCTGTGAATCCGGTGAGATGCTGTGTTTGCGGCTGGTCAGACCTGCCACATATGCTGTGTGGCTTCCCGATCTGCATCCATGTTACTGATGTTTACGCTGGTCCGTGACGTTGGACGGATAGGAGAAGGCAGCAGTGGGCGTCCCTGCGCTTTGGAAATAATAGCATATTTTCGCAGCGGCCGGGCAGTCTCCACAGTAACACAGCAGCAGCGGCCGGGCAGAAGTCTCCACAGTAACACAGCAGAGGCGGCCGGGCAGGAGTCTCCACAGTAACACAGCAGCAGCGGCCGGGCAGAAGTCTCCACAGTAACACAGCAGCTGCGGCCGGACAGTCTCCACAGTAACACAGCAGCAGCGACCGGGCAGAAGTCTCCACAGTAACAGCAGCAGCGACCGGGCAGAAGTCTCCACAGTAACACAGCAACAGCGGCCGGGCAGAAGTCTCCACAGTAACACAGCAGCAGCGGCCGGGCAGAAGTCTCCACAGTAACACAGCAGCTGCGGCCGGGCAGAAGTCTCCACAGTAACACAGCAGCAGCGGCCGGGCAGAAGTCTCCACAGTAACACAGCAGCAGCGGCCGGGCAGAAGTCTCCACAGTAACAGCGGCCTGGCAGAAGTCTCCACAGTAACACAGCAGCAGCGGCCGGACAGTCTCCACAGTAACACATCAGCAGCGGCCGGGCAGAAGTCTCCACAGTAACACAGCAGCAGCGGCCGGGCAGTCTCCACAGTAACACAGCAGCAGCGGCCGGGCAGAAGTCTCCACAGTAACACAGCAGCAGCGGCCGGGCAGAAGTCTCCACAGTAACACAGCAGCAGCGGCCGGACAGTCTCCACAGTAACACAGCAGCAGCGGCCGGACAGTCTCCACAGTAACACAGCAGCAGCGGCTGGGCAGTCTCCACAGTAACAGCAGCAGCGGCCGGACAGTCTCCACAGTAACACAGCAGCAGCGGCCGGACAGTCTCCACAGTAACACATCAGCAGCGGCCGGACAGTCTCCACAGTAACACAGCAGCAGCGGCCGGACAGTCTCCACAGTAACACATCAGCAGCGGCCGGGCAGTCTCCACAGTAACACAGCAGCAGCGGCCGGACAGTCTCCACAGTAACACAGCAGCAGCGGCCGGGCAGTCTCCACAGTAACACAGCAGCAGCGGCCGGGCAGAAGTCTCCACAGTAACACAGCAGCAGCGGCCGGGCAGAAGTCTCCACAGTAACACAGCAGCAGCGGCCGGACAGTCTCCACAGTAACACAGCAGCAGCGGCCGGACAGTCTCCACAGTAACACAGCAGCAGCGGCCGGGCAGTCTCCACAGTAACAGCAGCAGCGGCCGGACAGTCTCCACAGTAACACATCAGCAGCGGCCGGACAGTCTCCACAGTAACACAGCAGCAGCGGCCGGACAGTCTCCACAGTAACACAGCAGCAGCGGCCGGACAGTCTCCACAGTAACACATCAGCAGCGGCCGGGCAGTCTCCACAGTAACACAGCAGCAGCGGCCGGGCAGTCTCCACAGTAACACATCAGCAGCGGCCGGGCAGTCTCCACAGTAACACAGCAGCAGCGGCCGGACAGTCTCCACAGTAACACAGCAGCAGCGGCTGGGCAGTCTCCACAGTAACACAGCAGCAGCGGCTGGGCAGGCAGTCTCCACAGTAAAACATTAGCAGCCGGTAAGCCACAACATCAGCACAAGTGTCTGTCAGGAGCATCATGCATTAGGTATTTAAAAAATATATATGGTACTCAGTCATACATACCCAGGCTGGTGATTCTTCATTAAAGTGGGCCACTCACCTCAGAGTGCTGTCATTACATTCCTAAGAGCCATGGTTGCAGCCATGTTGGGTCTGATCAGCTGAGAACCAGTATCCAGTCACCGAATGTCTGCTGTGCTCACATGACTGGGTTATATCCTCATATACACTCCTCTATAACCCAATACACTCCTCTATAACCCAATACACTCCTATATCCTCCTATACACTCCTCTATAACCCAATACACTCCTATATCCTCATATACACTCCTCTATAACCCAATACACTCCTATATCCTCATATAACCTCCTCTATAACCCAATACACTCCTATATCCTCATATAACCTCCTCTATAACCCAATACACTCCTATATCCTCATATACACTTCTCTATAACCCAATACACTCCTATATCCTCATATACACTCCTCTATAACCCAATACACTCCTATATCCTCATATAACCTCCTCTATAACCCAATACACTCCTATATCCTCATATAACCTCCTCTATAACCCAATACACTCCTCTATAACCCAATACACTCCTATATCCTCCTATACACTCCTCTATAACCCAATACACTCCTATATCCTCCTATACACTTCTCTATAACCCAATACACTCCTAGATCCTCCTATATCCTCATATACACTCCTCTATAACCCAATACACTCCTATATCCTCATATACACTCCTCTATAACCCAATACACTCCTATATCCTCATATACACTCCTAGATCCTCCTATACACTCCTATATCCTCATATACACTCTATAACCCAATACACTCCTAGATCCTCCTATACACTCCTCTATAACCCAATACACTCCTATATCCTCATATACACTCCTATATCCTCATATACACTCCTCTGTAACCCAATAACTCTATATACTCCTATATAGCCCTATACATGCCTATAATATCCTATACAACCCTATATACTCATATTTCTGTACACTCCTATATCATCATATTCCTATACACTCCTATATAACTATAATCTATTTCATACTCTTATATAACCTTATACACACCTATATCATCCTACACAATTCTATATAACTCTTTATACTCATAGATTTCTATACACTCCTGTATAACCCTATATCATCTTATACTCCCCTAGATTGTAAGCTCCTAGGAGCAGGGTCCTCCTCCCCACTGTCTCACAGCCTCTTCTCTAGCACGTCTATGACAGCCGTCACCTTCCCAGCTGTACTGTGTATGGAGAATTGTGCTGCTAATTGTTACTTGTGCTCTGTTTATATTTTGGTTACTGTATTGTAATGTAATGTTCTATGTACCCTGTACTGTATGTACGGCGCTGCGGACCTCTTGTGGTTCCCTATAAAAAAAAAATGTAGTAATAATAATAATAATAATACAATCCTATATAACTCTATATACTCATATTTCTATACACACCTATATCCTCCTATACAATCCTATATAACTCTATATACTCATTTCTATACACACCTATATCCTCCTATACAATCCTATATAACTGTATATACTCCTATATTCCTATACGCTTCTATATAACCCTATACACGCGTATATCATCCTATACAATCCTATATAACCCTATACACACCTATATCATCCTATACAATCCTATATAACTATATACTCATATACAGTCAGGTGCATAAATATTGGGACATTGACAGAATTTTCTGATTTTGGCCTCTATTCACCACCACAATGGCTTTGAAATGAAACAAACAAGATGTGCTTTACCTGCAGACTTTCAGATTTAATTTGAGGGTAATTACATCCAAATCAGGTGAACGGTGTAGGAATTACAACGGTTTCTATATGTGCCTCCCACTTTTTAAGGGGCCAAAAGTAATGGGACTATCAACTCAAAAGCTATTTCATGGACAGGTGTGGGCTATTCCCTCGTTATTTCATTATCAATTAAGCAGGTAAAAGGTCTGGAGTTGATTCTAGGTGTGACATTTGCATTTGGAATCAGTTGCTGTTGACTCTCAATATGAGATCCAAAGAGCTGTCACTATCAGTGAAGCAAGCCATCATTAGGTTGAAAAATCAAAACAAACCCATCAGAGAGATAGCAAAAACATTAGGTGTGGCCAAATCAACTGCTTGGAACATTCTTAAAAAGAAAGAACGCACCGGAGAGCTCAGCAACACCAAAAGACTCGGAAGACCATGGAAAACAACTATGGTGGATGACAGAAGAATTATTTCCCTGGTGAAGAAAAACCCCTTCACAACAGTTGGCCAAATCAAGAACACTCTCCAGGAGGTAGGTGTATAAGTGTCAAAGTCAACAATCAAGAGAAGACTTCACAAGAGTGAATATAGAGGGTTCACCACAAGATGTAAAAGGAAGACCAGATTAGAGTTTGCCAAACACCATCTAAAAAAGCCATTACAGTTCTGGAACAACATCCTATGGACAGATGAGACAAAGATCAACTTGTACCAGAATGATGGGAAGAGAAGAGTATGGAGAAGGAAAGGCACTGCTCATGATCCAAAACATACCACCTAATCAGTGAAGCATGGTGGTGGTAGTGTAATGGCATGGGCATGTATGGCTGCCAATGGAACTGGTTCCCTTGTATTTATTGATGATGTGACTGCTGACAAAAGCAGCAGAATGAATTTTGAAGTGTTTCGGGCAATATTATATGCTCCTATTCAGTCAAATGCTTCAGAACTCATTGAACGGCGCTTCACAGTGCAAATGGACAATGATCCGAAGCATACTGCAAAAGCAACCAAAGAGTTCTTTAAGGCTAAAAAGTGGAATGTTATGCAATGGCCAAGTCAATCCCCTGACCTGAATCCGATTGAGCATGCATTTCACTTGATGAAGACAAAACTGAAGGGAAAATGTCCCAAGAACAAGCAGGAACTGAAGACATTTGCAGTAGAGGCCTGGCAGAGCATCACCAGGGATGAAACCCAGCGTCTGGTGATGTCTATGCGTTCCAGACTTCAGGCTGTAATTGCCTGCAAAGGATTTGCTACAAAGTATTAAAAAGTGAAAGTTAGATTTAGGATTGTTTAGTTTGTCCCATTACTTTTGGCCCCTTAAAAAGTGGGAGGCACATATAGAAACCGTTGTAATTCCTACACCGTTCACCTGATTTGGATGTAATTACCCTCAAATTAAATCTGAAAGTCTGCAGGTAAATCACATCTTGTTGTTTCATTTCAAAGCCATTGTGGTGGTGAATAGAGGCCAAAATCTGAAGATTCTGTCAATGTCCCAATATTTATGCACCTGACTGTATTCCTATACACTCCTATAAAACCCTATACGCGCCTATATCATCCTATATAATCTTATATACTGGTCTATACACTCCTCTATAACCCTATACACACCTATATCATCTTATACAATCCTATATAACTCTATATACTCATATTTCTATACACTCCTATATAACCCTATACAATCCTATATAACTCTATATACTCATTTCTATATTATCCTATACACGCCTATATCCTACTATGCAATCCTATGTAACTCTATATGCTCATATATTCCTATATAACCCTAAACACACCTATATCCTATGCACACCTATATCCTCATATTTCTATACACTCCTATATAACCCTATACACGCCTATATCCTCATATTTCTATACACTCCTATATAACCCTATACACACCTATATCATCCTATACAATCCTATTTCTATACACCTATATAACCCTATACACACCTATATCATTGTATACAATCCTATATACTCATATTTCTATACACTCCTATATAACCCTACACACGCCTATATCCTCATATTTCTATACACTCCTATATAACCCTATACACACACCTATATCATCCTATACACCTATATAACCCTATACACACCTATATCATCCTATATACTCACATTCCTATACAACCCTATACACACCTATATCATCCTACATAACTATGTACTCATATTTCTATATTATCCTATACACGCCTGTATCCTCCTATACAATCTTTAATAACTCTATATACTCATATTCCTATATAACCCTATACACACCTATATCATCCTATACACACCTATATACTCATATTTCTATACACTCCTATATACACCTATATCATTCTATACAATAATATATACTCAGATTTCTATACACTTTTTTTTTTTATAACCCTATACACGCCTATATCATCCTATACAATCCTATATAAAACTCTATATACTCCTATATCCTGGACAGGCACCGGAGAGGTAAGAAAGTGGAAAGTGGTTTTAATAATCCGGAGCCTGACATCTAATTTCTTAATTGGGACTTTACCCCAACATGCTCCATCAGAGGATTTCCTGAACAGGAAGTGACTACCCAGCATGTGATGTGCACCCCACTCACAGGAGCATGGCATAGCACCCACTCACAGGAGCATGGCATAGCACCCCGCTCACAGGAGCATGGCATAGCACCCCACTCACAGGAGCATGGCATAGCACCCCACTCACAGGAGCATGGCATAGCACCCACTCACAGGAGCATGGCATAGCACCCAGAAGCTGGGACTAAAGTATACACTACTGTATTACGATGGCAGGACAGTTCCATAATAGCTGCATTTTTTATCAGGATGTATTTAGATGCTAAAATGTAACACTAATTAAAGCACTACAACCCTGCTGCCTAAACCTAAGTCCCCCGGGGGGGGGGGCTGCCTAACCCTAACCCCTCCTTCCCCTAAACCTAACCCTCCCCCCCAGCGGCTGTCCGGCATCCCTTCGATCGGAATGCCGGGCGCCGGTCTCCCGGCATCGGGGAAATGTCAGGCGTCTACATCTAGACGCCCGGCATTTCACCCTCGCCGGGATATGACAGTCGGGAAGCCGGCTGTCGGTATTAAGGCAGCCGGTTTCCCGATTGTATACCGAGCTCACTGGGTCCAGCAGCTGAACCCACATGGTATCCAGCAAATCCTCTATACAGCTCTGTCCTTGGCACAGCCATGTAATCTCCCATTGCCTGCACTCATTGGTAATGTGGTAGGTAAAGCACAGAGCTGATATGAATGCAGCCACCTGTACCTGCCACCCACACGTCACACATTGCAGAACGCCATGCTGTATATGACATCACTGAAATGCACTCCTATTCACCATAATGGTTCATGTTTTTCAACTGCGCATGTGTGTAAGTCACTAAATAAAAAGTCACAGCGCATTTGTCCAGCGGTATGTATGCACAGAGGCGCTAGCAACTGAGATGAACCATCTCAGAAATGTATTGGCGTTCCTGTGCTGTGACTGGGAATGTCGCACAAATATGTGCATAAATTAGCCGCTGTGATCTCCTGCGCATCATGAGAGCTCCCTGTGAATCCGGTGAGATGCTGTGTTTGCGGCTGGTCAGACCTGCCACATATGCTGTGTGGCTTCCCGATCTGCATCCATGTTACTGATGTTTACGCTGGTCCGTGACGTTGGACGGATAGGAGAAGGCAGCAGTGGGCGTCCCTGCGCTTTGGAAATAATAGCATATTTTCGCAGCGGCCGGGCAGTCTCCACAGTAACACAGCAGCAGCGGCCGGGCAGAAGTCTCCACAGTAACACAGCAGAGGCGGCCGGGCAGGAGTCTCCACAGTAACACAGCAGCAGCGGCCGGGCAGAAGTCTCCACAGTAACACAGCAGCTGCGGCCGGACAGTCTCCACAGTAACACAGCAGCAGCGGCCGGGCAGTCTCCACAGTAACAGCAGCAGCGACCGGGCAGAAGTCTCCACAGTAACACAGCAACAGCGGCCGGGCAGAAGTCTCCACAGTAACACAGCAGCAGCGGCCGGGCAGAAGTCTCCACAGTAACACAGCAGCAGCGGCCGGGCAGAAGTCTCCACAGTAACAGCGGCCTGGCAGAAGTCTCCACAGTAACACAGCAGCAGCGGCCGGACAGTCTCCACAGTAACACATCAGCAGCGGCCGGGCAGAAGTCTCCACAGTAACACAGCAGCAGCGGCCGTGCAGTCTCCACAGTAACACAGCAGCAGCAGCCGGGCAGAAGTCTCCACAGTAACACAGCAGCAGCGGCCGGGCAGAAGTCTCCACAGTAACACAGCAGCAGCGGCCGGACAGTCTCCACAGTAACACAGCAGCAGCGGCCGGACAGTCTCCACAGTAACACAGCAGCAGCAGCCGGGCAGTCTCCACAGTAACAGCAGCAGCGGCCGGACAGTCTCCACAGTAACACAGCAGCAGCGGCCGGACAGTCTCCACAGTAACACATCAGCAGCGGCCGGACAGTCTCCACAGTAACACAGCAGCAGCGGCCGGACAGTCTCCACAGTAACACATCAGCAGCGGCCGGGCAGTCTCCACAGTAACACAGCAGCAGCGGCCGGGCAGTCTCCACAGTAACACATCAGCAGCGGCCGGGCAGTCTCCACAGTAACACAGCAGCAGCGGCCGGACAGTCTCCACAGTAACAAAGCAGCAGCGGCTGGGCAGTCTCCACAGTAACACAGCAGCAGCGGCTGGGCAGGCAGTCTCCACAGTAAAACATTAGCAGCCGGTAAGCCACAACATCAGCACAAGTGTCTGTCAGGAGCATCATGCATTAGGTATTTAAAAAATATATATGGTACTCAGTCATACATACCCAGGCTGGTGATTCTTCATTAAAGTGGGCCACTCACCTCAGAGTGCTGTCATTACATTCCTAAGAGCCATGGTTGCAGCCATGTTGGGTCTGATCAGCTGAGAACCAGTATCCAGTCACCGAATGTCTGCTGTGCTCACATGACTGCCTCCTCGTATCCCCTGCAAGAGCACCCTAGTTAAAGCTGCACCTGCCACTAGCACACCATCATAACAATGTGGAATACTCCTCTGTGTGCTCACTTACCACTGTGTATACCCAGACTCCCATCTGCTGCCTGAGCCTAAAATCCTGTCAGCTGGACTACTGCAAGCCGTTGCTGCCGACTCTGCTTCAGTTACCTTGCAGCATTGCACTGTTATTGGTATCCAGTCTGCACCTCTCAGCCTTTGTTCAAGTCGCTGCTTCTCCTCCGGTCCCAGTCCAGTTCAAGCTCTGGTTCCAGTAAAGTTCAAGCTGCTGTTCTCCTCCAGTCCCAATCCGGTTCAAACTTCAGTCCCATTTTGGATCTATTTACTGATCTCCTCCGGTTCCATTCTGGTTCTAGCTCCAATCCCAGTCTGGATCAAGTTACTGTTCATCTCTAGTACCAGTTCGGATCTAGTTATTGATCTTCTCCGGTTCCATTCTGGTTTACGCTCTGGTCCCAGTCTGGATCAAATTACTGTTCATCTCCAGTCCGAGTCCAGTTCAAGCTCTGGTTCCAGTCTGAATCAAGTTACTATTCTCCTTTGGTTCCATTCCGGTTCAAGCTCTGATCCCAGTCCGGATCAAGCTGCTGTTCACCTTTGGCTCCATTCTGGTTCAAGCTCCGGTCCCAATCTGGATGAGCCTGTATAGCCATTGCCTAGGACTAAAGCCGGGTATCCACTAGACGACTAAAATGAGCGATGGAATGATAACGACATCGTTAACATATTGGGCATGAAAATATCAAAAACGACCAGCGCTGCGTGCTCCCACTAGTCGTTTCCGACATCAATCATCGCCTCAACATGCAGGTCAATCTGCCGATAACGACAGATTGGACATGTTCGGGGATGAGGGAGGGTGCCTGCACTGAACAACATATCGTTCAGTGTAGGCACTGCACATTATGAGGAACAACTGCACGATTACTATGTTGTAATCATACCGTCGTTCCTCTATCTGCTAGTGGATATGCACCTTAGCATTCTGGATCCAATCCGGTTCAGCCTGCTTGTTACATTCTTGCTCCAGCCTGTGCCGTGGTTGGAAGTATCCTGCTTTTCCTATAGACTATTATAGTACTTCAAGAGCCCAGTCTTCTGAGTTCAACTCGACCTGCTCATTGCGGGTTCAACTGGAATATTCCTGTTTACACTTCGGACTGTATTACTGCGCAGTGAGGCCACTGCTTATCTCAGCATCACAGCTCCTACATGTCTCCAGGACTCTCTGCTCCTCATACCATCTGTACTACATCAATGGTGGTAGTTGTTCCGAGGATCCGCTCTCTGAGTGTTGGCATTTGTGCTCAGTTTCCGCTGGAGTGATCACTCCGAGTGCTGGGGACTGGCTCCAGGCACCAAGCTCTGGTAGTCGGTTTGAACTATCCTCAGCAGATTCCAGACAGACTATTGGTCTGATGTATCACTCACCGCTCTCTTCTATTAGTTCTCAAATATTGGTTCCAGCTATCTCCTGTGTTCAGGGCTTGGAGCGGAGTTCTCTACAAATATTTCCAGGGGCAGACTGGAAGTCTTCCAGGGATCTCCTACCTCTTAGACGGCAGTAGGCAACAAAACCACATGGGTCCTCTCCACGAGTAGACCGTTAATCCAGCCACCTAGCCCAGTCCATGGGTCCTCACTCGGATCTGTTTATTCTCAAACCGTGACATTAGGATTCCATGACTGAGCATGCCGCACACACAAGCCTCAGATCACCATGCTTAATACCAATGAGCATCTGTACTAGTGTAAAGCCCACTACCACTGGACTCTGGAGCAGTGGGAATGCATTCAATGCAGTGACTAATCAGTGCTTCTCCTTCTGCCAGTCTGATGGACCAATCCGAGTTAGACAGATGCCAGGAGACTGCTTCAGTGGAGCAGGAAAAATGTCCTGGGGCTCTTCTCCATGGCTTAGCCTGGGCCCCTTAGTTCCAGTGAAGGGAAATCTCAATGGGGGAATTCAACTCAGCAGGAATTTCGGAGTGTGAATTTACAACTTTACCAAAATTTTCTTGAAGCGCACTCTGCCACCAGTGGGAAAATCACCTTGACACCCTAAAAGTATAAAGGGAGGGGCTGGGCTGCACAACCTAATATTAAACATGAAAATAGGTGCTACCATGCTGAGACCTGTAGTTCTACAGCAAAAAAGAAGGGGGAGGAGCAGGTGCACACTGTAAGCACTAAGAATTCTAATGATCAAAAATCTATAATAAACTGCAATAATTAACATGGTTATAAATGTAAGGTTTCTTAGTAAATATTTGGCCAAAGATGTTTGCCCACCTACCACGTCATGGCGGACTTTATATAGGTGGGTCCCTACCATCTTTAATGCTGATACACTAATTAATTTATCTAGGACTTACCGATCATAGGGCCCATTAGATGTGTGTACTGCAATGCAAGGACCCATACCAAGTATTGCCAGCTTATTATAGATTTTTGATCATTAGAATTCTTAGTGCTTACAGTGTGCACCTGTTTCCCCCCCCCCCTACTTTATTGCTGTTCCCCTAAAAGTATATAAGTATATATGGACTGCACACCCTGAGTATATATAATGGGAGCTGCTACCTGATGAGACTACTTGCAGATACAGACAGATGACAGGTGCACAACTCCAAATTACTGATTATATATAAATACATTATGCAATGAATAGAGGTTTTTAGCATAATCATGGCCAAACCCACCATATCCAGGTAACCTCTGTAGGGTAGGTCCCTAACATACAGGGGTTCAAATCCAGAGCACAGGACACCCCAAACCAGCTCAGCTAAGCCACCCCAGGGCATCGCTATAATGAGAAAGGTGAAGTGTAAAGTAAGATAGATAAGAGCAGCTGCTGCTACATGTATAGGATAGAGAAGTGAAATTACATATAGAATAAAAACAGTAAAAGTGTTAAACTGTGCAAAAAAAGGAAATGTGTTATAATGCGATGCCCTGAAGCCGTCCAACCAAAGCCATCCAGGGGACCCACACCCCAAAAATCAACCCAAAGCTGCACTACAGTATGTAACTTGTAGGACTTACTTATATTGTGCCTATTATTAGTGTGCATATACTATACCAGACTCCATGCTATAGACCAGGGGTGGGGAAGCTTTTTCTGCTGAGGACCATTTTGATATATATAACATAAGTTGCGGGTCTGGTGCAGGCCACTCCCCCTCTAGATGACATCACATGGGGGCAGGGCCACAATAGCCAGTGATTACGGCAATTCCCGGAGCTGTGTGACCGTGTGAAGCGTTCTATGGACGCCCCAGGCGGCGCTGCTGTTAGATTCTGGCTGCAGGGTGCCTGCTAGGCCAGATGAGGCTAGTAGTAAAAAGCTCAGAGGGCCAGACCAAATGATTCCGGGGCCTTATACGCCGCCCGCGCCTGAGGTTCCCCATCCCTGCTTTAAACCAATAAGGGAGGGGTGCAATGAAGTGCACTACATGGAGTGTATAGGGGGGGGGTCCTGTACTGCACACCCTGAATTATATATGTCATGTCAGTATTGGCCATATTGTGCCATTTATATACCTCCAAGTGCTGATTACTCATTATCAGAGGTGCTGCCCTGTGTCCTGGCATTGCCCCTGCTCAGGGGGGTGAGAGGGGCCTCTCCCCTCTCCCCTCTCCCCTCTCCCCTCTCCCCTCTCCCCTCTCCCTCTCCCCTCTCCCCTCTCCCCTCTCCCCTCTCCCCTCTCCCCTCTCCCCTCCTCCCCTCTCCCCTCTCCCCTCTCGAAGAGCACAAATAGCATCCGTCTCATTTATACCCCGCCGGTGCAGCGCCCATCCCCGCCACGCCCTTCGCTCCATCTGATTGCTCACTGCACGGCTGGCCCCGCCCATCCCGTACAGTTCCCGGAGCAGGCGGACACATGTGTACAGTAGGGGGGGTGCGGAGAAGCTGCTGCCAAAGGTCTAGGTGTGACAGGCGGCGGGGACGCGGAGCTCTCCCCGCTGGTATTATCCCGTTGGTACAGTCCACGGGCTCGCGACCCAAGCGCCAACGCGCTCCGGCCCCGCCCAAGCTGCCCCATTGGTGCGCATGCGCACAGGCCTTTCCCAGTAACATTCCGCCGTGCGCGGCCCCGCCCATCCCGTGAGCGCGCACGTCACCGTCGTGCCCGAGCCTCAGCCGGGCGGTTCTCTCTCCTGCCAGCAGCAGCAGCCGGAGCCCAGTGAGGTAATAACGGCCGCAGCCCGAGGGAGGGACGGAGAGGGGAGCAGCAGTGTCCCGGAGATCAGCCAGCAGCGGCCCAGCACGGCCCGGAGACAGGTGAGACGGCTACACCGGGGGACACTGCGGGGGTGGGGGCGGCTCGGGCCTAGGGGAGGGTGAGGTTCGGCGGCTGCTGCTGGGCCAAGGCTGTCTACTCTCCTCACCCCCCCCCCCTTCCCCGTGTGTATGTGTGGTCATATAGATCACCTGTATATATCTATATCACCCCCATTATCTATATCACCCCCATTATCAATATCACCCCCAATATATATATATATCTATATCACCCCCAATATATATATATATCTATATCACCCCCAATATATATATATATCTATATCACCCCCAATATATATATATATCTATATCACCCCCAATATATATATATATCTATATCACCCCCAATATATATATATATCTATATCACCCCCAATATATATATATATCTATATCACCCCCAATATATATATATATCTATATCACCCCCATTATCTATATCACCCCCATTATCAATATCACCCCCAATATATATATATATCTATATCACCCCCAAATATATATATATATCTATATCACCCCCAATATATATATATATCTATATCACCCCCAATATATATATATATCTATATCACCCCCAATATATATATATATCTATATCACCCCCAATATATATATATCTATATCACCCCCAATATATATATATATCTATATCACCCCCAATATATATATATCTATATCACCCCCAATATATATATATATCTATATCACCCCCAATATATATATATATCTATATCACCCCCTATATATCTATATCACCCCCAATATATATATATCTATATCACCCCCAATATATATATATATATCTATCACCCCCAATATATATATATATATCTATCACCCCCAATATATATATATATATCTATCACCCCCAATATATATATATATATCTATCACCCCCAATATATATATATATATCTATCACCCCCAATATATATATATCTATATCACCCCCAATATATATATATCTATATCACCCCCAATATATATATATCTATATCACCCCCAATATATATATATCTATATCACCCCATATATATATATCTATATCACCCCCAATATATATATATCTATATCACCCCCAATATATATATATCTATATCACCCCCAATATATATATATCTATATCACCCCCAATATATATATATCTATATCACCCCCAATATATATATATCTATATCACCCCCAATATATATATATCTATATCACCCCCAATATATATATATATATCTATATCACCCCCAATATATATATATCTATATCACCCCCAATATATATATATCTATATCACCCCCAATATATATATATCTATATCACCCCCAATATATATATATCTATATCACCCCCAATATATATATATCTATATCACCCCCAATATATATATATCTATATCACCCCCAATATATATATATCTATATCACCCCCAATATATATATATCTATATCACCCCCAATATATATATATCTATATCACCCCCAATATATATATATCTATATCACCCCCAATATATATATATCTATATCACCCCCAATATATATATATCTATATCACCCCCAATATATATATATATATATCTATCACCCCCAATATATATATATATATATATATCTATCACCCCCAATATATATATATATATATATATCTATCACCCCCAATATATATATATATATATATATATCTATCACCCCCAATATATATATATATATATCTATCACCCCCAATATATATATATATATATATATATCTATCACCCCCAATATATATATATATATATCTATCACCCCCAATATATATATATCTATCACTCCCCAATATATATATATATATATCTATCACTCCCAATATATATATATATATATCTATCACTCCCAATATATATATATATATATCTATCACTCCCAATATATATATATATATATCTATCACTCCCAATATATATATATATATATATATCTATCACTCCCAATATATATATATCTATATCACCCCCAATATATATATATCTATATCACCCCCAATATATATCTATATCACCCCCAATATATATCTATATCACCCCCAGTATATATCTATATCACCCCCAGTATATATCTATATCACCCCCAGTATATATCTATATCACCCCCAATATATATCTATATCACCCCCAATATATATCTATATCACCCCCAGTATATATCTATATCACCCCATATATATATATATATATCTATATCACCCCCAATTTATATATATATATATATCTATATCACCCCCAATTTATATATATATATATATATATCTATATCACCCCCAATTTATATATATATATATATATATCTATATCACCCCCAATTTATATATATATATATATATATATATATATATATCTATATCACCCCCAATTTATATATATATATATATATCACCCCCAATTTATATATATATATATATCTATATCACCCCATATATATCTATATATATATATATATCTATATCACCCCCAATTTATATATATATATATATATATATCTATATATCTATATCACCCCATATATATCTATATATATATATATCTATATCACCCACAATTTATATATATATATATATATATCTATATCACCCCCAATTTATATATATATATATGTATGTATATCACCCTCAATTTATATATATATATATATATAATCTATATCACCCTCAATTTATATATCTATATCACCCCCAATTTATATATATATATATATATATATTAGCGTTCCCGCTAGGCTGTTTTAGCGGGGCGCGGCGCCCTGCCCTCCTTCTGGAGGGCAAAAAGCACCCTGCCCTCCAGGAGGAGGGCAAAAAGCGCCCTGCCCTCACAGCCTGCGGGAGCCGTTCTCACCCGCGGGTCGCAGTGTCCCGTGGGTGGAGAAACATGCGGTGACCCGGTCACCGCCGGAGAATAGACGCCGGGCGCATGCGCCCGGCATCTATTCTCCCTGTCTGCAGGGCTTGGGGGCTGCCCGGCGTGTCCGTAAGTGCCGGGCACGCCCCCAAGAGTGACGAAAAGGGACGCGTCTTATAGACACGCCCCCTTTTCCGATGACCACGCCCCCTTCTTGGTCGCCTTTGGCGCGCGCGCATGCCCTCTCTAGCTCCGGCGCCCTGCCTCCCGCCGGAGCTAGAGGGAACACTATATATATATATATCTATATCACCCTCAATTTATATATCTATATCACCCTCAATTTATATATCTATATCACCCCCAATTTATATATCTATATCACCCCCAATTTATATATATATATATCTATCACCCTCAATTTATATATATATATATATCTATCACCCTCAATTTATATATATATATCTATCACCCTCAATTTATATATATATATCACCCTCAATTTATATATATATATCACCCTCAATTTATATATATATATATCTATCACCCCCAATTTATATATATATATCTATCACCCCCAATTTATATATATATCTATCACCCCCAATTTATATATATATCTATCACCCCCAATTTATATATATATCTATCACCCCCAATTTATATATATATCACCCCCAATTTATATATATATCACCCCCAATTTATATATATATATCACCCCCAATTTATATATATATATATATATCTATCACCCCCAATTTATATATATATATATATATATATATATATCTATCACCCCCAATTTATATATTTATATATCACCCCCAATTTATATATATATATATATATATATATATATCTATCACCCCCAATTTATATATATATTTATATCACCCCCAATTTATATATATATATATATATATATATCTATCTATATCACCCCCAATTTATATATATATATCTATCTATATCACCCCCAATTTATATATATATATATCTATATCCCCCAATTTATATATATATATATATCTATATCACCCCCAATTTATATATATATATATCTATATCACCCCCAATTTATATCTATATCACCCCCAATTTATATATATATATATATCTATATCACCCCCAATTTATATATATATATATCTATATCTATATCACCCCCAATATACATATATATATCTATATCACCCCCAATATATATATCTATATCACCCCCAATATATATATATATATATATCTATATCACCCCCAATATATATATATATATCACCCCCAATATATATATATCTATATCACCCCCCCAATATATATACAGTCAGGTGCATACATATTGGGACATTGACAGAATTTTCAGATTTTGGCCTCTATTCACCACCACAATGGCTTTGAAATGAAACAAACAAGATGTGCTTTACCTGCAGACTTTCAGATTTAATTTGAGGGTAATTACATCCAACTCAGGTGAACGGTGTAGGAATTGCAACGGTTTCTATATGTGCCTCCAACTTTTTAAGGGGCCAAAAGTAATGGGACTATCAACTCAAAAGCTATTTCATGGACAGGTGTGGGCTATTCCCTCGTTATTTCATTATCAATTAAGCAGGTAAAAGGTCTGGAGTTGATTCTAGGTGTAACATTTGCATTTGGAATCAGTTGCTGTCGACTCGCAATATGAGATCCAAAGAGCTGTCACTATCAGTGAAGCAAGCCATCATTAGTCTGAAAAGTCAAAACAAACCCATCAGAGAGATAGCAAAAACATTAGGTGTGGCCAAATCAACTGTTTGGAACATTCATAAAAAGAAAGAACGCATCGGAGAGCTCAGTAACACCAAAAGACTCGGAAGACCACGGAAAACAACTGTGGTGGATGACAGAAGGGTGAAGAAAAACCCCTTCAGAACAGTTGGCCAGATCAAGAACACTCTCCAGGAGGTAGGTGTATATGTGTCAAAGTCAACAATCAAGAGAAGACTTCACAAGAGTGACTATAGAAGGTTCACCACAAGATGCAAACCATTGGTGAGACACAAAAACAGGAAGACCAGATTAGAGTTTGCCAAACACCATCTAAAAAAGCCATTACAGTTCTGGAACAACATCCTATGGACAGATGAGACAAAGATCAACTTGTACCAGAGTGATGGGAAGAGAAGAGTATGGAGAAGGAAAGGAACTGCTCATGATCCAAAACATATCACCTCATCAGTGAAGCATGGTGGTGGTAGTGTCATGGCGTGGGCATGTATGGCTGCCAATGGAACAGGTTCCCTTGTATTTATTGATGATGTGACTGCTGACAAAAGCAGCAGAATGAATTCTGAAGTGTTTCGGGCAATATTATATGCTCATATTCAGTCAAATGCTTCAGAACTCATTGGACGGCGCTTCACAGTGCAGATGGACAATGACCCGAAGCATACTGCAAAAGCAGCCAAAGAGTTTTTTAAGGCTAAAAAGTGGAATGTTATACAATGGCCAAGTCAATCCCCTGACCTGAATCCGATTGAGCATGCATTTCACTTGATGAAGACAAAACTGAAGGGAAAATGCCCCAAGAACAAGCAGGAACTGAAGACATTTGCAGTAGAGGCCTGGCAGAGCATCACCAGGGATGAAACCCAGCGTCTGGTGAATGCGTTCCAGACTTCAGGCTGTAATTGTCTGCAAAGGATTTGCAACAAAGTATTAAAAAGTGAAAGTTAGATTTTGGATTTAGTTTGTCCCATTACTTTTGGCCCCTTTAAAAAGTGGGAGGCACATATAGAAACCGTTGTAATTCCTACACCGTTCAATTACCCTCAAATTAAATCTGAGAGTCTGCAGTTAAAGCACATCTTGTTTGTTTCATTTCAAAGCCATTGTGGTGGTGAATGGAGGCCAAAATCTGAAAATTCTGTCAATGTCCCAATATTTATGCACCTGACTGTATCTATATCACCCCCCAATATATATATCTATATCACCCCCAATATCTACATATTTCTATATCACCCCCTATATCTATATATATCTATATCACCCCCAATATATATATCTATATCATCCGCAATATATATATATCTCTATCACCCCCAATATCTCTATCACCCCCTCCTCTCAATATATCTATCTCTCTCCTCCCAATATAAGTCTATATTCCCTCCCAATATATGTCTATATCCCCCCCCCAATATGTATATATCTCTGTATTACCCCCAATATATATATACAGCCATGTCCAAAAGTTTTGAGAATGATACAAGTATTGGTTATCACAAAGTTTGTTGCTTCAGTGTTATTAGACCATTTTGTCAGATGTTACTATGGTATACTGACGTAACATTACATAAGTGTCAGATGTTACTATGGTATACTGAGGTAGCATTACATAAGTGTCAGATGTTACTATGGTATAGTGATGTATAATTACAGCATTACATAAGTGTCAGATGTTACTATGGTATACTGAGGTAACATTACAGCATTACATAAGTGTCAGATGTTACTATGGTATACTGAGGTAACATTACAGCATTACATAAGTGTCAGATGTTACTATGGTATATTGAGGTAACATTACAGCATTACATAAGTGTCAGATGTTACTATGGTATACTGAGGTAACATTACATAAGTGTCAGATGTTACTATGGTATACTGAGGTAACATTACAGTATTACATAAGTGTCAGATGTTACTATGGTATACTGAGGTAACATTACAGCATTACATAAGTGTCAGATGTTACTATGGTATACTGAGGTAACATTACAGCATGACATTAGTGTCAGATGTTACTATGGTATACTGAGGTAACATTACTGCATTACATAAGTGTCAGATGTTACTATGGTATACTGAGGTAACATTACTGCATTACATAAGTGTCAGATGTTACTATGGTATACTGAGGTAGCATTACATAAGTGTCAGATGTTACTATGGTATACTGAGGTAACATTACTGCATTACATAAGTGTCAGATGTTACTATGGTATACTGAGGTAACATTACAGCATTACATAAGTGTCAGATGTTACTATGGTATAGTGATGTATAATTACAGCATTACATAAGTGTCAGATGTTACTATGGTATACTGAGGTAATATTACAGCATTTCTTAAGTGTCAGATGTTACTATGGTATACTGAGGTAATATTACAGCATTACATAAGTGTCAGATGTTACTATGGTATACTGAGGTAACATTACAGCATTACATAGGTGTCAGATGTTACTATGGTATACTGAGGTAACATTACATAAGTGTCAGATGTTACTATGGTATACTGACGTAACATTACATAAGTGTCAGATGTTACTATGGTATATTGAGGTAACATTACAGCATTACATAAGTGTCAGATGTTACTATGGTATACTGAGGTAACATTACATAAGTGTCAGATGTTACTATGGTATACTGAGGTAACATTACAGTATTACATAAGTGTCAGATGTTACTATGATATACTGAGGTAGCATTACAGCATTACATAAGTGTCAGATGTTACTATAGCGTTCCCGCTAGGCTGTTTTAGCGGGGCCCTGCCCTCCTTCTGGAAGGCAAAAAGCGCCCTGCCCTAACAGCCTGCGGGAACGGTCTTCACCCACGGGTCGCAGTGTCCCGCGAGTGAAGAAATGTGCGGTGATCCGGTCACCGCCGGAGAATAGACGCCGAGCGCATGCGCCCGGCATCTATTCTCCCTGTCTGCAGGGCTTGGGGGCTGCCCGGCGTGTCCGTAAGTGCCGGGCACGCCCCCAAGAGTAACGAAAAGGGACGCGTCTTATAGACACGCCCCCTTTTCGATGACCACGCCCCCTTCTCGGTCGCGCGCCACGGGTTAGCACTTTTGGACTCCCACTCACCGTCAGTGACCGGCTGTCACTGACTCCGACCACTGCGTCATGGGCGTGTAACGATGCTGTCATCACCAAACTCTACCACTGGCGTTGGGAACCGCTTTTTACGTTACCCTCAGACTCCTACCCCGGCCCCTGGAGCCGCTTCTGCTGCGTATGCGTTTGATTAACTGCGGACACACCCCCTGTTTGGTTTCCCACAAGATCCCTCGCAATGGACCAGGTCTGCATGGTAGCTTGGCAGAGGGCTTGAACTTGGAGACACGGAGCTCTTACCCAGAACAGCCGGAGAACGGAATAGCGTTTGGCGCAATTCTGATGGTCGCAGGATTGATATACAATTGAAGTCAGGCAAGATGTTTATTGCTCAGTCTTGAAGAAGACTCGTCCTTCTAGATGAAGGTATACATCGCATACAAGAAATCTTATCAAGCAGTTCTCCTCAAAGAAGTTACAGGGTTGTACAATATTACTAGGCACGAAGCCTTCTTTTATGCCAACAAAATACACATTACCACAGGGGGTAAGCCCGCCCTGTGTTCCTTCTAGCCAATCAGGCTATCTCACAAAACATAAATAGATACGTCTTTCATTTCACAGAAATTAAATCTATTTTCTTGATACCACCCAAAAACATTTGGTTTCCTAAGCACAAACAGAGTTAGCATATACTGTTTCTGAAAAGGTAAATATTATGCAAATTCCTATTACATTCGTCTCTTCACATGTCTATGACTAAACCAGTTTTGACTTTCCGAGTGTTAACACCTTCAAAGTTCTTATACAAAATAGAAGCTTCCTAAACACAAACAACTTGCTTTCCCCAAACTTGCGGGGGTATTGTACACAGACACAGGTGTCTCCCTAGCCCGCATTTCATAGGAAAGGCTTCAGTCAACACCTAACCCTCCACTGCCAGACTAGGGTAATTACCATATCCATCCCCACTGCCAGGCTAGGGTAATTACCATATCCATCCCTAGGTGAGGCTGCCAGGCTATAGGGTAATTACCATATCCATCCCTAGGTGAGGCTGCCAGGCTAGGGTCATTACCATATCCATCCCTAGGTGAGGCTGCCAGGCTAGGGTCATTACCATATCCATCCCCACTGCCAGGCTAGGGTAATTACCATATCCATCCCCACTGCCAGGCTAGGGTAATTACCATATCCATCCCTAGGTGAGGCTGCCAGGCTATAGGGTAATTACCATATCCATCCCTAGGTGAGGCTGCCAGGCTAGGGTCATTACCATATCCATCCCTAGGTGAGGCTGCCAGGCTAGGGTCATTACCATATCCATCCCCACTGCCAGGCTAGGGTAATTACCATATCCATCCCTAGGTGAGGCTGCCAGGCTAGGGTAATTACCATATCCATCCCTAGGTGAGGCTGCCAGGCTAGGGTAATTACCATATCCCTCCCTAGGTGAGGCTGCCAGGCTAGGGTAATAACCATATCCCTCCCTAGGTGAGGCTGCCAGGCTAGGGTAATTACCATATCCCTCCCTAGGTGAGGCTGCCAGGCTAGGGTAATTACCATATCCATCCCTAGGTGAGGCTGCCAGGCTAGGGTAATTACCATATCCATCCCTAGGTGAGGCTGCCAGGCATGGGTAATTACCATCCATCCCCACTTTATACACCAATGCATTGCAGATGCAGTGCTCTACCGCACAATATGTGTATGTTAATACAGTTTACTATGAACCATGTGCAGTGCGCTTTTACACTGTCCTTTTAAAAATGGCGCAATGGCATGAGGGTTAATCCCCTCAATGCCTTGGCAGCCATTTTAATCACGTATGGTCGGCCTCCGGCCACTAGGATGTTTTGGTACCATTCTTTATTCATGGCTGTGTTCTTAGGCAAAATTGTGAGCGATCCCACTCCCTTGGCTGAGAAGTAACCCCACACATGAATGGTCTCAGGATGCGTTACTGTTGGCATGACACAGGACTGATGGTAGCGATCACCTTTCCTTCTCCGGACAAGCGTTTTTCCAGATGCCCCCAACAATCTGAAAGGGGATTCATCAGAGAAAATAACTTCACCCCAGTCCTCAGCAGTCCAATCCCTGTACCTTTGCAGAATATCAGTCTGTCCCTGATGTTTTTCCTGGAGAGAAGTGGCTTCTTTGCTGCCCTTCTTGACACCAGACCATCCTCCAAAAGTCTTCGCCTCACTGTGCGTGAAGATGCACTGACACCTGCCTGCTGCCATTCCTGAGCAAGCTCTGCACTGGTGGTGCCCCGATCCCGCAGCTGAATCAACTTTAGAAGACTGGTGCTTACTGGATGATCTTTGGCGCCCTGAAACCTTCAACTATTGAACCTCTCTCCAAGTTCTTGATGATCTGATAAATGGTTATTTAGGTGCAATCTTGCTAGCAACAATATCCTTGCCAGTGAAGCCCGATTTTGTGCAAAGCAATGAGGACTGCACGTTTCCTTGCAGGTAACCATGGCTAACAGGAAGAACAATGATTCAAGCTCCACCCTCCATTTAAAGCTTCCAATACTGTTCTAACTCAATCAGCATGACAGAGTGATCTCCAGCCTTGTCCTCGTCAACACTCTCACCTGTGTTAACGAGAGAATCACTGACATGATGTCAGCTGGTCCTTTTGTGGCAGGGCTGAAATGCAGTGGAAATGTTGTTTTTGGGATTACGGTCATTGTCATTGCAAAGAGGGACTTTGTAATTAATTGTAATTCATCTGATCACTCCATGACATTCTGGAGTATATGCAAATTGCCATCATAAACACTGAAGCAGCAGCCTTTGTGACAGCCAATACTTGTGTCCTTCTCAAAACTACTGGCAATGGCTGTATTTCTGTGGCATCATGCTCGCACACAGATCCAGGACACGTTACTCCCCCATGTTCTGCAGCTGCTGCCACCAAGGAGGAAGAGAGATAATTGTTGCAGTACCACGGGTACACTGAGGTGGTATAATGTACCACAGCCCCTTGTTCTGAGTGATGTAACATCTATATATGTGAGATAATTATGTGGGCTGTTGGTAAGTACATTAATGTGACTGTAGCCACCAGTCACATTGCTGTACTTACATTTCTACATTGGCATAAATGGCACCAGACTTGAATTCCTTACCAATGTATAATTCCCATTTTCTTCTACAGGCTCCATAGGGATTCACAGGGATACCATGGGGATATTATGGTTGGAGACCAGGCACCAAAGAGTTAAAGCTTCAGCTCTCAGGATGCCTCGGGTCCTCCTCCATATATACCCCGCCCCTAGCCATAGGACTTCAGTTGTTTGTTTGGTGTGGCAGGATCAAGATGCCCCTTTGTAACAGGGGACTGCTCATGCAGTCCTAAGCTTTCTATGTTTTATTTTATTATGTTTGAGTCAGCAGTACTCGGCGTCTGTACTAAGACGCAGATAATGCAACTCCATCTAGCTCTGCCAGGCCGCAACACCAGTAACTGGGCTGGTGATTTCGGTGGGTCACGGCTGAGCTTGCTAGCAGCAATGCTGCGACCCAGACTGCAACTGGTCACACGGAGATGTTGGGTAAGGAGATTCCTTGTTTACGGTGAATCGTGCGCTGCAGTTCTTGCTTCTGGTGCCAGAGATGCTCCAGAAGCCGCTGCAGTCAGGGCCCGGGATTGTCCACGTCCTCACTACACCTGGGCTCTATCTGACGCCGGGGATTGGTAGCAGACGCTTCTGCTGCCACGAGGCCATGTACCCGGCTGCCAGACGCAGTCCCTACGAAGGGTTTCATGCGTCTGGGTTGCTCCGCCTACCCGCCACGTGTATATGAGACACTATCGGTCCACGCTCAGTGCTCTCTGTAACTGTTGCCCTCAGGAGGGTTTGGGTCAGTCTCCCTGTATACCTCTCCCTTGGTTAAGGTATATAGTGCTCTATATCCTACCATTCCTTTGTGTCTGTGTAGTTGATTTAGAGTTGATTGTAATTATATTACATATGCATTGTATGTGACTGTAATTATATTACATATGCATTGTATGTGACTGTTTGCTAGCTGCTGCATTGAACTGTCCTTTATTTCTGTCTGTTAATTATAACTATCACTGTTTCATTAAGATTTTGTGAAGGCTGTCACATAACATTGCAATTATTGCCTTTATTGAACATGTCACAAGATAGTTATACAGGAGGGGGAGCCCTCTGTGCTGGTTTCATGTAAATCGTGTATGGCTTATTTGTCCCCTCAGGACATTAAGGATGGTTTGTGTGTTGTCTGTTATAAAGAGCCACATAACCAGTCCAGTTTACCTGTCCCTGAACACGAGCCTTCTTGGGTCTCCTCTTTGTCCCAGGTAATGAAGCAGTTTGTGGATGGTATAGCTGCTCCCACTATGCCTCCTTGGATGGGGTGGCCACAGCATGCTATGTTTGCACCTCCTATGCATTTTTCCTGGAAGGATGTTT
This sequence comes from Taudactylus pleione, assembly GCA_031769625.1. NCBI lineage: Eukaryota > Metazoa > Chordata > Amphibia > Anura > Myobatrachidae > Taudactylus > Taudactylus pleione. The sequence continues at coordinate 1,055,364 of JAUIMM010001977.1, read as the reverse complement.
ATGGCCATTCTAGTCAGAGTATTGCACCATCTAATGTTGATAGCAGACCGGTAGTTACTAAGGAGCCTAAGCGCAAGTTATCTTTTTATCAGTCTGCTCAGCATATGGATTCAGATGATGCCCAAGGTTTCTCCCCAGGGTCTAGCTCGGGGGAGCAGGACCATCCGTCAACAGTTGTCCCTCCTTTGGTGAGGGCGGTTAAATCAGTCCTAGATATTTAGGATGATGAACCAGCTCATAGAAGGCTCCAGTGTTTAATCTCCATCGGAAGGTGGTCAAAACGGAGTTTCCTGTATCTGAACAGGCTCGCTGAGCTTATGGATGAGGCATGGGGTAACCCTGACAAACTGTTTAATGTGAATAAGAGAATAACGTTGTTGTATCCTTTCCCGGCTTCTGTATGTACTAAGCGGGAGGTACCTCCTAATGTGGATGCTCATGTGACTCATTTAATCAGGAATGCTACATTGCCTATTCCGTCAGCATCTTCCCTGAGTGTTTCTACAGATAGAAGGATTGAAGCCTGTCTTATAACAATACTCTCATCATCTGGAGCTGTTACTCGTCCAGCTATAGCCGGAGCCTGGGTAGCCAAAGCTGATGAAGAATGGATGGGGAGCATTGGAAAATTCTCTACCAAATGCTACCAGAGAACAGATGATGTATAACTCCCACATACGGGAAGCGGCTTCCTATCTGGGTGGAGCTGCTATAGATGCTGGAATTTTAGCTTCTAAAGCATCAGCAGATTCAATAGAGGCACGCAGGGTTCTTTGGTTAAGATCCTGGAAAGCTGATACAGGATTAAAGGCGGCGCTAGACGTTTTGCCTTTCTATGGATAAGTACTTTTTTGAGCAGAATTGGATAAAATAATAGCTACTCTGGCAGCTTCAAAGTCAGCAGGTCTGCCATCTACGGCGACTATAAAGTCTAGACTGGTTTCTTTTCGCTCCTTCCGTTCTCAGGGACGAGCAAGGGAACAGCCTTCCTCAAAGACGTCTAGTTTTCGCAAAATATCAGTGACAAACAGAGGTCTGACCCGGCAAGACATCCAGCTTCTAAGCCGGACGACAAACCCTCGACCTGATGGGGAGGGTCGGAGGCCGACTTCTTCAGTTTACGGATTGTTGGTGTCAAACAGATGCCTGGGTCCGAGAAGTGGTCTCTCAGGGGTATGCCCTCACTTTCAGGAGGCATCCTCCCCCCCCCAAAAAAAGTTTTGCACAGATCCTCCAGCAGATGCGGTAAAGGCTTTGGCCCTTCAGGAAGCCATTCGCTCCCTGCTGCAGGTGCGGGTAATAGTCCCGGTTCCTGTGTTGCAACAGGGAAGGGGTTATTCCAATCTATTTCTGGTTGAGAAACCGAATGGGGCTTACCGCCCTGTACTAAATCTAAAAACACTCAAGTTTATCCATGTACCAAAGTTTCGTATGGAAACTCTCCGATCAATTATTTTGGCAGTGGATTACATGGTTTCCCTGGACATTCAGGATGCATATCTGCATGCTCCTATTATAGCATCCCACCAGCAATTTTTACGGTTTGCTGTCCTTCAGCAACATTACCAATTTCAGGCTCTACCCTTTGGCCTATCTACGGCACCCTGGGTATTTACCAAAATGATGTCAGTCATGACGGTCTATCTCAGGTGTCAGGGAGTCAGAATTCTGCCATATCAAAACAACCGTCTGATATTGGCACAGACTCCAGTTGTTTTACAAAACCATCTTTAACTGACCATAGCCTATCTACAAAAACATGACTGGATCATAAATTGGAAGAAATCATCACTTTCTCCAACACAGCAGATGGTACATCTGGGAGCTCTTCTGGATTCTCCGTCACAGATGGCGTTTCTGCCAGAGAACCAGATTGTGGCCCTATCGTTGCGAATACACAAGCTGCTTCGCAAGCAAAGTGTTTCCATTCTGTTAGCGATGCATGTCCTGGGATCAATGGTATCCACCTTTGACATGGTGGGGTATGCTCCGTTCCATTCCCGGCCTCTGCAAAGATTGATTCTCTCCAAGTGAAATGGATAGTTTCATCTAATAAGGTCCCAGAGGATCATTCTCACTCCAGAGGTCCGTGTCCCCCTCCTGTGGTAGAGAAAGGATCATCTGAACAAAGGGCGTCCATTCTGGATTCCAATTTGGGTGCTGCTCACCACAGATGCCAGTCTTCGCAGATGGAGAGCAGTGACGGGTCATCACACCTTTCGGGGAAGATGGACAAATCGGGAAAGTCATCTGCCAATAAACATTCTGGAATGGCAAGTAGTATACAGAGCTCTGGTCATGGCACAGGACCTAATCCAGTTCAGACCTGTCCAGATCCAGTCCTACAACAGTGCCTAACTCAATCATCAGGGAGGCACAAGAAGTTATGCAGCCATGAAAGAAATGACAAGGGTTCTGATTTGGGCAGAACGTCATCTTCCGGCCATCTCGGCAAAATTCATACCGGGAGTACTCAATTGGGAAGCAGACTTTCTAAGTTAGCAGGACATACACGCCAGAGTGTGGTCTCTCCATCCGGGAGTGTTTTTGCTCCTGGTAAACAAATGGGGTCTACCAGAAAGAGATCTCATGGCGTCACGTCACAACCACAAGGTCCCCATGTATGGATCCAGGTCCAGAGACCCATCAGCAACCTTTGTGGACGCACTGGCAGTAAGTTGGGACTTCAAGCTGGTGTATCTCTTTCCTCTGATTTCCCTCCTCCCAAGAGTTCTCAGGAAATTCAAGCAGGAAGGCGGACCAGTTATACTGGTGGCTTCGGCTTGGTCCAGACGTCATTGGTTCACCGACATACAGAATCTGTCAATAGACAGTCTGTATCCTCTTCCTCTATGGCAGGATCTGCTAACGCAGGGCCCTTAACGGCATCCGGACTTGCCTCGTCTGGCTTTGACGGCGTGGCTCTTGAATCTTCCATCCTAAGAGCAAAAGGTTTTTCTAATTCTGTAATTCAAACGATGCTTAGGACATGGAAGCCTGCCTCTGCCCGCATCTATTACAGAGTTTGGCATTCTTTTGGTCAAAGGTGTTCCCATAAGAAGTATGATCCTAAGGTGTTAAGGATTTCCAGAGTACTGGCTCTTCTCCAGGCAGGTTTAGACCCGTGGTCTCCGCCTGGCTATTTTGAGAGTGCAGGTATCTGTACTGTCAGTCTGGTTCCAGAGGAAGATTGCCTGATTACCAGATGTTAGAATTTTTTTTCCATGAAGTTCTGCGAGTTCAGCTTTCTTTTGTTCCACCGGTAGCACCACGGGATTTGTCTTTGGTTCTTAAGGTGCTACAAGATCACCCATTTGAACCTCTAGACTCTGTAGAATTGAAGTGGTTGACAGCAAAGGCACTTATTCTTCTCGCTATCTCTTCTGCTGGCAGTCTCTCTGATTTGGCAGCGCTCTTGTGTCGCTCCCATTTTGATTTTTCACCAGGATAAAGCTGTTCTTCGTACAAAGGAAGGTTACCTTCCTAAGGTAGTGTCCCGTTTTCATGTGAATGAATAAATTGTTGTTCTAGCTTTTCAGGCTCCAAACCTTTCTGTAGGTGAAGCCTCCCTGGATATAGTTTGTGCTCTCTGTATTTATGTGGAGCGTACAAACTCTGTTAGAAAATCAGATGCTCTTTTAGTAATATATGGTTTTCGCAAACGAGGATGGCCAGCTATTAAGCAGACTCTGGCGAGATGGCTAGGCCTGACTCTCAGGTGTACACACAGGCTGATCTCCCTGTCCCAAGCACGGTGACAGCACATTCTACTCGGTCTGTAGGGCCATCGTGGGCATTTAGTCGTGGTGCCTCTGCTGACCAGCTGTGTAAGGCAGCCACATGGTCTTCTGTCCACACTTTTCTTATGTTCTATGCCTTTGATACTTTTGCAGCTCAAGATGCTTCCTTTTGGTGACGAGTTCTCCTTTCTGCTCAGGAGCATCCCCCACCCTACAGAAACTGCTTTAGGACATTACCATGGTATCCCTGTGGATCCCTATGGACCCTGAAGAAGAAAATTAGTTATGGTAGACTTGCCTAGGTAACTCCTTTTCTTCGAGGTCCATAGGGTCCACAGGGCACCCACCTGGCTGCATTGGGTAATTTTTTTTTCTTTCGGGCACAGGTTCCCTCATTTTGTCTAATAGTGTATCTGGTTTACGATTGCTCTTCCATCTCCTGCCTTGAGGCTTGTTAACTAAACTGAAGTCCTGTGGCTAGGGGCGGGGTATATATGGAGGAGGACTCAATGCGTCCTGGCAGCTGAAGCTTTAACTGTTTGGTGCCTGGTCTCCAATCAAAATAATCCCCATGGTATCACTGTGGACCCTATGGACCTCGAAGAGGAGGAGTTATCTAGGTAAGAATACCATAACTGCTTTCTGTAAGAAATAGCATATTGAGAGCTGTGTCTTGTCTTCTATAACGTCAGCACTTGGTATGTGGAAGTATCCCTGTTGGACTGCAGACAGGGCAGGGTGCTGGCGGCGCTGGCAGCGAGTCTCAGCGGGCGTCGCTGGCCGGGGGCGTGTCCTTGTGACATGCCTCCAATTTGTCACATTTGGGGGCGTGCTCATCACATACGGAGGCGCTGTGCTTCCCCCAAGCTCTCCCCTCAGGGTTAATAGATGCCGTGCGCATGGATTTGGGTGAATGAGGTATCACTGGTGTAGAGTTCACTTCTGAAACCTTTATCTTCTATTGATTGGTGTGATTGTGGACTGGCCTCATGCAGGCCCCTTTGTGGAGTGGTGGGAATTGCGGAGCATACTGTTATGTCAGGTCTGGGGGGGGGGGGGGGGCATCTCATAAGGTTTTTTTATTGAAGTTTCCAACATTGGCCTTTATGAATTTATATGTGTAAAAGTTGTGATTTGTGTTTTAATGTAAATAGTTTCTTGTGCGGGCAATACATCTACGTTACCAATCTGCGATTTCATCGGCGTCCAACAGCAATAGACTAGCTGTCACCGGTTCAGGGAAGACCAGCATGATAAAAATCATATACTCGCCAATCCAGATTATTTTGGTTGGGGGCTGAATCGATGATTTCCAACATGTTGAATTATCCCGATTCCCCGACCTTGCTGTTGGCAGAACGGGGAATTGGAGCAATACATTACAGACGTGTGAGCCCCATAACACACGGTAAAGTGGCATGACCCTTCTATAGATACACATATATATTGGTGTACAGAGCAGCCACACTTAGCACATTACAGAATGCGTTCCATTATGTCATCCTCGCTATAATTAGCCTTTGTGGTTAGTAGGAGCAGTGTGCATTGTCACCCAGAGCCGTACTAACGTATCACATAACTTTCCTTCCTTTACCATAGAGAGCCCTTCATGTCTAGCTATGAGATGCACTTCTCACACTGGCCTGTGCTAATCCCTTATTGTACAGATCATTGCCTAATCTTCCTGTGCTCTGCCTGCCGGCGTAGGAAGGCTGTTATCTGCAGAGGGAGGTGAGCTGCAAAATACAGATGCAGGAAGCTGCGCTGTGACCGCCATCCGCCGGGCAGGGCAGTTCCTGTGTGCCGCTCTCGGGATAGGGCTAGTGCCAGCTCTTCCTATTGTGTCTCATTACCCCAGCTAGGTGTGAGGCAGGATCAGCAGTGCCCGCAGGCTGGTAAGGTATTACCTCTGTAGGTCGGTGGTGGTGCAGGTTCTCCATCGTCTCGCTGGGGCAGAACCCTTTATCACCCAGCCCTTCAGCACTTGCACTGATTACTTGGCTGTGGTAAATTCTGGCACCTGTTAAATGTCATCTTTGTGCTCTCACTAAACTATATTGTGGTAATACGGCAACCAGCCTGTCCATAGCTAGTCACTTCTCTTACATATGTGTCCAGGAAGTCTGCCTGGGTGTGCCTCTTCCATATGTGCCTCTAAGCACTTTATATGTTCAGCCGCAGAACGTCAGCATAGTCAAAGTACATGTATGATGAGAATAAGCAGAGCCATCCAGGAATGAGTAAGTGAGGGCGGAATGGCTCTGTCATGTATGTTGTTGCACGCATGTTGCTGCACGTTGCACGCACGTTGCTGCACGCACGTTGCTGCACGCTGCACGCATGTTGCTGCACGCACGTTGCTGCACGCTGCACGCACGTTGCTGCACGCACGTTGCTGCACGCATGTTACTGCGGTCCCCCCCAGTCATAGTAAGCTGCACATTATCGCCCCCCCCCAGTCATAGTAAGCTGCACATTATCGCCCCCCCCCCCCAGTCATAGTAAGCTGCACATTATCGCCCCCCCCCCCCAGTCATAGTAAGCTGCACATTATCGCCCCCCCCCAGTCATAGTAAGACGCAGAGTAGGGTCCCAGGGATGCGCAGACCTGTCACCCTTAGGGTCAGTTATGTGGTGGGGACGGGGATGTGCTGACCTGTCACCCTTAGGGTCAGTTATGTGGTGGGGACGGGGATGTGCTGACCGGTCACCCTTAGGGTCAGTTATGTGGTGAGGACGGGGATGTGCTGACCGGTCACCCTTAGGGTCAGTTATGTGATGGGGACGGGGATGTGCTGACCTGTCACCCTTAGGGTCAGTTATGTGGTGAGGACGGGGATGTGCTGACCTGTCACCCTTAGGGTCAGTTATGTGATGGGGACGGGGATGTGCTGACCTGTCATCCTTAGGGTCAGTTATGTGGTGGGGGACGGGGATGTGCTGACCTGTCACCCTTAGGGTCAGTTATGTGGTGGGGGACGGGGATGTGCTGACCTGTCACCCTTAGGGTCAGTTATGTGGTGGGGACAGGGATGTGCTTCTGTTTGTCCAAGTATTTACATTACATTTACCATAAATAATTTGATTTGGTGCTGGACCACCAACCTGAGGCGCCCCTGCAAGTGTCCCGAGGCACCCCTGGGTGCCACGACACACAGTTTGGGAACCACTGGTATAGACCCTGATTTAGCTGGTGCTATTATAAGATAGAGGGTATATCTTATAAAATGGCGGATGCTGGCAATGACCTTTGTGCCCACATAGGTGATCGGCCCACAGTGCACAACCAGCTGCTATCACAGGCCAAGTCCCTCTCTCGTGTATCTCCCCGGGGCCTTTATTACAGTGGTCTCTCCTCATTAGGTCCCTCCCACTTACCGGCAGTAACGCTTCTGTGCAGGCGTGCTCTCCGTACCTCCGAGTCTTCAGTCCAGCCTGCATGTGGCCATTATCATTACCAGAGATAACTCTGTGCCCTCCCCATCATTAGTGATGGCTTATTGGGATATGATGGATAACGCTGTCATAGTCTATAGGCTCTGCGGCTGCTGCGTTACTGTACGTAGCTGTCCGTAGATGGGCTCTGTCCTGTCCCTGGGGTATCCGGTTCTTCAGCAATTAGCCCAATTTCTCTGTTGCTCATCGTACACTGCAATGGGTCAGGCGTACAGAGGGGCTCAATCATCTTCAACTAGTTGTATTCTCCTGTGACGTCTATCCTACTGCGCGGCGTTAGGGAGCCTAATAAGAATAGGCAGCCATTAGTGTGGTGACTTAACTCGGCCGTGGGCAGCGCACGGTTAATTTCTCCTTGGTGAATGTGTTTGCGTCAGGGACTGGAAGCGTCCACCTCTGTTTAAGCCTTAGGAAATGAATGTGCTGCATGCGAGAGGAGATTGTGCCTCGGCCCACCGCTCTGCAATCTACAAGAATTGTCACGTTGTGTGTGGGGGCAGGGGTCCCCTTTACCCTGCTTACCTTGCATAGGTGCAATGTAAGGTGGCTCAGCACCAAAAGGTGAATAACCACTGGTGTAGACCACTTGGTGGCCTGTCAGTTGCAGGACACAACCATAATCCGCCTCTTCTCCGTTATTTGCATTATTGATTGCACTTATGGCGTAATAGTACCGCGGGCATACTGACCACTGACCTGGTGGTCTCCTCTTTTGCAGGAATGGCAGCCATTCGGAAGAAGCTTGTCATCGTTGGAGATGGAGCCTGCGGAAAGACCTGTCTCCTGATAGTGTTTAGTAAAGACCAGTTCCCAGAAGTCTATGTACCAACAGTGTTTGAGAACTATGTTGCAGACATTGAGGTGGATGGAAAGCAGGTAGGCCTGGCACCATGAGGTTTGCTTGGTATGTATTGGGGTGAGGGTGCATAATGTTCCTCTTACTGTTACCAGGTGGAGCTGGCTCTGTGGGACACAGCTGGTCAGGAAGACTACGACAGGTTGCGGCCTCTGTCCTATCCAGACACCGATGTTATATTGATGTGCTTCTCCATCGATAGCCCAGACAGCTTAGGTAGGTTCTAAACCCTGTGCCAACATTCATCTCTGGTGGTGGTGGGGGGGGGGGTTCTCTTTATTTAGCATTTTCTAACATAATTGTGTAATGGAAACCCGTACAGTAGTGATTCCCAACCTCGGTCCTCAAGGCACACTAACAGTCCTGGTTTTGGTGATATCCAGACTTGAGCCAGATGGTTAAATCAAAATAACTGAGGTACTAATTAAGTAACCTGTGCTCCAGTATGGCTATCCTCAAAATCTGGACTGTTTGTGTGCCTTGAGGACCGTGGTTGGGAACCCCTGTCGTACAGTAACAATGGCAGCCAGGACTGTGATAGTGGGAATGTGCCACAAGCTAGGCTCTAGAGTAACAGGTTAGTATTTGTCTGTGGACCTCTGGTTTAATGGTAATAGAAAGGGGAAGAATAGGCAGACGGTGGTAGAAATAAACAAGGTGAGATGGGGGTGCTCAAGGAATTGGGAACGAGGATAAGAAGAATAAGTGGGGGATGTGGAACAAGAAAGGGGACTAATACTTCAAAAAAAATGTCTTCTTCAGGGTCCGTAGGGTCCACAGGGAGATAACGGGGGTGTAGGTGGTACTTGGAGGGCCAGACACCAACAACAAAGCTTTTCTATCCCAGGATGCTTCGGTCCCTCCCTCTATACCCCGCCCACAGCCTGAGGGCAACTGAGTGTCGTTGGTGCCCGGCAGGAGCTGGATCACTGTTAGTACAGTGGGGCTGCTTTAAGCAGCACAAGCTTTCATTTATGATTTATTTTTCTTTTTTTTTTCATAAAAGAGCAGCAGCAGTAGACAGTCCTGTGGACGTCTGCACTGGCTCCATCACCCCTCCGCTGCGTCGCATCTCCAGCCCCCAGCTAGGTACTGTCAGCGGGACCTAGCTAGCAGGGCTCCTCGGACCCCAGACTGCAGTTCGGGACTCAAAGGGACAGGTATGTAGGTCTCTGCGCAGTCTTACCTCCGGTCTCACGAGACAGACCGGAGACGCTGATGTGGACACTGGTTCGTCTGGGACTCCACTAGACCACCGGGGTATAACCTATACTGGCGCAGGGGACAGCTAAGGCCAGGGACCTGGTGGTTAATGTCAGCATAGGGGAGAAGGTCCTCTCCCTGCGGCCCCTCCCCCAGCTCTGGGCGCCATTTCACTGCGGTATGCCGCCCCTGAGCTGCTCCTCAGCCCCCTCAGAGACTCACGGCAGCCATTTTCTGCGTCAGGTCTCCAGGAACGCTGGGTCCTGCCTCCCTGTATACCTCTCCTAGGAGCCAGGTTATACAGCGCTATTTACTACCAGCCACTGCGGTCTGTGTAGATGAATTTAGTTCCCTCTGTATTTATACTGTATACTCTGCAGTGTATGTGACCTGTGCTAGTGCTGTCTGTGTAGTTATACTGTATACTCTGCAGTGTGTGTGACATGTGCTAGCGCTGCTGTCTGTGTAGTTATACTGTATACTCTGCAGTGTATGTGACCTGTGCTAGTGCTGCTGTCTGTGTAGTTATACTGTATACCCTGCAGTGTGTGTGACCTGTGCTGCTGTCTGTGTAGTTATACTGTATACTCTGCAGTGTGTGTGACCTGTGCTAGCGCTGCTGTCTGTGTAGTTATACTGTATACTCTGCAGTGTATGTGACCTGTGCTAGCGCTGCTGTCTGTGTAGTTATACTGTATACCCTGCAGTGTATGTGACATGTGCTAGTGCTGTCTGTGTAGTTATACTGTATACCCTGCAGTGTATGTGACCTGTGCTAGTGCTGCTGTCTGTGTAGTTATACTGTATACCCTGCAGTGTATGTGACCTGTGCTAGTGCTGTCTGTGTAGTTATACTGTATACCCTGCAGTGTGTGTGACCTGTGCTGTCTGTGTAGTTATACTGTATACTCTGCAGTGTGTGTGACCTGTGCTAGCGCTGCTGTCTGTGTAGTTATACTGTATACCCTGCAGTGTATGTGACCTGTGCTAGTGCTGCTGTCTGTGTAGTTATACTGTATACCCTGCAGTGTGTGTGACCTGTGCTAGCGCTGCTGTCTGTGTAGTTATACTGTATACCCTGCAGTGTGTGTGACCTGTGCTAGCGCTGCTGTCTGTGTAGTTATACTGTATACCCTGCAGTGTGTGTGACCTGTGCTAGTGCTGTCTGTGTAGTTATACTGTATACCCTGCAGTGTGTGTGACATGTGCTAGTGCTGCTGTCTGTGTAGTTATACTGTATACCCTGCAGTGTATGTGACATGTGCTAGTGCTGTCTGTGTAGTTATACTGTATACCCTGCAGTGTATGTGACCTGTGCTAGTGCTGCTGTCTGTGTAGTTATACTGTATACCCTGCAGTGTATGTGACCTGTGCTAGTGCTGTCTGTGTAGTTATACTGTATACCCTGCAGTGTGTGTGACCTGTGCTGTCTGTGTAGTTATACTGTATACTCTGCAGTGTGTGTGACCTGTGCTAGCGCTGCTGTCTGTGTAGTTATACTGTATACCCTGCAGTGTGTGTGACCTGTGCTGCTGTCTGTGTAGTTATACTGTATACTCTGCAGTGTATGTGACCTGTGCTAGCGCTGCTGTCTGTGTAGTTATACTGTATACCCTGCAGTGTGTGTGACCTGTGCTAGCGCTGCTGTCTGTGTAGTTATACTGTATACCCTGCAGTGTGTGTGACCTGTGCTAGCGCTGCTGTCTGTGTAGTTATACTGTATACCCTGCAGTGTGTGTGAACTGTGCTAGCGCTGCTGTCTGTGTAGTTATACTGTATACCCTGCAGTGTGTGTGACCTGTGCTAGTGCTGCTGTCTGTGTAGTTATACTGTATACTCTGCAGTGTGTGTGACCTGTGCTAGCGCTGCTGTCTGTGTAGTTATACTGTATACTCTGCAGTGTGTGTGACCTGTGCTAGCGCTGCTGTCTGTGTAGTTATACTGTATACTCTGCAGTGTATGTGACCTGCGCTAGCGCTGCTGTCTGTGTAGTTATACTGTATACTCTGCAGTGTATGTGACCTGTGCTAGCGCTGCTGTCTGTGTAGTTATACTGTATACCCTGCAGTGTGTGTGACCTGTGCTAGCGCTGCTGTCTGTGTAGTTATACTGTATACCCTGCAGTGTGTGTGACCTGTGCTAGCGCTGCTGTCTGTGTAGTTATACTGTATACTCTGCAGTGTGTGTGACCTGTGCTAGCGCTGCTGTCTGTGTAGTTATACTGTATACCCTGCAGTGTGTGTGACCTGTGCTAGCGCTGCTGTCTGTGTAGTTATACTGTATACCCTGCAGTGTGTGTGACCTGTGCTAGCGCTGCTGTCTGTGTAGTTATACTGTATACCCTGCAGTGTGTGTGACCTGTGCTAGCGCTGCTGTCTGTGTAGTTATACTGTATACCCTGCAGTGTGTGACATGTGCTAGCGCTGCTGTCTGTGTAGTTATACTGTATACCCTGCAGTGTGTGTGACCTGTGCTAGCGCTGCTGTCTGTGTAGTTATACTGTATACCCTGCAGTGTGTGTGACCTGTGCTAGCGCTGCTGTCTGTGTAGTTATACTGTATACCCTGCAGTGTGTGTGACCTGTGCTAGTGCTGCTGTCTGTGTAGTTATACTGTATACTCTGCAGTGTGTGTGACCTGTGCTAGCGCTGCTGTCTGTGTAGTTATACTGTATACTCTGCAGTGTGTGTGACCTGTGCTAGCGCTGCTGTCTGTGTAGTTATACTGTATACTCTGCAGTGTATGTGACCTGCGCTAGCGCTGCTGTCTGTGTAGTTATACTGTATACTCTGCAGTGTATGTGACCTGCGCTAGCGCTGCTGTCTGTGTAGTTATACTGTATACTCTGCAGTGTGTGTGACCTGTGCTAGCGCTGCTGTCTGTGTAGCTATACTGTATACCCTGCAGTGTGTGTGACCTGTGCTAGCGCTGCTGTCTGTGTAGTTATACTGTATACCCTGCAGTGTGTGTGACCTGTGCTAGCGCTGCTGTCTGTGTAGTTATACTGTATACCCTGCAGTGTGTGTGACCTGTGCTGTCTGTGTAGTTATACTGTATACTCTGCAGTGTGTGTGACCTGTGCTAGCGCTGCTGTCTGTGTAGTTATACTGTATACCCTGCAGTGTATGTGACCTGTGCTAGCGCTGCTGTCTGTGTAGTTATACTGTATACCCTGCAGTGTGTGTGACCTGTGCTAGCGCTGCTGTCTGTGTAGTTATACTGTATACTCTGCAGTGTGTGTGACCTGTGCTAGCGCTGCTGTCTGTGTAGTTATACTGTATACTCTGCAGTGTGTGTGACCTGTGCTAGCGCTGCTGTCTGTGTAGTTATACTGTATACCCTGCAGTGTATGTGACCTGTGCTAGCGCTGCTGTCTGTGTAGTTACACTGTATACCCTGCAGTGTGTGTGACCTGTGCTAGCGCTGCTGTCTGTGTAGTTATACTGTATACTCTGCAGTGTGTGTGACCTGTGCTAGCGCTGCTGTCTGTGTAGTTATACTGTATACCCTGCAGTGTATGTGACCTGTGCTAGCGCTGCTGTCTGTGTAGTTATACTGTATACCCTGCAGTGTGTGTGACCTGTGCTAGCGCTGCTGTCTGTGTAGTTATACTGTATACTCTGCAGTGTGTGTGACCTGTGCTGTCTGTGTAGTTATACTGTATACCCTGCAGTGTATGTGACCTGTGCTAGCGCTGCTGTCTGTGTAGTTATACTGTATACCCTGCAGTGTGTGTGACCTGTGCTAGCGCTGCTGTCTGTGTAGTTATACTGTATACCCTGCAGTGTGTGTGACCTGTGCTGTCTGTGTAGTTATACTGTATACCCTGCAGTGTGTGTGACCTGTGCTAGCGCTGCTGTCTGTGTAGTTATACTGTATACCCTGCAGTGTGTGTGACCTGTGCTAGCGCTGCTGTCTGTGTAGTTATACTGTATACTCTGCAGTGTGTGTGACCTGTGCTAGCGCTGCTGTCTGTGTAGTTATACTGTATACCCTGCAGTGTGTGTGACCTGTGCTAGCGCTGCTGTCTGTGTAGTTATACTGTATACTCTGCAGTGTATGTGACCTGTGCTAGCGCTGCTGTCTGTGTAGTTATACTGTATACTCTGCAGTGTGTGTGACCTGTGCTAGCGCTGCTGTCTGTGTAGTTATACTGTATACTCTGCAGTGTGTGTGACCTGTGCTAGCGCTGCTGTCTGTGTAGTTATACTGTATACCCTGCAGTGTGTGTGACCTGTGCTAGCGCTGCTGTCTGTGTAGTTATACTGTATACTCTGCAGTGTGTGTGACCTGTGCTAGCGCTGCTGTCTGTGTAGTTATACTGTATACCCTGCAGTGTGTGTGACCTGTGCTAGTGCTGCTGTCTGTGTAGTTATACTGTATACCCTGCAGTGTATGTGACCTGTGCTGCTGTCTGTGTAGTTATACTGTATACCCTGCAGTGTGTGTGACCTGTGCTAGTGCTGCTGTCTGTGTAGTTATACTGTATACCCTGCAGTGTGTGTGACCTGTGCTAGCGCTGCTGTCTGTGTAGTTATACTGTATACTCTGCAGTGTGTGTGACCTGTGCTAGCGCTGCTGTCTGTGTAGTTATACTGTATACCCTGCAGTGTATGTGACCTGTGCTAGCGCTGCTGTCTGTGTAGTTATACTGTATACCCTGCAGTGTGTGTGACCTGTGCTAGCGCTGCTGTCTGTGTAGTTATACTGTATACTCTGCAGTGTGTGTGACCTGTGCTAGCGCTGCTGTCTGTGTAGTTATACTGTATACCCTGCAGTGTGTGTGACCTGTGCTAGCGCTGCTGTCTGTGTAGTTATACTGTATACCCTGCAGTGTGTGTGACCTGTGCTAGCGCTGCTGTCTGTGTAGTTATACTGTATACTCTGCAGTGTATGTGACCTGTGCTAGCGCTGCTGTCTGTGTAGTTATACTGTATACCCTGCAGTGTGTGTGACCTGTGCTGTCTGTGTAGTTATACTGTATACCCTGCAGTGTGTGTGACCTGTGCTAGCGCTGCTGTCTGTGTAGTTATACTGTATACCCTGCAGTGTGTGTGACCTGTGCTAGCGCTGCTGTCTGTGTAGTTATACTGTATACTCTGCAGTGTGTGTGACCTGTGCTAGCGCTGCTGTCTGTGTAGTTATACTGTATACCCTGCAGTGTGTGTGACCTGTGCTGTCTGTGTAGTTATACTGTATACTCTGCAGTGTGTGTGACCTGTGCTAGCGCTGCTGTCTGTGTAGTTATACTGTATACCCTGCAGTGTGTGTGACCTGTGCTAGCGCTGCTGTCTGTGTAGTTATACTGTATACTCTGCAGTGTGTGTGACCTGTGCTAGCGCTGCTGTCTGTGTAGTTATACTGTATACTCTGCAGTGTGTGTGACCTGTGCTAGTGCTGCTGTCTGTGTAGTTATACTGTATACCCTGCAGTGTGTGTGACCTGTGCTAGCGCTGCTGTCTGTGTAGTTATACTGTATACCCTGCAGTGTGTGTGACCTGTGCTGTCTGTGTAGTTATACTGTATACTCTGCAGTGTGTGTGACCTGTGCTAGCGCTGCTGTCTGTGTAGTTATACTGTATACTCTGCAGTGTGTGTGACCTGTGCTAGCGCTGCTGTCTGTGTAGTTATACTGTATACCCTGCAGTGTATGTGACCTGTGCTAGCGCTGCTGTCTGTGTAGTTATACTGTATACCCTGCAGTGTGTGTGACATGTGCTAGCGCTGCTGTCTGTGTAGTTATACTGTATACCCTGCAGTGTATGTGACCTGTGCTAGCGCTGCTGTCTGTGTAGTTACACTGTATACCCTGCAGTGTGTGTGACCTGTGCTAGCGCTGCTGTCTGTGTAGTTATACTGTATACTCTGCAGTGTGTGTGACCTGTGCTAGCGCTGCTGTCTGTGTAGTTATACTGTATACCCTGCAGTGTATGTGACCTGTGCTAGCGCTGCTGTCTGTGTAGTTATACTGTATACCCTGCAGTGTGTGTGACCTGTGCTAGCGCTGCTGTCTGTGTAGTTATACTGTATACTCTGCAGTGTGTGTGACCTGTGCTGTCTGTGTAGTTATACTGTATACCCTGCAGTGTATGTGACCTGTGCTAGCGCTGCTGTCTGTGTAGTTATACTGTATACCCTGCAGTGTGTGTGACCTGTGCTAGCGCTGCTGTCTGTGTAGTTATACTGTATACCCTGCAGTGTGTGTGACCTGTGCTAGCGCTGCTGTCTGTGTAGTTATACTGTATACTCTGCAGTGTGTGTGACCTGTGCTAGCGCTGCTGTCTGTGTAGTTATACTGTATACCCTGCAGTGTGTGTGACCTGTGCTAGCGCTGCTGTCTGTGTAGTTATACTGTATACTCTGCAGTGTGTGTGACCTGTGCTGTCTGTGTAGTTATACTGTATACCCTGCAGTGTGTGTGACCTGTGCTAGCGCTGCTGTCTGTGTAGTTATACTGTATACCCTGCAGTGTATGTGACCTGTGCTAGCGCTGCTGTCTGTGTAGTTATACTGTATACCCTGCAGTGTGTGTGACCTGTGCTAGTGCTGCTGTCTGTGTAGTTATACTGTATACCCTGCAGTGTATGTGACCTGTGCTGCTGTCTGTGTAGTTATACTGTATACCCTGCAGTGTGTGTGACCTGTGCTAGCGCTGCTGTCTGTGTAGTTATACTGTATACCCTGCAGTGTGTGTGACCTGTGCTAGCGCTGCTGTCTGTGTAGTTATACTGTATACCCTGCAGTGTATGTGACCTGTGCTAGCGCTGCTGTCTGTGTAGTTATACTGTATACTCTGCAGTGTGTGTGACCTGTGCTAGCGCTGCTGTCTGTGTAGTTATACTGTATACCCTGCAGTGTGTGTGACCTGTGCTAGCGCTTCTGTCTGTGTAGTTATACTGTATACCCTGCAGTGTATGTGACCTGTGCTAGCGCTGCTGTCTGTGTAGTTATACTGTATACCCTGCAGTGTGTGTGACCTGTGCTGTCTGTGTAGTTATACTGTATACCCTGCAGTGTGTGTGACCTGTGCTAGCGCTGCTGTCTGTGTAGTTATACTGTATACCCTGCAGTGTGTGTGACCTGTGCTAGTGTTGCTGTCTGTGTAGTTATACTGTATACCCTGCAGTGTGTGTGACCTGTGCTAGTGTTGCTGTCTGTGTAGTTATACTGTATACCCTGCAGTGTGTGTGACCTGTGCTAGCGCTGCTGTCTGTGTAGTTATACTGTATACCCTGCAGTGTGTGTGACCTGTGCTAGCGCTGCTGTCTGTGTAGTTATACTGTATACTCTGCAGTGTATGTGACCTGTGCTAGCGCTGCTGTCTGTGTAGTTATACTGTATACCCTGCAGTGTGTGTGACCTGTGCTGTCTGTGTAGTTATACTGTATACCCTGCAGTGTGTGTGACCTGTGCTAGCGCTGCTGTCTGTGTAGTTATACTGTATACCCTGCAGTGTGTGTGACCTGTGCTGTCTGTGTAGTTATACTGTATACCCTGCAGTGTGTGTGACCTGTGCTAGCGCTGCTGTCTGTGTAGTTATACTGTATACCCTGCAGTGTGTGTGACCTGTGCTAGCGCTGCTGTCTGTGTAGTTATACTGTATACCCTGCAGTGTGTGTGACCTGTGCTGCTGTCTGTGTAGTTATACTGTATACCCTGCAGTGTGTGTGACATGTGCTAGCGCTGCTGTCTGTGTAGTTATACTGTATACCCTGCAGTGTGTGTGACCTGTGCTAGTGCTGCTGTCTGTGTAGTTATACTGTATACCCTGCAGTGTGTGTGACCTGTGCTAGCGCTGCTGTCTGTGTAGTTATACTGTATACCCTGCAGTGTGTGTGACATGTGCTAGCGCTGCTGTCTGTGTAGTTATACTGTATACCCTGCAGTGTATGTGACCTGTGCTAGCGCTGCTGTCTGTGTAGTTATACTGTATACCCTGCAGTGTGTGTGACCTGTGCTAGCGCTGCTGTCTGTGTAGTTATACTGTATACCCTGCAGTGTATGTGACCTGTGCTAGCGCTGCTGTCTGTGTAGTTATACTGTATACCCTGCAGTGTGTGTGACATGTGCTAGCGCTGCTGTCTGTGTAGTTATACTGTATACCCTGCAGTGTGTGTGACCTGTGCTAGTGCTGCTGTCTGTGTAGTTATACTGTATACCCTGCAGTGTATGTGACCTGTGCTGCTGTCTGTGTAGTTATACTGTATGCTCTGCAGTGTATGTGACCTGTGCTAGTGCTGCTGTCTGTGTAGTTATACTGTATACCCTGCAGTGTATGTGACCTGTGCTAGTGCTGTCTGTGTAGTTATACTGTATACTCTGCAGTGTGTGTGACCTGTGCTAGTGCTGCTGTCTGTGTAGTTATACTGTATACTCTGCAGTGTGTGACATGTGCTAGCGCTGCTGTCTGTGTAGTTATACTGTATACCCTGCAGTGTGTGTGACCTGTGCTAGCGCTGCTGTCTGTGTAGTTATACTGTATACTCTGCAGTGTGTGTGACCTGTGCTGTCTGTGTAGTTATACTGTATACCCTGCAGTGTATGTGACCTGTGCTGCTGTCTGTGTAGTTATACTGTATACCCTGCAGTGTGTGTGACCTGTGCTAGCGCTGCTGTCTGTGTAGTTATACTGTATACTCTGCAGTGTGTGTGACCTGTGCTAGCGCTGCTGTCTGTGTAGTTATACTGTATACCCTGCAGTGTGTGTGACCTGTGCTGTCTGTGTAGTTATACTGTATACCCTGCAGTGTGTGTGACCTGTGCTAGCGCTGCTGTCTGTGTAGTTATACTGTATACCCTGCAGTGTGTGTGACCTGTGCTAGCGCTGCTGTCTGTGTAGTTATACTGTATACTCTGCAGTGTGTGTGACCTGTGCTAGCGCTGCTGTCTGTGTAGTTATACTGTATACTCTGCAGTGTGTGTGACCTGTGCTAGCGCTGCTGTCTGTGTAGTTATACTGTATACCCTGCAGTGTGTGTGACCTGTGCTGTCTGTGTAGTTATACTGTATACCCTGCAGTGTGTGTGACCTGTGCTAGCGCTGCTGTCTGTGTAGTTATACTGTATACCCTGCAGTGTGTGTGACCTGTGCTAGCGCTGCTGTCTGTGTAGTTATACTGTATACTCTGCAGTGTGTGTGACCTGTGCTGTCTGTGTAGTTATACTGTATACTCTGCAGTGTATGTGACCTGTGCTAGTGCTGCTGTCTGTGTAGTTATACTGTATACCCTGCAGTGTGTGTGACCTGTGCTAGCGCTGCTGTCTGTGTAGTTATACTGTATACTCTGCAGTGTATGTGACCTGTGCTGTCTGTGTAGTTATACTGTATACCCTGCAGTGTATGTGACCTGTGCTAGTGCTGCTGTCTGTGTAGTTATACTGTATACCCTGCAGTGTGTGTGACCTGTGCTAGCGCTGCTGTCTGTGTAGTTATACTGTATACTCTGCAGTGTATGTGACCTGTGCTAGTGCTGCTGTCTGTGTAGTTATACTGTATACCCTGCAGTGTGTGTGACCTGTGCTAGCGCTGCTGTCTGTGTAGTTATACTGTATACCCTGCAGTGTGTGTGACCTGTGCTAGCGCTGCTGTCTGTGTAGTTATACTGTATACCCTGCAGTGTGTGACCTGTGCTAGTGCTGCTGTCTGTGTAGTTATACTGTATACCCTGCAGTGTGTGTGACATGTGCTAGCGCTGCTGTCTGTGTAGTTATACTGTATACCCTGCAGTGTGTGACCTGTGCTAGTGCTGCTGTCTGTGTAGTTATACTGTATACCCTGCAGTGTGTGACCTGTGCTAGCGCTGCTGTCTGTGTAGTTATACTGTATACCCTGCAGTGTGTGTGACATGTGCTAGCGCTGCTGTCTGTGTAGTTATACTGTATACCCTGCAGTGTGTGACCTGTGCTAGTGCTGCTGTCTGTGTAGTTATACTGTATACCCTGCAGTGTGTGACCTGTGCTAGCGCTGCTGTCTGTGTAGTTATACTGTATACTCTGCAGTGTATGTGACCTGTGCTAGCGCTGCTGTCTGTGTAGTTATACTGTATACCCTGCAGTGTGTGTGACATGTGCTAGCGCTGCTGTCTGTGTAGTTATACTGTATACTCTGCAGTGTGTGTGACCTGTGCTAGTGCTGCTGTCTGTGTAGTTATACTGTATACTCTGCAGTGTGTGACATGTGCTAGCGCTGCTGTCTGTGTAGTTATACTGTATACTCTGCAGTGTGTGTGACCTGTGCTAGTGCTGCTGTCTGTGTAGTTATACTGTATACTCTGCAGTGTGTGTGACCTGTGCTAGCGCTGCTGTCTGTGTAGTTATACTGTATACTCTGCAGTGTGTGTGACCTGTGCTAGCGCTGCTGTCTGTGTAGTTATACTGTATACCCTGCAGTGTGTGACCTGTGCTAGTGCTGCTGTCTGTGTAGTTATACTGTATACTCTGCAGTGTGTGTGACCTGTGCTAGCGCTGCTGTCTGTGTAGTTATACTGTATACTCTGCAGTGTATGTGACCTGTGCTAGCGCTGCTGTCTGTGTAGTTATACTGTATACCCTGCAGTGTGTGTGACATGTGCTAGCGCTGCTGTCTGTGTAGTTATACTGTATACTCTGCAGTGTGTGTGACCTGTGCTAGTGCTGCTGTCTGTGTAGTTATACTGTATACTCTGCAGTGTGTGACATGTGCTAGCGCTGCTGTCTGTGTAGTTATACTGTATACTCTGCAGTGTGTGTGACCTGTGCTAGTGCTGCTGTCTGTGTAGTTATACTGTATACTCTGCAGTGTGTGACATGTGCTAGCGCTGCTGTCTGTGTAGTTATACTGTATACTCTGCAGTGTGTGTGACCTGTGCTAGTGCTGCTGTCTGTGTAGTTATACTGTATACCCTGCAGTGTGTGTGACCTGTGCTAGTGCTGCTGTCTGTGTAGTTATACTGTATACTCTGCAGTGTGTGTGACCTGTGCTAGTGCTGCTCTCTGCTTATTTATCTCACCTGTCAGCTTATGTCTTTCCCTCTTTCATTATAACTCTAGAATACTGATTTCTAGGGGGTTCAGTGTACCTCACATCTGCCTGTATTTGTCAGTGCTATCACATACTGTAAATGTGTTGCGCACTACACTGTGCCATATTGTACATATATCTGGGTTGCTGACTGCACTGTGCCAGATTGTACATATATCTGGGTTGCTGACTGCACTGTGCCAGATTGTACATATATCTGGGTTGCTCACTGCACTGTGCCAGATTGTGTGCTATATTATCCTTGCAGCTATGTCTATCACAGGAAAGAATAACAAGCAGCTGCTGCACCCGCTCTGGTGTCCTGTAAGTCCTGTTTAGCAGGTTTAGCTTCAGAGGATCTCATTCAGGATGGTCTATGTGCAGCTTGTTATACGGCACCTGGCCCATCAGCCCCTGCATCCTCCCCTCAGGACCCCTCTTGGGCTTCCTTTTCACAGGTGTTGGCAAAAATTGTGGACCACCTAGCGGTCCCTGTGGTAGCTCCCCCTATGGGATTGCCACAGCAGGTACTCCCTATACATCCTTTGCCCCCTCTATGGGTAGACGTACTTTCTACGTGCAGAGTCTGGTAGTTACAGATATACCCACATATCCGTGCGCTACAAGTCGTGGGAGTTTTGTGTGACTCTGTAGCACAGAGCCTCTTTTCGTGCGTCTTTTTACCTCCAGATGCGTCTTATTCGCACAGAGATGTGAATAGATAGTACAAGCCGCTTCTGCTGATTAAAATGATATGCAGCATGCCCATGTTCTGTGTAGCGTTTAGTATACAGATACACCCGCAGTCACACACACAACATGGGCATGCTGCATATCTTTTAAATCGGCAGAAGCTGCTTCTGCTATCTATATGCATCGTTGTGCGAATAAGATTCATTTGAAGGTAAACTACGCTCTGCGCTACTGAGTCATGCCACAGCATGGCGCGACTAGGTCTGTTTAACGCGCCAGGAGGTTAGATGTATGTGGATCCATCTGTACGTCTACAGCCTTTCAACAAATGCTGCAAAAGGAGAGACCCTTACCAAGTAAACCTACTAAGCGTGCTGTGTGATCTTCCCAGTCCAGCCAGCTGTCAGATTGAGTTATCATCTGGGGAGGTAGAAGACGCAGACCTCTATCACTCCGACTCCCCCCTCGGGAGAGGAGGAACCCCCCTCTCTAAATTTAATATACCTGCACTGGAGAGCTGTAAAATCTATTCTACAAATAGAAGAGACAGAACCCGCTCCTAGGGCAAAAGAGACATTCTGTAAGCGACAGAAGGTAGTTATGCCAGAGTTCCCTCACTCATCAGCTATCTGATCCTGTGTGAACCTGGGTACACACTTTTACGTTTGCCGGCTGATCTGGTAAAACTGTCCCTATCAGCTGTGCAGTCTGTCCCCAGTGTGACCTCCTGTCAGCCGTGTACACACTCTGCAGACAAGCACAGTGTGTACGGACTTCTATGGGATCGGGAAGTCGAACAAACAAATATTAAACGGTATATAAGATGCGACTTCCCGATCATTGCAGGGGCGTTAAAAGCTGTTTATTGGCTAACGCTCCTGCATCGGGACAGGGTACACACCTATACAATCCAATAGCCGTTCTCTTGGTATTGAATCAACGGCCCGATGATTGTATAAAATTTTAGCTGCCGAAACGCTTGATTTCCTTTTACCCTCTTCCCACTACTGATTGCACTAAATGGGAAGTTCTCCCAGCAGTGTATTCCCACGTGACACACCTGGATAAGAACGCTACCTTACCCATCCATACTGCAACCTCCTTAAAGGAGACTAACGGATAGAAAGATGGAAACTTGTCTGAGGTCTATATACTGTCTTACAGGGGCTATTACTCGTCCTGCCAGGGCTACGGCCTGGATGGCAAAAGCCATTGAGAGTTGGGCAGAGGCCCTAGAAGAGACATTTCCCTCTGATACGTCGAGGGAACAGCTGTCCTACATATCTCACATTAGAGATGCAGCCTCCTATTTAAGGGAGGCGGCTTTGGATACTTGTCTCTTAGCCTCCAAGGCATCTGCTACTTCTGTGGTAGTCCACCGTATTTGGCTTCACTAATGGAAGGCATATTCTGACTCTAAAAAGGTTTTGGAGTCTGTCTTATTCTGGGGAGATCCTGTTTGGCCCAGAATTGGGCAAGATTGTGACTACCTTGGCAGCTTCCAAGACGGCATTCTTACCCTCTGCATCTGCTACGAAGCCTCGGATGTCATCTTTTCGGTCCTTTCGTCCCCAAGGCAAAGCTAAAGATCAGTCCTTTCCACGGCAGTCAGCATGGTGGAAGGCCGACTTCTACAGTTCACCCAGTTCTGGCGTCGGACCACCTCAGACGCCTGGGTAAAAGAAATGGTCTCCTGCGGATATGCGCTCTCATTCCTGAGGCGCCCCCCCCTCCCCCCAACAGTTCTTTTGCACAGGACTTCCATCAGACCCAAGCAAAGCCCTGCTCCTCCAGAAGGCCATTTAGTCCTTACTGCTCTAGGGGGTAATAATTCCGGTCCCCTCATCAGAGAGGGAAGCGCTATTATTCTGCCCTTTTTCTTGGTTCAGAAACCCAACGTGTCTCATCAACCTAACCTCGTTCCTGAACAAGTTTATCAGGGTGCCCAGGTTTTGTATGGAAACCCTACGCTCCATTGTCCTGGCTATGGAGCCTGGGAACTTTTAAAGTGTCTGGATATTCGGGACACTTGCCTAAATGTACCTATAGCGCCTTCTCATCAGCAATATCTCCAGTTTGCTGTCCTACAGCAACATTACCAATTTCAAGCACTGCCTTTTGGGCTTTCTACAGCTCCTTGGGTCTTTACCAAGATCATGGCAGTTATGGTGGCCTATCTTCGTCGTCAGGGGATCAGATTGCTCCCTTACTTGAACGATCTCTTAGCAAGCTCCCCAGAAATTCTTCACCATCTACACGTAACCATTGCCTTTCTACAAACGCACTGTTGGCTGATCAAAAGTCTTCCCTGACCCCTTCTCAAAGAATGGTACATCTGGGAGCCTTTCTGGACTCTGAGAATCTCCTGACCGCAGACAGAATCTCTGTATTACAGCACCGAGTGCGCAGATTACTCTACAGTCGCCGAGTGTCAATTCACTCTGCAATGAATGCAGACCTTGGGATCTATGGTGTCCACCTTCAACAAGGTGGAATTCGCTTAGTTTTAATCCAGGCCCCTATAACACCTGATCCTCTCCAGGTGGAACGGGCTGCCCCATCTGCTCAGATCCCAGACGATGGCCCACCAGGATAGGGTTCGCATGTCCCTATCCCGGTGGCTACAGACGTCCCACCTAAACAAGGGTCGCCCCTTTTGGATCCTGGATTGGGCACTCCTCACCACGGACGCAAGCCTCCGCAGGTGGGGCGCAGTGACCGAACAGCAAGCCTTCAAAGTACGCTAGACGCCAGCCGAGGCGATCTTTCAAATCTACGTCCTAGAACTCTGAGCCAATTACTAAGCCCCTCACTCTGGCTCGGGATATACTTCAGGGTAGGACTGTACAAGTACAGTCCGACAATGCCACGGCAGTGGCCTACCTCAATCACCAAGGAGGCATTCAAAGTCGTTCATCAATGGCAGAAGTGTCCTGGATTCTCACATGGGCCGAACACCATCTTCCAGTCATCTCTATGCAGTGTTCATCCCGGGAATTCTCAATTGGGAGGTGGATTTCCTCAGCCATCACGACGTGCATTCAGGGGAGTGGTCTCTACATCCAGAAGTCTTGCAGCTCCTGGTGGACAAATGGGATCTACCGGATGTGGACCTCATGGCCTCACAACCACAAGCTTCCAGTGACGCAGCCTCCGTGGATGCAATATCTGAGGTGGACCTTCCATTTGGCGTACCTTTTTCCTCAAGTCTCACTTCTGCCTTGGGTTCTTCTTAAGTTCAAGCAAGAGGGGGGCACGGTCCTGTTGGTAACTGCGGTTTGGCCCAGACGCCATTGGTACTACTATCTTCAAAGTCTCTCCGTAGACATTCCTCTCCAACTTCCTCTACGACCAGACCTATTGTCCAGGGTCCCTGTCAACATCCAGACCTGGCCTGTCTGTCTTTAACGGCTTGGCTCCTGAGACAACCCTTTTAAGGTCTAAGGGATTTTCTAGCTCTGTGGTCCAGACCATGCTCAGAGCGCATAAACCGGCCTCTGCAAGGATTTATCACCAGGTGTGGCATACATATTTCCAATGGTGTGCTACTAGAAACTGACCCTCAGGTTTTTAGGGTCTCTAGAATCCTTGCCTGCCTTCAAGCTGGATTGGATCTCGGACTCTGCCTAGCCTCTCTGAAAGGGCACGTCTCTGCTCTGTCCATCTGGTTCCAGCGCAGAATTGCTTCTCTGCCAGATGTTTAGACCTTCCTGTAAGGTGGTGGTCTTATACAACCTCCCTTTGTCCCTTCTGTGGCTCCGTGGGATTTGTCAGTGGTTCTCCATGCACTTCAGGAACCTCCATTCGAACCCCTGGAGTCAGTAGATGTCAAATGGCTCACTGCAAAGACAGTTTCTTCTGACTATAGCATCTGCCTGTACGATAACTGATTATGGGGCGCTTTCCTGTCATTCCCCATTTCTAATCTTTCATCCGGACAGGGCTGTTCTTCAATTGCGCCCTGGCTTCCTTCCCAAGGTGATCTCTAGTTTCCACCTCAATGAGAAAATTGTGGTTCCGGCCTTTCAATCACCAGACCCCTCGGCAGGTGAGGCCTCTTTGGATGTAGCCCGTGCTCTGAAGATCTACGTGGACTGTACTAGTTCCATCAGGAAATCGGACTCCCTCTTTGTCCGATATGGATTTCACAAGAAGGGATGGCCAGCTAACAAACGGACTCTGGCTAGATGGTTTTGCATGACTATCTCACAGGCTTACACGCAGACTGGCCTTCCTGTGCCGGCTACAGTATCTGGTCATTATACTTGCTCTGTTGGTCCCTCGTGGGCAGCCTGCTGTGGCTTCTGCCCAACAACTATGCAAGGCGGCCACGTGGTCTTCTGTCCACACCTTTCTTTTTTCTATGCCTTTGATAGGATGCTTCATTCAGGCATCAGGTTCTATCAACTCAGGAGCGTTCCCACACTTGAACAACTGCTTTGGGACATCCCCATTGTCTCCCTGTGGAGCACTATGGACCCTGAAGAAGAAAAGGAGAGTCATGGTAAAACATACCCTTGTTAACTCTTCGAAGTCCATAGGGTCCACAGGGCACCCGCATTAACGCACCTGGCTTCTATAGGTTTCTTCTCTTGGTCATTTTGTTTCCATCTCTGTGTGATTCCTCAGTGTACCAGTCTTTCTTCTCTCCTGCTCCTGCCTTGGGCTTGTTAACAAAACTGAGTTGTCCTCAGGCTGTGGGTGGGTTATAGGGGGAAGGACCGGAGCATCCTGGGATAGAAAAAAGCTGATGTTGGTGTCCGGTCCTCCAAGTACCACCTACATCCCATTGTCTCCCTGTGGACTTCGAAGAAAGAGAGTTAACAAGGATAAGTTTTACTATAACTCTCCTTTCCCCCATTATTGTGTGTTCCCCAGATGTGGTCTGGCTCTGAGCGTTCCTGGGCAGCCATCTGTTCTGACCTCTGCAGATCATTCCCCATTATTGTGTGTTCCCCAGATGTGGTCTGGCTCTGAGCGTTCCTGGGCAGCCATCTGTTCTGACCTCTGCAGATCATTCCCCATTATTGTGTGTTTGTATCACCGCCCTAGTGCTTAGTGTCTACCAGCTGCCCCAGGTGTGTGTGCTGGCCGCCGCCTGTGTAGATCATTCCCCATGTAAATGCTGGCTGTATTCTGCTTGTCTCTACATAGAGAACATCCCTGAGAAGTGGACCCCTGAAGTAAAACATTTCTGTCCCAATGTGCCCATTATTCTGGTTGGAAACAAGAAGGATCTTCGCAATGATGAACACACCCGCCGGGAGCTGACAAAGATGAAGCAGGTGTGTGACCTATGTTCCTAATACTTTTGTTACTCCCCACCTCCTGCTCGCCCTGTCTGTAGGGAAATGGTCCCAGTGCCCAATGTAATGGGTGTAGGGCCCCTCCCCGCCTCCTGCATGCCCTGTCTGTAGGGAAATGGTCCCAGTGCCCAATGTAATGGGTGTAGGGCCCCTCCCCGCCTCCTGCATGCCCTGTCTGTAGGGAAATGGTCCCAGCCGGCGATGTTAAAGAAAACCCCAAATTTAATTTTTGTTTCTACATTAAAAGAACTTAGTTCATTAACAACGGTCACCTACATATGTCAGGACAGAAAATTAAATCTTGATAACATTTGGCAAATAGAAGATAAACTGAAACAAGTAACAGAAAAGTGATCTGTAAAAGAAAAAGCAGATGAGCCCAACACTAACACAGGAGGTCTCCTCTACCAGGTGTCCTTCCCTTATATACTACTACTGGCAGCACTGTGCTATATACAGAGCATATATCCCCATCCTATATCACACAGGAGGTCTCCTCTACCAGGTGTCCTTCCCTTATATACTACTACTGGCAGCACTGTGCTATATACAGAGCATAGATCCCCATCCTATATCACACAGGAGGTCTCCTCTACCAGGTGTCCTTCCCTTATATACTACTACTGGCAGCACTGTGCTATATACAGAGCGTATATCCCCATCCTTTATCACACAGGAGGTCTCCTCTACCAGGTGTCCTTCCCTTATATACTACTACTGGCAGCACTGTGCTATATACAGAGCGTATATCCCCATCCTATATCACACAGGAGGTCTCCTCTGCCAGGTGTCATTCCCTTATATACTACTAC
Organism: Taudactylus pleione; assembly: GCA_031769625.1. NCBI lineage: Eukaryota > Metazoa > Chordata > Amphibia > Anura > Myobatrachidae > Taudactylus > Taudactylus pleione. The sequence goes on along the minus strand of JAUIMM010001977.1, from coordinate 1,028,301 downwards.
AGGCAGCACTGTGCTATATACAGAGCGTATACCCCATCCTATATCACACAGGAGGTCTCCTCTACCAGGTGTCCTTCCCTTATATACTACTACTGGCAGCACTGTGCTATATACAGAGCCTATATCCCCATCCTATATCACACAGGAGGTCTCCTCTACCAGGTGTCCTTCCCTTATATACTACTACTGACAGCACTGTGCTATATACAGAGCATATATCCCCATCCTATATCACACAGGAGGTCTCCTACCAGGTGTCCTTCCCTTTTATACTACTACTGGCAGCACTGTGCTATATACAGAGCGTATATCCCCATCCTATATCACACAGGAGGTCTCCTCTACCAGGTGTCCTTCCCTTATATACTACTACTGGCAGCACTGTGCTATATACAGAGCGTATATCCTCATCCTATATCACACAGGAGGTCTCCTCTAGCAGGTGTCCTTCCCTTATATACTACTACTGACAGCACTGTGCTATATACAGAGCATAGATCCCCATCCTATATCACACAGGAGGTCTCCTCTACCAGGTGTCCTTCCCTTATATACTACTACTGACAGCACTGTGCTATATACAGAGCATAGATCCCCATCCTATATCACACAGGAGGTCTCCTCTACCAGGTGTCCTTCCCTTATATACTACTACTGACAGCACTGTGCTATATACAGAGCATATATCCCCATCCTATATCACACAGGAGGTCTCCTCTACCAGGTGTCCTTCCCTTATATACTACTACTGGCTGCATTGTGCTATATACAGAGCGTATATCCCCATCCTATATCACACAGGAGGTCTCCTCTACCAGGTGTCCTTCCCTTATATACTACTACTGGCAGCACTGTGCTATATACAGAGCGTATATCCCCATCCTATATCACACAGGAGGTCTCCTCTACCAGGTGTCCTTCCCTTATATACTACTACTGGCAGCACTGTGCTATATACAGAGCATATATCCCCATCCTATATCACACAGGAGATCTCCTCTACCAGGTGTCCTTCCCTTATATACTACTTCCGGCAGCTGTATCATTGTTGTGTTCTTCCCGTGTTGCAGGAGCCGGTGAAGCCGGAAGAAGGGCGTGACATGGCCAACCGGATCTCTGCCTATGGTTACATGGAATGCTCTGCAAAGACGAAGGACGGCGTTAGAGAAGTGTTTGAGCTGGCCACACGGGCCGCCCTGCAAGCCAGACGCGGGAAGAAGAAAACTACGTGCCTTCTTATCTAACGGATGTACCTGCCGTACCTGCGCACCACACTCAGCATCCCGACGGTCCCTGTCAGACGGGCCGCAGCGTGCATCGGGAAAGCCGCGCTGCACGTACCGTCACAGATAATCCTTCAAGTGATGTTTATTAATCTTTAGTGTTCTTACCGGCCTTTGTCTTTTTTCATTTATTATGTAATGAGCTGAGAGATTTTATAAGAACGTCATCTTGCTATCAGTATTTAAGTCAACATGTTTTTTTTTCTTGATTATATATAAATATTATATGTAACTTCACTGTTAGCAGATTTCATTGCACCGGACTAACTCTGACATTCCACTGTAGCGCCAGTCTGCCCAGGACACCTCATCAGCCTCCGGCATCATCACCATTATCTTTACACCTTATGCATCGCAGCCCTGATATATTGTAAGAGGAGAAAACGATTGTGCCCTTTTGTATCGGTATCTCACCATTGAGCGTGAGGCGGCGTAGTGCAGAGGAGCCAAGCGTGAATAGATAGGAGGCTATCACTGCTACGTTATGTATTTACAGGCAAATTAGAAAGGTCTATTAGTGGATGAGGTGGAGATCCAAGTCTTTGCACATACTGTAATGTAGCAGGGCCGTTTAGCACTACAGAAGTTGTTACCCGTTTGCAGTGACTATATATGAGCACGATTGTAGTCTGCAGTAAATCTGTGCCCCCGGCAGCGAGACGGCTATTTGCAAGGCGTAGTGTCTGTATTTTTGTTTTTCTCCTTTTATTTGTCATTGGTAAATAATTTTTTATAACATTGCATCTGTACTAGCAGCCTGCAGAGATGCCCTGTAGTTTGGTGGAATCGGGATTAGGGTAATGTGTAAGGTTTGTGCATTTAGAGGTTACGGCTTTCTAATGCGAAGTGTTTATAGGAAAGTTCCCCAGTTGCTGTGTAACTTACACATGTGCTGTTCCAGGGAACATGGTGAGTTGAATCCTTAGAAAGTTGCTCGTTTTTCTATCCATAGGTGACTATACCGATTTATATAATCTCTGCCTGAAATGGCGTTAAAGCACCATGTATTTACGGTTTTCTACGTGTAAACACAAGTTAGTTGTGAATTCACACTCTAGGCGTGGGTCTGATATTGCAGTTGAGGTATTTGGGGTTAAGTGACTGGGGCTATGTACAGAGAGGTGTCCCCCTGTACTGTAGCTGTGCAGTTTGGGGATCCCCGTGCTCGGCCAGACCCATTACAAAGCTGAGCTGCGGTGTCACCAGGTTTCTGTTGGCTGCTGGGCTGGTAACGGCACTCGGTAAGGTCCGTAGGGGGCGTCTGTGCAGGTTACTCTGCCTTTCTGATTGCGGACCTGGCTGATTAATATCCCATAACTAACCCTTTCTCTAGCCCAGGACAGCTGCGCCCTCGCACAAAGGGACCTGCCTGTCTCCTCCGCACATGCAGCGCTCCTCTTTTTGTATAATTGGAATATCTAACTGTTACTTGTCATTTCTGGGTAAGATTTTTTTTTAATTGTTTTTGACAATAAAAAGTGAGAAACCATTTTGTGAGAATCCAGTTTGTCCGTTTATGGACTGAAGGCATTTCTGTGGTGAATAAATGCTCTCTCAGAATACACATCCTCCAGGAGCACAGGTATAATTAGGCATGTCCAAGGCTCCGCCATTCAAGCCTGTGCTGCTGTGCGGAGATCCACAGCTGTTTCTGCGGCAGAGCATGCCGTTTAGGAGGTTACTGGGGCGGGGCATGCCGTTTAGGAGGTTACTGGGGCGGGGCATGCCGTTTAGGAGGTTACTGGGGCGGGGCATGCCGTTTAGGAGGTTACTGGGGCGGGACATGCCGTTTAGGCGGTTACTGCGGCGGGACATGCCGTTTAGGCGGTTACTGCGGCGGGGCATGCCGTTTAGGCGGTTACTGCGGCGGGTCATGCCGTTTAGGAGGTTACTGCGGCCGGGGCATGCCGTTTAGGAGGTTACTGGGGCGGGGCATGCCGTTTAGGAGGTTACTGGGGCGGGGCATGCCGTTTAGGAGGTTACTGGGGCGGGACATGCCGTTTAGGCGGTTACTGCGGCGGGACATGCCGTTTAGGCGGTTACTGCGGCGGGGCATGCCGTTTAGGCGGTTACTGCGGCGGGTCATGCCGTTTAGGAGGTTACTGCGGCCGGGGCATGCCGTTTAGGAGATTACTGGGGCGGGGCATGCCGTTTAGGAGGTTACTGGGGCGGGGCATGCCGTTTAGGAGGTTACTGGGGCGGGGCATGCCGTTTAGGAGGTTACTGGGGCGGGGCATGCCGTTTAGGAGGTTACTGGGGCGGGGCATGCCGTTTAGGAGGTTACTGGGGCGGGGCATGCCGTTTAGGAGGTTACTGGGGCGGGGCATGCCGTTTAGGAGGTTACTGGGGCGGGGCATGCCGTTTAGGAGGTTACTGGGGCGGGACATGCCGTTTAGGCGGTTACTGCGGCGGGACATGCCGTTTAGGCGGTTACTGCGGCGGGACATGCCGTTTAGGCGGTTACTGCGGCGGGTCATGCCGTTTAGGAGGTTACTGCGGCCGGGGCATGCCGTTTAGGAGGTTACTGGGGCGGGGCATGCCGTTTAGGAGGTTACTGGGGCGGGGCATGCCGTTTAGGAGGTTACTGGGGCGGGGCATGCCGTTTAGGAGGTTACTGGGGCGGGGCATGCCGTTTAGGAGGTTACTGGGGCGGGGCATGCCGTTTAGGAGGTTACTGGGGCGGGGCATGCCGTTTAGGAGGTTACTGGGGCGGGGCATGCCGTTTAGGAGGTTACTGGGGCGGGGCATGCCGTTTAGGAGGTTACTGGGGCGGGGCATGCCGTTTAGGACGTTACTGGGGCGGGGCATGCCATTTAGGACGTTTCTCCAGGTTACTGTGGCAGAGAATGCCACATAGGTTTCTCCAGGTTACAATGGCTCAATGCCATATAGGAGGATTCTCCAGGTTACCGCGGCCCAGAATGCCATATAGGAGGATTCTCCAGGTTACCGCGGCAGAGAATGCCATATAGGAGGTTTCTCCAGGTTACCGCGGCAGAGAATGCCATATAGGAGGTTTCTCCAGGTTACCGCGGCAGAGAATGCCATATAGGAGGATTCTCCAGGTTACCGCGGCAGAGAATGCCATATAGGAGGTTTCTCCAGGTTACCGCGGCAGAGAATGCCATATAGGAGGTTTCTCCAGGTTACCGCGGCAGAGAATGCCATATAGGAGGATTCTCCAGGTTACCGCGGCAGAGAATGCCATATAGGAGGATTCTCCAGGTTACCGCGGCAGAGAATGCCATATAGGAGGATGTCTTCCAATTCACCAGCCAGCCGTGATTCTGCAACACTGATATTGTCAGTTGCAGATAGCAGCGTCTCCAGAAGTGCTTCGCAGCTAACAGGCGAACCCCCGGCAACCGCAGGTGGGCCGCCATTACCTTTGTAAACACCCGGGGCGTCGTGGAGAGGCCAAATGGCAGAGCCTGAAACTGGTAATGGTGATCTAGTACCGCAAATCTGAGGAAACGTTGATGAGCTCTGGCAATGGGGATATGCAGGTAGGCATCCTGACTATCCAGAGACACCATAAAATCCCCAGATTCCATAGCTAATATAATGGAACGCAGAGTCTCCATCCGGAACAGAGGGTCCCTCAGAAACTTGTTCAGCTACTTGAGGTTGAAGATAGGGCGGTAGGAACCGTTTGGTTTTTGAAGAGGTTGGAGTAGTAACCCGTCCCTGTGACCGGATGGCTTCCAGTCCGGACTCCCTATCACAGGTTGGGGTCTCGATCCCCACTTGACCTTGAGGTAGGGTTACACGCTTACCATCAGTGACTGCCTGTCACTGACTCCACCCACTGCGTCGTGGGCGTAACTATGCTGCCACCACCAAACTCTTACCATCGGCGTTTGGAACCGCTTCTTAGGTACACTCAGGCTCCTACCGCCGGCGCCTGGAACCGCTCTGCTGCGTATGCATTGACTAACTGCGGACACACCTCCTGTTTGGTGTCGGCTGTTTCCCACCTAATCCCTTGCAATGGACCAGGTCTGCACAGTAACGGGCAGAGGGCTGGAGTTTCGGAGACGTTGACTCAACCCAGAACAGTAGGAGAACGGAATAGCGTTTGTCGCAGGGTATAGATGTAGTTGAAGTGAAGGCAAGATGTTTATTGCTCAATGGTTCTTTAAAAAGACCCAACCTTCCGGATGAAGGGGTACATTAGCATACAGGAATCTTAACAGCAGTTCTTCTCCACAACGGATAAATGAAGATGTACACATACAGGGCTCACAGTCCCTCTTTTTATATAATTCTTACACACAATATCACAGGGGGGGTATATTCGCCCTGTGTTCCTCTCAACCAATCAAGATTCCTCACATAATATAATTTAACCACATATTACATTTCAAAGGAGTCACCCAATTTCCTCCTTTCTAATCTACCACCCAAAGCTTAACACAAACTGATTTATCATACATTATACTGTCTCCTAAAATGTTGATATAACATTTCACAGGAAATAGTAAATGACATTCATCCTTCCCAATGGAAGTATCGATCAGTTTGACATTCCCAACCTTAACACAAAAAAAACGCATTGTCCCAACCTTGCTGGCTATTGCCTTTTCATAGTAAGTGCTGTACATGAAGGGTTTGGCCAGATGACACTATCACACGTTCACACAGAGACCTCCCAGCCAGGTCTCACCTGGAGATCACTGACCACAACAGGTCTTCCTATTCATCAGACCTCCTGCTAGGGAATGACAATCAGCATCTAGTTTGTGCAGTCACAAGCTGCTCATGTCTTGTACAGGAATATCCAAGAAGTGCATTTTATTTACAAAATAAACATGTAAATACCTTCACGTTTCATGCCTGTACACAGCCTCAGGCTTTGCACCCTGCAGCACTGTAGCCTAGGACCTGCTGTCCTCGCTCACTGCTGCACATACCATTTTACATAAGTTTTTATTTTTGAACACTCAGCACCTAGCGCAGAGTACACATTTACAATGGCTGCCTGGCGCCTTTTGTCCTGATAAAATGGTGCCGCAGCACAGGGGTTAACCCCTTCAGTTCCGCGGCCGCCATTATAAACGTGGGGCCGGCCTTTGACCACAGTCCCCCTTAGGGGTAACGAAACAGGCACTATGACCTCCATCTGGAGCATAGAGTGCACTACCTTCTGGATTGCCAGGGCCTTGTCGGAAGGCCGGCTGTGAAGAACTGATGAGGCCTTCTGCGGACGGAGAGGGCATGTCAGGGGAGAGAGACCACTTCCCTTACCTAAGTGTCTGTGGTGGTCTGGCACCTGCACTGGGCGTATTGCGGAAGCCAGCCTCCAACCTTGGGGTCCCCCAAGGGTAGGCCTGTTCTGTAAGGCTGAAGGTTAGTCGTCCTGCTTAGCGGCCAGACATCTGGTGCTCCAAGCCTGTTTCTTGGGCTTGGCGGCCTATTTGGACCCTGTTGATCTCGGAAAGGACTGCACCTTAGACTTACCCTGTGGGCGAAAGGACGAGGTCCTAGACCCAGATGGAGCCGGGGCTGAAGGTAGACATGCAGACTTCGCTGCCGCCAGCATGTCCACAATCTTGTCCAAATCGTGGCCAAAGAGGACCTATTATAAGTTAAGCATTCCAAGCCCTTCTTGGACTCAGCATCCGCCCTCCAAGAGCGTAACCACAAGGAGCGGTGAGCAGACACCGCTGAAATCCTAGAAGTCAGTAGACTCACATCCAAAGCTGCTTCATTAATGTACGTAGCTGAATCTCGGAGATTGCCAACTAACACAACTTGTTCCCTGGTAACCTCTGAAGAAAAAGATGCTTCCAAGGCGTCCGCCCATCTTTCCATGGCCCGAGCCACCTAGCAGACTGCCATAGCTGGAGGTGATAGATAGACTTAAGGCAGACTTCCACCTTACGGTTTGTAGCATCAGTCAGCCAGGACATGGACGGCATAGCTAATGTCGCACTCTTCGCTAAGCGCGTCACATCAGAAGCCACCTGAGGAGACTCCCATTTAGTGAATTAATTCTCTGCAAATGGGTATGCATAGGCCAGACGCTTTTGAGGTTGAAACTGTTTCCCCGGAGATTTCCACGCCTCCTCTAAGTGATCCACTAGCTGACCAGAGAGGGGAAAAACTGCAGCAGCCCCCTTAATCTCCTTAAAATAAGCATACGTAGGTGTAGCCGCAGGGAGGCTATCTGTAATTACCATGGCCGTACGGACTTCCCGTGTGAGGACTGGAAGATATCTTGGACTTACCCTCAACCCCTGATTGTGGGGCGTCAGTGTCAGACAAATCCAGAAGTTCGCCATCATCTGACGACCTGTCATCATACTGTGTAGTCGGGGGTGACAATAATGGCCTAAGCGGCGGTTCTTGCCAACGATCTGTTAGGTTCTGCACCGTGGCGGACAGAGAATTCACCCAGACAGGCTTTGTTTGGGAATGAGTATGTTGAGGGGGGCACTGCGCTACCACCGTCTGTCCAGTGACCCTTAATACAGGTGATGGGACTACCGCTTTCTGCGTGAACCCCAACTGAGGGAACGCAGGGAGGGCTGATAACCTATCCACTAGGATATTCAAAGCTTGTGCAAAACAAGCCCAGGGAGGTACCAGGAATGGCCAAGCACGCAGCACATAACCCATCCTGAAGTACCACCCCCTCCCCCACACCTGCTTTACACCTGGAGCAGGAAAACAGGAGAGGTGCACCCAGTGACACAGAATCCTCACTCCCTGACACATTGGTATGTGACCCACCGCACAGTAAGAAATACTTCATACTGTGAGGCAAATTCCCAACCCGACAGCACCGTCACCGGGTGGGCTGAGAGAAAAGGGGATATAGGGATAGTAAAATGGCTGACAGTAGAAATACAGGTTAGACAGTGCTAGCATAAAGTCACACACCCTGCAGCGATGGCGCTATCATCAACTACACAGACCAACAGTCTGCTAGGAATAGCGCTACATACACTGACCTTATTTGGCAGAGGTATGTAAGGGGGACCCAGGCTCTGCACCCTGAACCAGCGTGTAATGCACAAAAAGATGGCCGCCGGAGAGGACAGAGGAGACGGCCCCAGGAGGAGGATCGCTGCCTCAGCCCGCCAGACTGCAGTGGGAAGGCGGTCTCCCCTCGCAATTAACCCCTGGGATGCTGGAGCGTGTTCCGTAACGCTCCAGTCCCACATCCCTGGTGGTCTAGTGGCAGCATAGGCTCAGTGCCTGGCTCCACTATATTGCCGTCCCCAGGGAACCCCCAGCCCTGGGGACATCGGACTGTGTACCAGCGGGCGCCTACCGCAGACGCCCACTGCTTACCTTGGCTGCCCCCCGTGCGGTCCGGCCACAGTCAAAGGCCCCTGGGAACCCCCAAGAGCCCGCCGAGTTCCCCGGATCAGTACTGGTGGTCGGAGCAGCAGCACGGACGTCCACTGGATTGTCCGTGCTGACCGCTCTTGAAGATCTTCGGGCTGTGCGAAACAGCCCCCCTGTGCAGTGACCTGCCACCCGGCCGGGCACCTACTGAAACTGAAGGTGCCTTGGCCTGGTGGCGGGGTATATGAGAGGGGGCCCCGGTGCATCCTGGGATGCAAAGTTTTAACTGTGTGGTGCCCGACGGATGTAGCCATGCCTATACCCCAAGGTATCCTGTGGATACCCTATGGCTGCAGAAAGGGTTGGTGTTGACTGAAGAAGCCTTTCCTTTGAAATGCGGGCAGGGAAGGCTCCGGTCTCTGGTTACAGTACCCAGCAAGTTTGGGGAAGACCATTTGTTTGTGTGTAAGAAGCTCTTATTTGATTAAGCTTCCTAAGAACTGGAGGTGATACAGACGGGGAAAGCCAAACTGGTTTTATGCATTGTTCCGCGTATGTGGAAGAATGAATGTAATTTATCGGTTCCCGTGAAATGTTTATATGTACCGTGTGAGAGACAGTCTATGATAAGTTTGTGTGTTTTAGGAAAGCCAAATGTTCGTGGTTGGTAACGAGGAAATGTACAGTGGTTAATTTCTGTGAAATGTAAGATGTGATTATTTATGTTTTGTGAGATAGCCTGATTGGCTAAGAGGAACCCAGGGCGCATTTACCCCCTGTGGTAATGTGTATTGGAGTGGTATAAAAGGAGGCTTCGTGCCTGGTAATATTGTACAACCCTGTATATCCTTTGTGGAGAAGAACTGTTGAACATCTTTGTATGCTGACTTTGAGCAATAAACAACTTTACTACAACTGCATCCTGCGACCAAGAGAATTGCGCCAAACGCTATTCCGTTCCCTGACTGTTCTAGGTTGAGCCGAGCGTCTCCGAAGCTCAAGCCCTCTGCCCGCAACCGGGCAGAACCTGGTCCATTGCGAGGGATCAGGAGGAATCAGCCGACACCAATCAGGGGGTGTGGCTGCAGTTAGTCGACGCATACGCAGCAGTAAGCGGTTCCAAACGCCGACGAATGGAGTTTGGTGGTGGCAGCATCGTTACATCCCCTAATATCCCAAATTCCAGTGGGGATTGAAACCCCAATCTGTGATCATGAGTCGGCAAGAGGCCATCCGGTCACACTTGTCATGCGGGATGTACAGCATGCATTCATATATACACTTGTCGTGCGGGATGTACAGTACAGCACACAGCTATATATACACTTGTGCGGGATGTACAGTACAGCACACAGCTATATATACACTTGTCATGCGGGATGTACAGTACAGCACACAGCTATATATACACTTGTCATGCGGGATGTACAGTAAAGCATGCAACCATATATACACTTGTCATGTGGGATGTACAGTACAGCACACAGCTATATATACACTTGTCATGCGGGATGTACAGTACAGCAGGCAGCCATATATACACTTGTCATGCGGGATGTACAGTACAGCAGGCAGCCATATATACACTTGTCGTGCGGGATGTACAGTACAGCAGGCAGCCATATATACACTTGTCATGCGGGATGTACAGTACAGCACACAGCTATATATACACTTGTGCGGGATGTACAGTACAGCACACAGCCATATATACACTTGTCATGTGGGATGTACAGTACAGCACACAGCTATATATACACTTGTCATGCGGGATGTACAGTAAAGCATGCAACCATATATACACTTGTCATGTGGGATGTACAGTACAGCACACAGCTATATATACACTTGTCATGCGGGATGTACAGTACAGCAGGCAGCCAAATATACACTTGTCATGTGGGATGTACAGTACAGCACACAGCCATACAGTATATACACTTGTTCTGCGGGATGTACAGTACAGCACACAGCTATATATACACTTGTCATGTGGGATGTACAGTACAGCACACAGCTATACAGTATATACACTTGTTCTGCGGGATGTACAGTACAGCACACAGCTATATAGTATATCCACTTGTCATGCTGGATGTATAGTACAGCACACAGCCATATATACACTTGTCCTGCGGGATGTACAGTAAAGCATGCAACCATATATACACTTGTCATGTGGGATGTACAGTACAGCACACAGCTATATATACACTTGTCATGTGGGATGTACAGTACAGCACACAGCTATATATACACTTGTCATGCGGGATGTACAGTAAAGCATGCAACCATATATACACTTGTCGTGCGGGATGTACAGTACAGCAGACAGCCAAATATACACTTGTCGTGCGGGATGTACAGTACAGCAGACAGCCAAATATACACTTGTCATGCGGGATGTACAGTACAGCACACAGCTATATATACACTTGTTGTGCGGGATGTACAGTACAGCACACAGCTATATATACACTTGTCATGCGGAATGTACAGTACAGCACACAGTCATACAGTATATACACTTGTCCTGCGGGATGTACAGTACAGCACACAGTCATACAGTATATACACTTGTCCTGCGGGATGTACAGTACAGCACACAGCTATATATACACTTGTGCGGGATGTACAGTACAGCACACAGCCATATATACACTTGTGCAGGATGTACAGTACAGCACACAGCTATATATACACTTGTGCGGGATGTACAGTACAGCACACAGCCATATATACACTTGTCATGCGGGATGTACAGTACAGCACACAGCTATATATACACTTGTCATGTGGGATGTACAGTACAGCACACAGCTATATATACACTTGTCCTGCGGGATGTACAGTACAGCACACAGCCATATATACACTTGTCATGTGGGATGTACAGTACAGCAGGCAGCCATATATACACTTGTCATGTGGGATGTACAGTACAGCACACAGCCATATATACACTTGTCATGTGGGATGTACAGTACAGCACACAGCTATATATACACTTGTCCTGCGGGATGTACAGTACAGCACACAGCCATATATACACTTGTCATGCGGGATGTACAGTAAAGCACACAGCCATATAGTATATACACTTGTCCTGCGGGATGTACAGTACAGCACACAGTCATACAGTATATACACTTGTCATGTGGGATGTACAGTACAGCACACAGCTATATATACACTTGTCCTGCGGGATGTACAGTACAGCACACAGCTATATATACACTTGTTGTGCGGGATGTACAGTACAGCACACAGCTATATATACACTTGTCATGCGGGATGTACAGTACAGCACACAGCTATATATACACTTGTCATGCGGGATGTACAGTACAGCACACAGCCATATAGTATATACACTTGTCATGTGGGATGTACAGTACAGCACACATCCATATATACACTTGTCATGTGGGATGTACAGTACAGCACACAGCTATATAGTATATACACTTGTCCTGCGGGATGTACAGTACAGCACACAGCTATATATACACTTGTTGTGCGGGATGTACAGTACAGCACACAGCTATATAGTATATACACTTGTCCTGCGGGATGTACAGTACAGCACACAGCCATATATACACTTGTCATGCGGGATGTACAGTAAAGCATGCAACCATATATACACTTGTCATGTGGGATGTACAGTACAGCACACAGCTATATATACACTTGTCATGCGGGATGTACAGTACAGCACACAGCTATATATACACTTGTTGTGCGGGATGTACAGTACAGCACACAGCTATATATACACTTGTCGTGCGGGATGTACAGTACAGCACACAGCTATATATACACTTGTTGTGCGGGATGTACAGTACAGCACACAGCCATATATACACTTGTCATGCGGGATGTATAGTACAGCACACAGCCAAATATACACTTGTCCTGCGGGATGTACAGTACAGCACACAGCTATATATACACTTGTCATGCTGGATGTATAGTACAGCACACAGCTATATATACACTTGTCGTGCGGGATGTACAGTACAGCATGCAACCATATATACACTTGTCATGCGGGATGTACAGTAAAGCATGCAACCATATATACACTTGTCATGTGGGATGTACAGTACAGCACACAGCTATATATACACTTGTCCTGCGGGATGTACAGTACAGCACACAGCCATATATACACTTGTCATGCGGGATGTACAGTAAAGCATGCAACCATATATACACTTGTCATGTGGGATGTACAGTACAGCACACAGCTATATATACACTTGTCATGCGGGATGTACAGTACAGCACACAGCTATATATACACTTGTTGTGCGGGATGTACAGTACAGCACACAGCTATATATACACTTGTGCGGGATGTACAGTACAGCACACAGCTATATATACACTTGTCATGCGGGATGTACAGTACAGCACACAGCTATATATACACTTGTCCTGCGGGATGTACAGTACAGCACACAGCTATATAGTATATACACTTGTCCTGCGGGATGTACAGTACAGCACACAGCCATATATACACTTGTCATGCGGGATGTACAGTAAAGCATGCAACCATATATACACTTGTCATGTGGGATGTACAGTACAGCACACAGCTATATATACACTTGTTGTGCGGGATGTACAGTACAGCACACAGCCATATATACACTTGTCATGCGGGATGTATAGTACAGCACACAGCCAAATATACACTTGTCCTGCGGGATGTACAGTACAGCACACAGCTATATATACACTTGTCATGCTGGATGTATAGTACAGCACACAGCTATATATACACTTGTCGTGCGGGATGTACAGTACAGCACACAGCTATATATACACTTGTGCGGGATGTACAGTACAGCACACAGCTATATATACACTTGTCATGCGGGATGTACAGTACAGCACACAGCCATATAGTATATACACTTGTCATGTGGGATGTACAGTACAGCACACATCCATATATACACTTGTCATGTGGGATGTACAGTACAGCACACAGCTATATAGTATATACACTTGTCCTGCGGGATGTACAGTACAGCACACAGCTATATATACACTTGTCATGCGGGATGTACAGTACAGCACACAGCTATATATACACTTGTCATGCGGGATGTACAGTACAGCACACAGCCATATATACACTTGTGCGGGATGTACAGTACAGCACACAGTCATACAGTATATACACTTGTCCTGCGGGATGTACAGTACAGCACACAGCTATATATACACATGTGCGGGATGTACAGTACAGCACACAGCCATATATACACTTGTGCGGGATGTACAGTACAGCACACAGCTATATATACACTTGTCATGCGGGATGTACAGTACAGCACACAGCTATATATACGCTTGTTGTGCAGGATGTACAGTACAGCACACAACTATATATACACTTGTGCGGGATGTACAGTACAGCACACAGCTATATATACACTTGTCATGCGGGATGTACAGTACAGCCCACAGTCATACAGTATATACACTTGTCCTGCGGGATGTACAGTACAGCACACAGCTATATATACACTTGTGCGGGATGTACAGTACAGCACACAGCCATATATACACTTGTGCGGGATGTACAGTACAGCACACAGCTATATATACACTTGTCATGCGGGATGTACAGTACAGCACACAGCTATATATACACTTGTGCGGGATGTACAGTACAGCACACAGCCATATATACACTTGTCATGTGGGATGTACAGTACAGCACACATCCATATATACACTTGTCATGTGGGATGTACAGTACAGCACACATCCATATATACACTTGTCATGTGGGATGTACAGTACAGCACACAGCTATATATACACTTGTCCTGCGGGATGTAAAGTACAGCACACAGCCATATATACACTTGTCATGCGGGATGTACAGTAAAGCACACAGCCATATAGTATATACACTTGTCATGTGGGATGTACAGTACAGCACACAGCTATATATACACTTGTCGTGCGGGATGTACAGTACAGCAGACAGCCAAATATACACTTGTCATGTGGGATGTACAGTACAGCACACAGCTATATATACACTTGTCATGCGGGATGTACAGTACAGCAGGCAGCCATATATACACTTGTCATGTGGGATGTACAGTACAGCACACAGCCATATATACACTTGTCATGTGGGATGTACAGTACAGCACACAGCTATATATACACTTGTCCTGCGGGATGTAAAGTACAGCACACAGCCATATATACACTTGTCATGCGGGATGTACAGTAAAGCACACAGCCATATAGTATATACACTTGTCCTGCGGGATGTACAGTACAGCACACAGTCATACAGTATATACACTTGTCATGCGGGATGTACAGTACAGCACACAGCTATATATACACTTGTGCGGGATGTACAGTACAGCACACAGCCATATATACACTTGTCATGTGGGATGTACAGTAAAGCATGCAACCATATATACACTTGTCATGTGGGATGTACAGTACAGCACACAGCTATATATACACTTGTCATGCGGGATGTACAGTAAAGCATGCAACCATATATACACTTGTCATGTGGGATGTACAGTACAGCACACAGCTATATATACACTTGTCGTGCGGGATGTACAGTACAGCAGACAGCCAAATATACACTTGTCATGTGGGATGTACAGTACAGCACACAGCTATATATACACTTGTCATGCGGGATGTACAGTACAGCACACAGCTATATATACACTTGTCGTGCGGGATGTACAGTACAGCAGACAGCCAAATATACACTTGTCATGCGGGATGTACAGTACAGCAGACAGCCAAATATACACTTGTCATGCGGGATGTACAGTACAGCACACAGCTATATATACACTTGTTGTGCGGGATGTACAGTACAGCACACAGCTATATATACACTTGTCATGCGGGATGTACAGTACAGCACACAGCTATATATACACTTGTTGTGCGGGATGTACAGTACAGCACACAGCCATATATACACTTGTCATGCGGGATGTATAGTACAGCACACAGCCAAATATACACTTGTCCTGCGGGATGTACAGTACAGCACACAGCTATATATACACTTGTCATGTGGGATGTACAGTACAGCACACAGCTATATATACACTTGTTGTGCGGGATGTACAGTAAAGCACACAGCCATATAGTATATACACTTGTCCTGCGGGATGTACAGTACAGCACACAGTCATACAGTATATACACTTGTCCTGCGGGATGTACAGTACAGCACACAGCTATATATACACTTGTCGTGCGGGATGTACAGTACAGCACACAGCCATATATACACTTGTCCTGCGGGATGTACAGTACAGCACACAGCTATATAGTATATACACTTCTCCTGCGGGATGTACAGTACAGCACACAGCCATATATACACTTGTCATGCGGGATGTACAGTAAAGCATGCAACCATATATACACTTGTCATGTGGGATGTACAGTACAGCACACAGCTATATATACACTTGTCATGCGGGATGTACAGTACAGCACACAGCTATATATACACTTGTTGTGCGGGATGTACAGTACAGCACACAGCTATATATACACTTGTGCGGGATGTACAGTACAGCACACAGCTATATATACACTTGTCATGCGGGATGTACAGTACAGCACACAGCTATATATACACTTGTCATGCGGGATGTACAGTACAGCACACAGCTATATATACACTTGTCATGTGGGATGTACAGTACAGCACACAGCTATATATACACTTGTGCGGGATGTACAGTACAGCACACAGCTATATATACACTTGTGCGGGATGTACAGTACAGCACACAGCTATATATACACTTGTCATGCGGGATGTACAGTACAGCACACAGCCATATAGTATATACACTTGTCATGTGGGATGTACAGTACAGCACACATCCATATATACACTTGTCATGTGGGATGTACAGTACAGCACACAGCTATATAGTATATACACTTGTCCTGCGGGATGTACAGTACAGCACACAGCCATATATACACTTGTCATGCGGGATGTACAGTACAGCACACAGCCATATATACACTTGTGCGGGATGTACAGTACAGCACACAGTCATACAGTATATACACTTGTCCTGCGGGATGTACAGTACAGCACACAGCTATATATACACTTGTTGTGCGGGATGTACAGTACAGCACACAACCATATACACACTTGTGCGGGATGTACAGTACAGCACACAGCTATATATACACTTGTCATGCGGGATGTACAGTACAGCCCACAGTCATACAGTATATACACTTGTCCTGCGGGATGTACAGTACAGCACACAGCTATATATACACTTGTGCGGGATGTACAGTACAGCACACAGCCATATATACACTTGTGCGGGATGTACAGTACAGCACACAGCTATATATACACTTGTCATGCGGGATGTACAGTACAGCACACAGCTATATATACACTTGTCATGCGGGATGTACAGTACAGCACACAGCCATATATACACTTGTGCGGGATGTACAGTACAGCACACAGCTATATATACACTTGTCATGCGGGATGTACAGTACAGCACACAGCTATATATACACTTGTGCGGGATGTACAGTACAGCACACAGCCATATATACACTTGTCATGTGGGATGTACAGTATAGCACACAGCTATATATACACTTGTCATGCGGGATGTACAGTAAAGCATGCAACCATATATACACTTGTCTTGTGGGATGTACAGTACAGCACACAGCTATATATACACTTGTCATGCGGGATGTACAGTAAAGCATGCAACCATATATACACTTGTCATGTGGGATGTACAGTACAGCACACAGCTATATATACACTTGTCATGCGGGATGTACAGTACAGCAGGCAGCCATATATACACTTGTCATGTGGGATGTACAGTACAGCACACAGCCATATAGTATATACACTTGTCATGTGGGATGTACAGTACAGCACACATCCATATATACACTTGTCATGTGGGATGTACAGTACAGCACACAGCTATATATACACTTGTCCTGCGGGATGTAAAGTACAGCACACAGCCATATATACACTTGTCATGCGGGATGTACAGTAAAGCACACAGCCATATAGTATATACACTTGTCCTGCGGGATGTACAGTACAGCACACAGTCATACAGTATATACACTTGTCATGCGGGATGTACAGTACAGCACACAGCTATATATACACTTGTGCGGGATGTACAGTACAGCACACAGCCATATATACACTTGTCATGTGGGATGTACAGTACAGCACACAGCTATATATACACTTGTCATGCGGGATGTACAGTACAGCACACAGCTATATATACACCTGTTGTGCGGGATGTACAGTACAGCACACAGCCATATATACACTTGTCCTGCGGGATGTACAGTACAGCACACAGCTATATAGTATATACACTTGTCCTGCGGGATGTACAGTACAGCACACAGCCATATATACACTTGTCATGCGGGATGTACAGTAAAGCATGCAACCATATATACACTTGTCATGTGGGATGTACAGTACAGCACACAGCTATATATACACTTGTCATGCGGGATGTACAGTACAGCACACAGCTATATATACACTTGTTGTGCGGGATGTACAGTACAGCACACAGCTATATATACACTTGTGCGGGATGTACAGTACAGCACACAGCTATATATACACTTGTCATGCGGGATGTACAGTACAGCACACAGCTATATATACACTTGTTGTGCGGGATGTACAGTACAGCACACAGCCATATATACACTTGTCATGCGGGATGTACAGTACAGCACACAGCTATATATACACTTGTCATGCGGGATGTACAGTAAAGCATGCAACCATATATACACTTGTCATGTGGGATGTACAGTACAGCACACAGCTATATATACACTTGTCATGCGGGATGTACAGTACAGCACACAGCTATATATACACTTGTTGTGCGGGATGTACAGTACAGCACACAGCCATATATACACTTGTCCTGCGGGATGTACAGTACAGCACACAGCTATATAGTATATACACTTGTTGTGCGGGATGTACAGTACAGCACACAGCTATATATACACTTGTCGTGCGGGATGTACAGTACAGCACACAGCTATATATACACTTGTTGTGCGGGATGTACAGTACAGCACACAGCCATATATACACTTGTCATGCGGGATGTATAGTACAGCACACAGCCAAATATACACTTGTCCTGCGGGATGTACAGTACAGCACACAGCTATATATACACTTGTCATGCTGGATGTATAGTACAGCACACAGCTATATATACACTTGTCCTGCGGGATGTACAGTACAGCACACATCCATATATACACTTGTCATGTGGGATGTACAGTACAGCACACAGCTATATAGTATATACACTTGTCCTGCGGGATGTACAGTACAGCACACAGCCATATATACACTTGTCATGCGGGATGTACAGTACAGCACACAGCTATATAGTATATACACTTGTCCTGCGGGATGTACAGTACAGCACACAGTCATACAGTATACACTTGTCCTGCGGGATGTACAGTACAGCACACAGCTATATATACACTTGTCGTGCGGGATGTACAGTACAGCACACAGCCATATATACACTTGTCCTGCGGGATGTACAGTACAGCACACAGCTATATAGTATATACACTTGTCCTGCGGGATGTACAGTACAGCACACAGCCATATATACACTTGTCATGCGGGATGTACAGTAAAGCATGCAACCATATATACACTTGTCATGTGGGATGTACAGTACAGCACACAGCTATATATA
Organism: Taudactylus pleione; assembly: GCA_031769625.1. Classification (NCBI taxonomy): domain Eukaryota; kingdom Metazoa; phylum Chordata; class Amphibia; order Anura; family Myobatrachidae; genus Taudactylus; species Taudactylus pleione. The sequence continues at coordinate 1,008,893 of JAUIMM010001977.1, read as the reverse complement.
CACTTGTCATGCGGGATGTACAGTACAGCACACAGCTATATATACACTTGTTGTGCGGGATGTACAGTACAGCACACAGCTATATATACACTTGTGCGGGATGTACAGTACAGCACACAGCTATATATACACTTGTCATGCGGGATGTACAGTACAGCACACAGCTATATATACACTTGTCATGCGGGATGTACAGTACAGCACACAGCTATATATACACTTGTCATGTGGGATGTACAGTACAGCACACAGCTATATATACACTTGTTGTGCGGGATGTACAGTACAGCACACAGCCATATATACACTTGTGCGGGATGTACAGTACAGCACACAGCTATATATACACTTGTGCGGGATGTACAGTACAGCACACAGCTATATATACACTTGTCATGCGGGATGTACAGTACAGCACACAGCCATATAGTATATACACTTGTCATGTGGGATGTACAGTACAGCACACATCCATATATACACTTGTCATGTGGGATGTACAGTACAGCACACAGCTATATAGTATATACACTTGTCCTGCGGGATGTACAGTACAGCACACAACTATATATACACTTGTCATGCGGGATGTACAGTACAGCACACAGCTATATATACACTTGTCATGCGGGATGTACAGTACAGCACACAGCCATATATACACTTGTGCGGGATGTACAGTACAGCACACAGTCATACAGTATATGCACTTGTCCTGCGGGATGTACAGTACAGCACACAGCTATATATACACATGTGCGGGATGTACAGTACAGCACACAGCCATATATACACTTGTGCGGGATGTACAGTACAGCACACAGCTATATATACACTTGTCATGCGGGATGTACAGTACAGCACACAGCTATATATACACTTGTTGTGCAGGATGTACAGTACAGCACACAGCTATATATACACTTGTGCGGGATGTACAGTACAGCACACAGCTATATATACACTTGTCATGCGGGATGTACAGTACAGCCCACAGTCATACAGTATATACACTTGTCCTGCGGGATGTACAGTACAGCACACAGCTATATATACACTTGTGCGGGATGTACAGTACAGCACACAGCTATATATACACTTGTCATGCGGGATGTACAGTACAGCACACAGCTATATATACACTTGTCATGCGGGATGTACAGTACAGCACACAGCTATATATACACTTGTGCGGGATGTACAGTACAGCACACAGCCATATATACACTTGTCATGTGGGATGTACAGTACAGCACACAGCTATATATACACTTGTGCGGGATGTACAGTACAGCACACAGCCATATATACACTTGTCATGTGGGATGTACAGTACAGCACACAGCTATATATACACTTGTCATGCGGGATGTACAGTACAGCACACAGTCATACAGTATATACACTTGTCCTGCGGGATGTATAGTACAGCACACAGCCATATATACACTTGTCATGTGGGATGTACAGTACAGCACACAGCTATATATACATTTGTCATGCGGGATGTACAGTAAAGCATGCAACCATATATACACTTGTCCTGCGGGATGTACAGTACAGCACACAGCCATATATACACTTGTCATGCGGGATGTACAGTACAGCAGGCAGCCATATATACACTTGTCATGTGGGATGTACAGTACAGCACACAGCCATATAGTATATACACTTGTCATGTGGGATGTACAGTACAGTACACATCCATATATACACTTGTCATGTGGGATGTACAGTACAGCACACAGCCATATAGTATATACACTTGTCCTGCGGGATGTACAGTACAGCACACAGCCATATATACACTTGTCATGCGGGATGTACAGTAAAGCACACAGCCTTATAGTATATACACTTGTCCTGCGGGATGTACAGTACAGCACACAGTCATACAGTATATACACTTGTCCTGGGGGATGTACAGTACAGCACACAGCTATATATACACTTGTGCGGGATGTACAGTACAGCACACAGCCATATATACACTTGTGCGGGATGTACAGTACAGCACACAGCTATATATACACTTGTCATGCGGGATGTACAGTACAGCACACAGCTATATATACACTTGTGCGGGATGTACAGTACAGCACACAGCCATATATACACTTGTCATGTGGGATGTACAGTACAGCACACAGCTATATATACACTTGTCCTGCGGGATGTACAGTACAGCACACAGCCATATATACACTTGTCCTGCGGGATGTACAGTACAGCACACAGCCATATATACACTTGTCATGCGGGATGTACAGTACAGCAGGCAGCCATATATACACTTGTCATGTGGGATGTACAGTACAGCACACAGCCATATAGTATATACACTTGTCATGTGGGATGTACAGTACAGCACACATCCATATATACACTTGTCATGTGGGATGTACAGTACAGCACACAGCTATATAGTATATACACTTGTCCTGCGGGATGTACAGTACAGCACACAGCCATATATACACTTGTCATGCGGGATGTACAGTAAAGCACACAGCCATATAGTATATACACTTGTCATGCGGGATGTACAGTACAGCACACAGTCATACAGTATATACACTTGTCATGCGGGATGTACAGTACAGCACACAGCTATATATACACTTGTGCGGGATGTACAGTACAGCACACAGCCATATATACACTTGTCATGTGGGATGTACAGTACAGCACACAGCTATATATACACTTGTCATGCGGGATGTACAGTACAGCACACAGCTATATATACACTTGTTGTGCGGGATGTACAGTACAGCACACAGCCATATATACACTTGTCCTGCGGGATGTACAGTACAGCACACAGCTATATAGTATATACACTTGTCCTGCGGGATGTACAGTACAGCACACAGCCATATATACACTTGTCATGCGGGATGTACAGTAAAGCATGCAACCATATATACACTTGTCATGTGCGATGTACAGTACAGCACACAGCTATATATACACTTGTCATGCAGGATGTACAGTACAGCACACAGCTATATATACACTTGTTGTGCGGGATGTACAGTACAGCACACAGCTATATATACACTTGTGCGGGATGTACAGTACAGCACACAGCTATATATACACTTGTCATGCGGGATGTACAGTACAGCACACAGCCATATATACACTTGTCATGCGGGATGTACAGTACAGCACACAGCTATATATACACTTGTCATGCGGGATGTACAGTAAAGCATGCAACCATATATACACTTGTCATGTGGGATGTACAGTACAGCACACAGCTATATATACACTTGTCATGCGGGATGTACAGTACAGCACACAGCTATATATACACTTGTCATGCGGGATGTACAGTACAGCACACAGCTATATATACACTTGTTGTGCGGGATGTACAGTACAGCACACAGCCATATATACACTTGTCCTGCGGGATGTACAGTACAGCACACAGCTATATAGTATATACACTTGTCCTGCGGGATGTACAGTACAGCACACAGCTATATATACACTTGTTGTGCGGGATGTACAGTACAGCACACAGCCATATATACACTTGTCATGCGGGATGTATAGTACAGCACACAGCCATATATACACTTGTCCTGCGGGATGTACAGTACAGCACACAGCTATATATATGCACTTGTCATGCTGGATGTATAGTACAGCACACAGCTATATATACACTTGTCGTGCGGGATGTACAGTACAGCACACAGCCATATATACACTTGTCCTGCGGGATGTACAGTACAGCAGGCAGCCATATATACACTTGTCATGCGGGATGTATAGTACAGCACACAGCTATATAGTATATACACTTGTCCTGCGGGATGTACAGTACAGCACACATCCATATATACACTTGTCATGTGGGATGTACAGTACAGCACACAGCTATATAGTATATACACTTGTCCTGCGGGATGTACAGTACAGCACACAGCCATATATACACTTGTCATGCGGGATGTACAGTAAAGCACACAGCCATATAGTATATACACTTGTCCTGCGGGATGTACAGTACAGCACACAGTCATACAGTATATACACTTGTCCTGCGGGATGTACAGTACAGCACACAGCTATATATACACTTGTGCGGGATGTACAGTACAGCACACAGCCATATATACACTTGTGCGGGATGTACAGTACAGCACACAGCTATATATACACTTGTCATGCGGGATGTACAGTACAGCACACAGCTATATATACACTTGTGCGGGATGTACAGTACAGCACACAGCTATATATACACTTGTCATGCGGGATGTACAGTAAAGCATGCAACCATATATACACTTGTCATGTGGGATGTACAGTACAGCACACAGCTATATATACACTTGTCATGCGGGATGTACAGTACAGCACACAGCTATATATACACTTGTTGTGCGGGATGTACAGTACAGCACACAGCCATATATACACTTGTCCTGCGGGATGTACAGTACAGCACACAGCTATATAGTATATACACTTGTCCTGCGGGATGTACAGTACAGCACACAGCCATATATACACTTGTCATGCGGGATGTACAGTAAAGCATGCAACCATATATACACTTGTCATGTGGGATGTACAGTACAGCACACAGCTATATATACACTTGTCATGCGGGATGTACAGTACAGCACACAGCTATATATACACTTGTTGTGCGGGATGTACAGTACAGCACACAGCTATATATACACTTGTGCGGGATGTACAGTACAGCACACAGCTATATATACACTTGTCATGCGGGATGTACAGTACAGCACACAGCCATATATACACTTGTGCGGGATGTACAGTACAGCACACAGCTATATATACACTTGTGCGGGATGTACAGTACAGCACACAGCTATATATACACTTGTCATGCGGGATGTACAGTACAGCACACAGCCATATAGTATATACACTTGTCATGTGGGATGTACAGTACAGCACACATCCATATATACACTTGTCATGTGGGATGTACAGTACAGCACACAGCTATATAGTATATACACTTGTCCTGCGGGATGTACAGTACAGCACACAGCCATATATACACTTGTCATGCGGGATGTACAGTAAAGCACACAGCCATATAGTATATACACTTGTCCTGCGGGATGTACAGTACAGCACACAGTCATACAGTATATACACTTGTCCTGCGGGATGTACAGTACAGCACACAGCTATATATACACTTGTCATGCGGGATGTACAGTACAGCACACAGCTATATATACACTTGTCATGCGGGATGTACAGTACAGCACACAGCCATATATACACTTGTGCGGGATGTACAGTACAGCACACAGTCATACAGTATATACACTTGTCCTGCGGGATGTACAGTACAGCACACAGCTATATATACACTTGTGCGGGATGTACAGTACAGCACACAGCCATATATACACTTGTGCGGGATGTACAGTACAGCACACAGTCATACAGTATATACACTTGTCCTGCGGGATGTACAGTACAGCACACAGCTATATATACACTTGTCATGCGGGATGTACAGTACAGCACACAGCTATATATACACTTGTTGTGCAGGATGTACAGTACAGCACACAGCTATATATACACTTGTGCGGGATGTACAGTACAGCACACAGCTATATATACACTTGTCATGCGGGATGTACAGTACAGCACACAGTCATACAGTATATACACTTGTCCTGCGGGATGTACAGTACAGCACACAGCTATATATTCACTTGTGCGGGATGTACAGTACAGCACACAGCCATATATACACTTGTGCGGGATGTACAGTACAGCACACAGTCATACAGTATATACACTTGTCCTGCGGGATGTACAGTACAGCACACAGCTATATATACACTTGTGCGGGATGTACAGTACAGCACACAGCCATATATACACTTGTGCGGGATGTACAGTACAGCACACAGTCATACAGTATATACACTTGTCATGCGGGATGTACAGTACAGCGCACAGCTATATATACACTTGTGCGGGATGTACAGTACAGCACACAGCTATATATACACTTGTCATGCGGGATGTACAGTACAGCACACAGTCATACAGTATATACACTTGTCCTGCGGGATGTACAGTAAAGCATGCAACCATATATACACTTGTCATGTGGGATGTACAGTACAGCACACAGCTATATATACACTTGTCATGCGGGATGTACAGTACAGCACACAGCTATATATACACTTGTTGTGCGGGATGTACAGTACAGCACACAGCTATATATACACTTGTGCGGGATGTACAGTACAGCACACAGCTATATATACACTTGTCATGCGGGATGTACAGTACAGCACACAGCCATATATACACTTGTGCGGGATGTACAGTACAGCACACAGCTATATATACACTTGTGCGGGATGTACAGTACAGCACACAGCTATATATACACTTGTCATGCGGGATGTACAGTACAGCACACAGCCATATAGTATATACACTTGTCATGTGGGATGTACAGTACAGCACACATCCATATATACACTTGTCATGTGGGATGTACAGTACAGCACACAGCTATATAGTATATACACTTGTCCTGCGGGATGTACAGTACAGCACACAGCCATATATACACTTGTCATGCGGGATGTACAGTAAAGCACACAGCCATATAGTATATACACTTGTCCTGCGGGATGTACAGTACAGCACACAGTCATACAGTATATACACTTGTCCTGCGGGATGTACAGTACAGCACACAGCTATATATACACTTGTCATGCGGGATGTACAGTACAGCACACAGCTATATATACACTTGTCATGCGGGATGTACAGTACAGCACACAGCCATATATACACTTGTGCGGGATGTACAGTACAGCACACAGTCATACAGTATATACACTTGTCCTGCGGGATGTACAGTACAGCACACAGCTATATATACACTTGTGCGGGATGTACAGTACAGCACACAGCCATATATACACTTGTGCGGGATGTACAGTACAGCACACAGTCATACAGTATATACACTTGTCCTGCGGGATGTACAGTACAGCACACAGCTATATATACACTTGTCATGCGGGATGTACAGTACAGCACACAGCTATATATACACTTGTTGTGCAGGATGTACAGTACAGCACACAGCTATATATACACTTGTGCGGGATGTACAGTACAGCACACAGCTATATATACACTTGTCATGCGGGATGTACAGTACAGCACACAGTCATACAGTATATACACTTGTCCTGCGGGATGTACAGTACAGCACACAGCTATATATTCACTTGTGCGGGATGTACAGTACAGCACACAGCCATATATACACTTGTGCGGGATGTACAGTACAGCACACAGTCATACAGTATATACACTTGTCCTGCGGGATGTACAGTACAGCACACAGCTATATATACACTTGTGCGGGATGTACAGTACAGCACACAGCCATATATACACTTGTGCGGGATGTACAGTACAGCACACAGTCATACAGTATATACACTTGTCATGCGGGATGTACAGTACAGCGCACAGCTATATATACACTTGTGCGGGATGTACAGTACAGCACACAGCTATATATACACTTGTCATGCGGGATGTACAGTACAGCACACAGTCATACAGTATATACACTTGTCCTGCGGGATGTACAGTACAGCACACAGCTATATATACACTTGTGCGGGATGTACAGTACAGCACACAGCTATATATACACTTGTCATGCGGGATGTACAGTACAGCACACAGTCATACAGTATATACACTTGTCCTGCGGGATGTACAGTACAGCACACAGCCATATATACACTTGTCATGCGGGATGTACAGTACAGCACACAGCTATATATACACTTGTCCTGCGGGATGTACAGTACAGCACACAGCTATATGTACACTTGTGCGGGATGTACAGTACAGCACACAGCTATATATACACTTGTGCGGGATGTACAGTACAGCACACAGCTATATATACACTTGTCTTGCGGGATGTACAGTACAGCACACAGTCATACAGTATATACACTTGTCCTGCGGGATGTACAGTACAGCACACAGCCATATATACACTTGTCATGCGGGATGTACAGTACAGCACACAGCCATATATACACTTGTGCTGGATGTACAGTACAGCACACAGCTATATATACACTTGTCATGCGGGATGTACAGTACAGCACACAGCTATATATACACTTGTTGTGCAGGATGTACAGTACAGCACACAGCTATATATACACTTGTCATGCGGGATGTACAGTACAGCACACAGCCATATATACACTTGTGCGGGATGTACAGTACAGCACACAGCTATATATACACTTGTGCGGGATGTACAGTACAGCACACAGCTATATATACACTTGTCATGCGGGATGTACAGTACAGCACACAGCTATATATACACTTGTCGTGCGGGATGTACAGTACAGCACACAGCTATATATACACTTGTCGTGCGGGATGTACAGTACAGCACACAGCTATATATACACTTGTCCTGCGGGATGTACAGTACAGCACACAGCCATATATACACTTGTGCGGGATGTACAGTACAGCACACAGCCATATAGTATATACACTTGTCATGTGGGATGTACAGTACAGCACACATCCATATATACACTTGTCATGTGGGATGTACAGTACAGCACACAGCTATATAGTATATACACTTGTCCTGCGGGATGTACAGTACAGCACACAGCCATATATACACTTGTCCTGCGGGATGTACAGTACAGCACACAGCTATATATTCACTTGTGCGGGATGTACAGTACAGCACACAGCCATATATACACTTGTGCGGGATGTACAGTACAGCACACAGTCATACAGTATATACACTTGTCCTGCGAGATGTACAGTACAGCGCACAGCTATATATACACTTGTGCGGGATGTACAGTACAGCACACAGCTATATATACACTTGTCATGCGGGATGTACAGTACAGCACACAGTCATACAGTATATACACTTGTCCTGCGGGATGTACAGTACAGCACACAGCTATATATACACTTGTGCGGGATGTACAGTACAGCACACAGCTATATATACACTTGTCATGCGGGATGTACAGTACAGCACACAGTCATACAGTATATACACTTGTCCTGCGGGATGTACAGTACAGCACACAGCCATATATACACTTGTCATGCGGGATGTACAGTACAGCACACAGCTATATATACACTTGTCCTGCGGGATGTACAGTACAGCACACAGCTATATATACACTTGTGCGGGATGTACAGTACAGCACACAGCTATATATACACTTGTGCGGGATGTACAGTACAGCACACAGCTATATATACACTTGTCTTGCGGGATGTACAGTACAGCACACAGTCATACAGTATATACACTTGTCCTGCGGGATGTACAGTACAGCACACAGCCATATATACACTTGTCATGCGGGATGTACAGTACAGCACACAGCCATATATACACTTGTGCTGGATGTACAGTACAGCACACAGCTATATATACACTTGTCATGCGGGATGTACAGTACAGCACACAGCTATATATACACTTGTTGTGCAGGATGTACAGTACAGCACACAGCTATATATACACTTGTCATGCGGGATGTACAGTACAGCACACAGCCATATATACACTTGTGCGGGATGTACAGTACAGCACACAGCTATATATACACTTGTGCAGGATGTACAGTATAGCACACAGCTATATATACACTTGTGCGGGATGTACAGTACAGCACACAGCTATATATACACTTGTGCGGGATGTACAGTACAGCACACAGCTATATATACACTTGTCATGCGGGATGTACAGTACAGCACACAGCTATATATACACTTGTCGTTCGGGATGTACAGTACAGCACACAGCTATATATACACTTGTCGTGCGGGATGTACAGTACAGCACACAGCTATATATACACTTGTCCTGCGGGATGTACAGTACAGCACACAGCCATATATACACTTGTGCGGGATGTACAGTACAGCACACAGCCATATAGTATATACACTTGTCATGTGGGATGTAGAGTACAGCACACATCCATATATACACTTGTCATGTGGGATGTACAGTACAGCACACAGCTATATAGTATATACACTTGTCCTGCGGGATGTACAGTACAGCACACAGCCATATATACACTTGTCATGCGGGATGTACAGTAAAGCACACAGCCATATAGTATATACACTTGTCCTGCGGGATGTACAGTACAGCACACAGCTATATATACACTTGTGCGAGATGTACAGTACAGCACACAGCCATATATACACTTGTCATGTGGGATGTACAGTACAGCACACAGCTATATATACACTTGTCATGCGGGATGTACAGTACAGCACACAGCTATATATACACTTGTGCGGGTTGTACAGTACAGCACACAGCCATATATACACTTGTCATGTGGGATGTACAGTACAGCACACAGCTATATATACATTTGTCATGCGGGATGTACAGTAAAGCATGCAACCATATATACACTTGTCATGCGGGATGTACAGTACAGCACACAGCCATATATACACTTGTGCGGGATGTACAGTACAGCACACAGCTATATATACACTTGTGCGGGATGTACAGTACAGCACACAGCTATATATACACTTGTCATGCGGGATGTACAGTACAGCACACAGCTATATATACACTTGTCGTGCGGGATGTACAGTACAGCACACAGCTATATATACACTTGTCGTGCGGGATGTACAGTACAGCACACAGCTATATATACACTTGTCCTGCGGGATGTACAGTACAGCACACAGCCATATATACACTTGTGCGGGATGTACAGTACAGCACACAGCCATATAGTATATACACTTGTCATGTGGGATGTACAGTACAGCACACATCCATATATACACTTGTCATGTGGGATGTACAGTACAGCACACAGCTATATAGTATATACACTTGTCCTGCGGGATGTACAGTACAGCACACAGCCATATATACACTTGTCCTGCGGGATGTACAGTACAGCACACAGCTATATATTCACTTGTGCGGGATGTACAGTACAGCACACAGCCATATATACACTTGTGCGGGATGTACAGTACAGCACACAGTCATACAGTATATACACTTGTCCTGCGGGATGTACAGTACAGCACACAGCTATATATACACTTGTGCGGGATGTACAGTACAGCACACAGCCATATATACACTTGTGCGGGATGTACAGTACAGCACACAGTCATACAGTATATACACTTGTCATGCGGGATGTACAGTACAGCGCACAGCTATATATACACTTGTGCGGGATGTACAGTACAGCACACAGCTATATATACACTTGTCATGCGGGATGTACAGTACAGCACACAGTCATACAGTATATACACTTGTCCTGCGGGATGTACAGTACAGCACACAGCTATATATACACTTGTGCGGGATGTACAGTACAGCACACAGCTATATATACACTTGTCATGCGGGATGTACAGTACAGCACACAGTCATACAGTATATACACTTGTCCTGCGGGATGTACAGTACAGCACACAGCCATATATACACTTGTCATGCGGGATGTACAGTACAGCACACAGCTATATATACACTTGTCCTGCGGGATGTACAGTACAGCACACAGCTATATATACACTTGTGCGGGATGTACAGTACAGCACACAGCTATATATACACTTGTGCGGGATGTACAGTACAGCACACAGCTATATATACACTTGTCTTGCGGGATGTACAGTACAGCACACAGTCATACAGTATATACACTTGTCCTGCGGGATGTACAGTACAGCACACAGCCATATATACACTTGTCATGCGGGATGTACAGTACAGCACACAGCCATATATACACTTGTGCTGGATGTACAGTACAGCACACAGCTATATATACACTTGTCATGCGGGATGTACAGTACAGCACACAGCTATATATACACTTGTTGTGCAGGATGTACAGTACAGCACACAGCTATATATACACTTGTCATGCGGGATGTACAGTACAGCACACAGCCATATATACACTTGTGCGGGATGTACAGTACAGCACACAGCTATATATACACTTGTGCGGGATGTACAGTACAGCACACAGCTATATATACACTTGTGCGGGATGTACAGTACAGCACACAGCTATATATACACTTGTGCGGGATGTACAGTACAGCACACAGCTATATATACACTTGTCATGCGGGATGTACAGTACAGCACACAGCTATATATACACTTGTCGTTCGGGATGTACAGTACAGCACACAGCTATATATACACTTGTCGTGCGGGATGTACAGTACAGCACACAGCTATATATACACTTGTCCTGCGGGATGTACAGTACAGCACACAGCCATATATACACTTGTGCGGGATGTACAGTACAGCACACAGCCATATAGTATATACACTTGTCATGTGGGATGTACAGTACAGCACACAGTCATACAGTATATACACTTGTCCTGCGGGATGTACAGTACAGCACACAGCTATATATACACTTGTGCGAGATGTACAGTACAGCACACAGCCATATATACACTTGTGCAGGATGTACAGTACAGCACACAGCTATATATACACTTGTGCGGGATGTACAGTACAGCACACAGCCATATATACACTTGTCATGTGGGATGTACAGTACAGCACACAGCTATATATACACTTGTCATGCGGGATGTACAGTACAGCACACAGCTATATATACACTTGTGCGGGTTGTACAGTACAGCACACAGCCATATATACACTTGTCATGTGGGATGTACAGTACAGCACACAGCTATATATACATTTGTCATGCGGGATGTACAGTAAAGCATGCAACCATATATACACTTGTCATGCGGGATGTACACTACAGCACACAGCTATATATACACTTGTTGTGCGGGATGTACAGTACAGCACACAGCTATATATACACTTGTCATGCGGGATGTACAGTACAGCACACAGTCATACAGTATATACACTTGTCATGTGGGATGTACAGTACAGCACACAGCTATATATACATTTGTCATGCGGGATGTACAGTAAAGCATGCAACCATATATACACTTGTCCTGCGGGATGTACAGTACAGCACACAGCCATATATACACTTGTCATGCGGGATGTACAGTACAGCAGGCAGCCATATATACACTTGTCATGTGGGATGTACAGTACAGCACACAGCCATATAGTATATACACTTGTCATGTGGGATGTACAGTACAGCACACATCCATATATACACTTGTCATGTGGGATGTACAGTACAGCACACAGCCATATAGTATATACACTTGTCCTGCGGGATGTACAGTACAGCACACAGCCATATATACACTTGTCATGCGGGATGTACAGTAAAGCACACAGCCTTATAGTATATACACTTGTCCTGCGGGATGTACAGTACAGCACACAGTCATACAGTATATACACTTGTCCTGCGGGATGTACAGTACAGCACACAGCTATATATACACTTGTGCGGGATGTACAGTACAGCACACAGCCATATATACACTTGTGCGGGATGTACAGTACAGCACACAGCTATATATACACTTGTCATGCGGGATGTACAGTACAGCACACAGCTATATATACACTTGTGCGGGATGTACAGTACAGCACACAGCCATATATACACTTGTCATGTGGGATGTACAGTACAGCACACAGCTATATATACACTTGTCATGCGGGATGTACAGTAAAGCATGCAACCATATATACACTTGTCATGTGGGATGTACAGTACAGCACACAGCTATATATACACTTGTCCTGCGGGATGTACAGTACAGCACACAGCCATATATACACTTGTCATGCGGGATGTACAGTACAGCAGGCAGCCATATATACACTTGTCATGTGGGATGTACAGTACAGCACACAGCCATATAGTATATACACTTGTCATGTGGGATGTACAGTACAGCACACATCCATATATACACTTGTCATGTGGGATGTACAGTACAGCACACAGCTATATAGTATATACACTTGTCCTGCGGGATGTACAGTACAGCACACAGCCATATATACACTTGTCATGCGGGATGTACAGTAAAGCACACAGCCATATAGTATATACACTTGTCCTGCGGGATGTACAGTACAGCACACAGTCATACAGTATATACACTTGTCATGCGGGATGTACAGTACAGCACACAGCTATATATACACTTGTGCGGGATGTACAGTACAGCACACAGCCATATATACACTTGTCATGTGGGATGTACAGTACAGCACACAGCTATATATACACTTGTCATGCGGGATGTACAGTACAGCACACAGCTATATATACACTTGTTGTGCGGGATGTACAGTACAGCACACAGCCATATATACACTTGTCCTGCGGGATGTACAGTACAGCACACAGCCATATATACACTTGTCATGCGGGATGTACAGTAAAGCATGCAACCATATATACACTTGTCATGTGGGATGTACAGTACAGCACACAGCTATATATACACTTGTCATGCGGGATGTACAGTACAGCACACAGCTATATATACACTTGTTGTGCGGGATGTACAGTACAGCACACAGCTATATATACACTTGTGCGGGATGTACAGTACAGCACACAGCTATATATACACTTGTCGTGCGGGATGTACAGTACAGCACACAGCTATATATACACTTGTTGTGCGGGATGTACAGTACAGCACACAGCCATATATACACTTGTCATGCGGGATGTATAGTACAGCACACAGCCATATATACACTTGTCGTGCGGGATGTACAGTACAGCACACAGCCATATATACACTTGTCCTGCGGGATGTACAGTACAGCAGGCAGCCATATATACACTTGTCATGCGGGATGTATAGTACAGCACACAGCTATATAGTATATACACTTGTCCTGCGGGATGTACAGTACAGCACACATCCATATATACACTTGTCATGTGGGATGTACAGTACAGCACACAGCCATATATACACTTGTCATGCGGGATGTACAGTAAAGCACACAGCCATATAGTATATACACTTGTCCTGCGGGATGTACAGTACAGCACACAGTCATACAGTATATACACTTGTCCTGCGGGATGTACAGTACAGCACACAGCTATATATACACTTGTGCGGGATGTACAGTACAGCACACAGCCATATATACACTTGTGCGGGATGTACAGTACAGCACACAGCTATATATACACTTGTCATGCGGGATGTACAGTACAGCACACAGCTATATATACACTTGTGCGGGATGTACAGTACAGCACACAGCTATATATACACTTGTCATGCGGGATGTACAGTAAAGCATGCAACCATATATACACTTGTCATGTGGGATGTACAGTACAGCACACAGCTATATATACACTTGTCATGCGGGATGTACAGTACAGCACACAGCTATATATACACTTGTTGTGCGGGATGTACAGTACAGCACACAGCCATATATACACTTGTCCTGCGGGATGTACAGTACAGCACACAGCTATATAGTATATACACTTGTCCTGCGGGATGTACAGTACAGCACACAGCCATATATACACTTGTCATGCGGGATGTACAGTAAAGCATGCAACCATATATACACTTGTCATGTGGGATGTACAGTACAGCACACAGCTATATATACACTTGTCATGCGGGATGTACAGTACAGCACACAGCTATATATACACTTGTTGTGCGGGATGTACAGTACAGCACACAGCCATATATACACTTGTGCGGGATGTACAGTACAGCACACAGCTATATATACACTTGTCATGCGGGATGTACAGTACAGCACACAGCTATATATACACTTGTCATGCGGGATGTACAGTACAGCACACAGCCATATATACACTTGTGCGGGATGTACAGTACAGCACACAGCTATATATACACTTGTCATGTGGGATGTACAGTACAGCACACAGCTATATATACACTTGTCATGCGGGATGTACAGTACAGCACACAGCCATATAGTATATACACTTGTCATGTGGGATGTACAGTACAGCACACATCCATATATACACTTGTCATGTGGGATGTACAGTACAGCACACAGCTATATAGTATATACACTTGTCCTGCGGGATGTACAGTACAGCACACAGCCATATATACACTTGTCATGCGGCATGTACAGTAAAGCACACAGCCATATAGTATATACACTTGTCCTGCGGGATGTACAGTACAGCACACAGTCATACAGTATATACACTTGTCCTGCGGGATGTACAGTACAGCACACAGCTATATATACACTTGTCCTGCGGGATGTACAGTACAGCACACAGCTATATATACACTTGTCATGCGGGATGTACAGTACAGCACACAGCTATATATACACTTGTCATGCGGGATGTACAGTACAGCACACAGCCATATATACACTTGTGCGGGATGTACAGTACAGCACACAGTCATACAGTATATACACTTGTCCTGCGGGATGTACAGTACAGCACACAGCTATATATACACTTGTGCGGGATGTACAGTACAGCACACAGCCATATATACACTTGTGCGGGATGTACAGTACAGCACACAGCTATATATACACTTGTCATGCGGGATGTACAGTACAGCACACAGTCATACAGTATATACACTTGTCCTGCGGGATGTACAGTACAGCACACAGCTATATATACACTTGTGCGGGATGTACAGTACAGCACACAGCTATATATACACTTGTCATGCGGGATGTACAGTACAGCACACAGTCATACAGTATATACACTTGTCCTGCGGGATGTACAGTACAGCACACAGCCATATATACACTTGTCATGCGGGATGTACAGTACAGCACACAGCTATATATACACTTGTCCTGCGGGATGTACAGTACAGCACACAGCTATATATACACTTGTGCGGGATGTACAGTACAGCACACAGCTATATATACACTTGTGCGGGATGTACAGTACAGCACACAGCTATATATACACTTGTCATGCGGGATGTACAGTACAGCACACAGTCATACAGTATATACACTTGTCCTGCGGGATGTACAGTACAGCACACAGCCATATATACACTTGTCATGCGGGATGTACAGTACAGCACACAGCCATATATACACTTGTGCTGGATGTACAGTACAGCACACAGCTATATATACACTTGTCATGCGGGATGTACAGTACAGCACACAGCTATATATACACTTGTTGTGCGGGATGTACAGTACAGCACACAGCCATATATACACTTGTCCTGCGGGATGTACAGTACAGCACACAGCCATATATACACTTGTCATGCGGGATGTACAGTAAAGCATGCAACCATATATACACTTGTCATGTGGGATGTACAGTACAGCACACAGCTATATATACACTTGTCATGCGGGATGTACAGTACAGCACACAGCTATATATACACTTGTTGTGCGGGATGTACAGTACAGCACACAGCTATATATACACTTGTGCAGGATGTACAGTACAGCACACAGCTATATATACACTTGTGCGGGATGTACAGTACAGCACACAGCTATATATACACTTGTCATGCGGGATGTACAGTACAGCACACAGTCATACAGTATATACACTTGTCCTGCGGGATGTACAGTACAGCACACAGGTATATATACACTTGTGCGGGATGTACAGTACAGCACACAGCCATATATACACTTGTGCGGGATGTACAGTACAGCACACAGCTATATATACACTTGTCATGCGGGATGTACAGTACAGCACACAGCTATATATACACTTGTCATGCGGGATGTACAGTACAGCGCACAGCTATATATACACTTGTGCGGGATGTACAGTACAGCACACAGCTATATATACACTTGTCATGCGGGATGTACAGTACAGCACACAGTCATACAGTATATACACTTGTCCTGCGGGATGTACAGTACAGCACACAGCCATATATACACTTGTCATGCGGGATGTACAGTACAGCACACAGCTATATATACACTTGTCCTGCGGGATGTACAGTACAGCACACAGCTATATATACACTTGTGCGGGATGTACAGTACAGCACACAGCTATATATACACTTGTGCGGGATGTACAGTACAGCACACAGCTATATATACACTTGTCATGCGGGATGTACAGTACAGCACACAGTCATACAGTATATACACTTGTCCTGCGGGATGTACAGTACAGCACACAGCCATATATACACTTGTCATGCGGGATGTACAGTACAGCACACAGCCATATATACACTTGTGCTGGATGTACAGTACAGCACACAGCTATATATACACTTGTCATGCGGGATGTACAGTACAGCACACAGCTATATATACACTTGTTGTGCAGGATGTACAGTACAGCACACAGCTATATATACACTTGTCATGCGGGATGTACAGTACAGCACACAGCCATATATACACTTGTGCGGGATGTACAGTACAGCACACAGCTATATATACACTTGTGCGGGATGTACAGTACAGCACACAGCTATATATACACTTGTCATGCGGGATGTACAGTACAGCACACAGCTATATATACACTTGTTGTGCGGGATGTACAGTACAGCACACAGCTATATATACACTTGTGCGGGATGTACAGTACAGCACACAGCTATATATACACTTGTGCGGGATGTACAGTACAGCACACAGCTATATATACACTTGTGCGGGATGTACAGTACAGCACACAGCTATATATACACTTGTCATGCGGGATGTACAGTACAGCACACAGCTATATATACACTTGTGTGGGATGTACAGTACAGCACACAGCTATATATACACTTGTGCGGGATGTACAGTACAGCACACAGCTATATATACACTTGTGCGGGATGTACAGTACAGCACACAGCTATATATACACTTGTCATGCGGGATGTACAGTACAGCACACAGCTATATATACACTTGTCGTGCGGGATGTACAGTACAGCACACAGCTATATATACACTTGTGCGGGTTGTACAGTACAGCACACAGCTATATATACACTTGTCGTGCGGGATGTACAGTACAGCACACAGCTATATATACACTTGTCGTGCGGGATGTACAGTACAGCACACAGCTATATATACACTTGTTGTGCGGTATGTACAGTACAGCACACAGCCATATATACACTTGTCATGCGGGATGTACAGTAAAGCATGCAACCATATATACACTTGTCATGTGGGATGTACAGTACAGCACACAGCTATATATACACTTGTCATGCGGGATGTACAGTACAGCACACAGGTATATATACACTTGTTGTGCGGGATGTACAGTACAGCACACAGCTATATATACACTTGTGCAGGATGTACAGTACAGCACACAGCTATATATACACTTGTGCGGGATGTACAGTACAGCACACAGCTATATATACACTTGTCATGCGGGATGTACAGTACAGCACACAGTCATACAGTATATACACTTGTCCTGCGGGATGTACAGTACAGCACACAGCTATATATACACTTGTGCGGGATGTACAGTACAGCACACAGCCATATATACACTTGTGCGGGATGTACAGTACAGCACACAGCTATATATACACTTGTCATGCGGGATGTACAGTACAGCGCACAGCTATATATACACTTGTGCGGGATGTACAGTACAGCACACAGCTATATATACACTTGTCATGCGGGATGTACAGTACAGCACACAGTCATACAGTATATACACTTGTCCTGCGGGATGTACAGTACAGCACACAGCTATATATACACTTGTGCGGGATGTACAGTACAGCACACAGCTATATATACACTTGTCATGCGGGATGTACAGTACAGCACACAGTCATACAGTATATACACTTGTCCTGCGGGATGTACAGTACAGCACACAGCCATATATACACTTGTCATGCGGGATGTACAGTACAGCACACAGCTATATATACACTTGTCCTGCGGGATGTACAGTACAGCACACAGCTATATATACACTTGTGCGGGATGTACAGTACAGCACACAGCTATATATACACTTGTGCGGGATGTACAGTACAGCACACAGCTATATATACACTTGTCATGCGGGATGTACAGTACAGCACACAGTCATACAGTATATACACTTGTCCTGCGGGATGTACAGTACAGCACACAGCCATATATACACTTGTCATGCGGGATGTACAGTACAGCACACAGCCATATATACACTTGTGCTGGATGTACAGTACAGCACACAGCTATATATACACTTGTCATGCGGGATGTACAGTACAGCACACAGCTATATATACACTTGTTGTGCAGGATGTACAGTACAGCACACAGCTATATATACACTTGTCATGCGGGATGTACAGTACAGCACACAGCCATATATACACTTGTGCGGGATGTACAGTACAGCACACAGCTATATATACACTTGTGCGGGATGTACAGTACAGCACACAGCTATATATACACTTGTCATGCGGGATGTACAGTACAGCACACAGCTATATATACACTTGTTGTGCGGGATGTACAGTACAGCACACAGCTATATATACACTTGTGCGGGATGTACAGTACAGCACACAGCTATATATACACTTGTGCGGGATGTACAGTACAGCACACAGCTATATATACACTTGTGCGGGATGTACAGTACAGCACACAGCTATATATACACTTGTCATGCGGGATGTACAGTACAGCACACAGCTATATATACACTTGTTGTGCGGGATGTACAGTACAGCACACAGCTATATATACACTTGTGTGGGATGTACAGTACAGCACACAGCTATATATACACTTGTGTGGGATGTACAGTACAGCACACAGCTATATATACACTTGTGCGGGATGTACAGTACAGCACACAGCTATATATACACTTGTCATGCGGGATGTACAGTACAGCACACAGCTATATATACACTTGTCGTGCGGGATGTACAGTACAGCACACAGCTATATATACACTTGTGCGGGTTGTACAGTACAGCACACAGCTATATATACACTTGTCGTGCGGGATGTACAGTACAGCACACAGCTATATATACACTTGTCGTGCGGGATGTACAGTACAGCACACAGCTATATATACACTTGTTGTGCGGGATGTACAGTACAGCACACAGCTATATATACACTTGTGCAGGATGTACAGTACAGCACACAGCTATATATACACTTGTGCGGGATGTACAGTACAGCACACAGCTATATATACACTTGTGCGGGATGTACAGTACAGCACACAGCTATATATACACTTGTCATGCGGGATGTACAGTACAGCACACAGTCATACAGTATATACACTTGTCCTGCGGGATGTACAGTACAGCACACAGGTATATATACACTTGTGCGGGATGTACAGTACAGCACACAGCCATATATACACTTGTGCGGGATGTACAGTACAGCACACAGCTATATATACACTTGTCATGCGGGATGTACAGTACAGCACACAGCTATATATACACTTGTCATGCGGGATGTACAGTACAGCGCACAGCTATATATACACTTGTGCGGGATGTACAGTACAGCACACAGCTATATATACACTTGTCATGCGGGATGTACAGTACAGCACACAGTCATACAGTATATACACTTGTCCTGCGGGATGTACAGTACAGCACACAGCTATATATACACTTGTGCGGGATGTACAGTACAGCACACAGCTATATATACACTTGTCATGCGGGATGTACAGTACAGCACACAGTCATACAGTATATACACTTGTCCTGCGGGATGTACAGTACAGCACACAGCCATATATACACTTGTCATGCGGGATGTACAGTACAGCACACAGCTATATATACACTTGTCCTGCGGGATGTACAGTACAGCACACAGCTATATATACACTTGTGCGGGATGTACAGTACAGCACACAGCTATATATACACTTGTGCGGGATGTACAGTACAGCACACAGCTATATATACACTTGTCATGCGGGATGTACAGTACAGCACACAGTCATACAGTATATACACTTGTCCTGCGGGATGTACAGTACAGCACACAGCCATATATACACTTGTCATGCGGGATGTACAGTACAGCACACAGCCATATATACACTTGTGCTGGATGTACAGTACAGCACACAGCTATATATACACTTGTCATGCGGGATGTACAGTACAGCACACAGCTATATATACACTTGTTGTGCAGGATGTACAGTACAGCACACAGCTATATATACACTTGTCATGCGGGATGTACAGTACAGCACACAGCCATATATACACTTGTGCGGGATGTACAGTACAGCACACAGCTATATATACACTTGTGCGGGATGTACAGTACAGCACACAGCTATATATACACTTGTCATGCGGGATGTACAGTACAGCACACAGCTATATATACACTTGTTGTGCGGGATGTACAGTACAGCACACAGCTATATATACACTTGTGCGGGATGTACAGTACAGCACACAGCTATATATACACTTGTGCGGGATGTACAGTACAGCACACAGCTATATATACACTTGTGCGGGATGTACAGTACAGCACACAGCTATATATACACTTGTCATGCGGGATGTACAGTACAGCACACAGCTATATATACACTTGTTGTGCGGGATGTACAGTACAGCACACAGCTATATATACACTTGTGTGGGATGTACAGTACAGCACACAGCTATATATACACTTGTGCGGGATGTACAGTACAGCACACAGCTATATATACACTTGTGCGGGATGTACAGTACAGCACACAGCTATATATACACTTGTCATGCGGGATGTACAGTACAGCACACAGCTATATATACACTTGTCGTGCGGGATGTACAGTACAGCACACAGCTATATATACACTTGTGCGGGTTGTACAGTACAGCACACAGCTATATATACACTTGTCGTGCGGGATGTACAGTACAGCACACAGCTATATATACACTTGTCGTGCGGGATGTACAGTACAGCACACAGCTATATATACACTTGTTGTGCGGTATGTACAGTACAGCACACAGCCATATATACACTTGTCATGCGGGATGTATAGTACAGCACACAGCCATATATACACTTGTCCTGCGGGATGTACAGTACAGCACACAGCTATATATACACTTGTCGTGCGGGATGTACAGTACAGCACACAGCCATATATACACTTGTCGTGCGGGATGTACAGTACAGCACACAGCTATATATACACTTGTTGTGCGGGATGTACAGTACAGCACACAGCTATATATACACTTGTTGTGTGGGATGTACAGTACAGCACACAGCTATATATACACTTGTTGTGTGGGATGTACAGTACAGCACACAGCCATATATACACTTGTCATGCGAGATGTACAGTACAGCACACAGCTATATATACACTTGAGTATTTCTGAAGAACAGTCAGAACCTGTGGGAGTCTGAGTCCATGTACCAATATGGAGGATGCTGCTTGCGCACATGTATAACTCTAGTGTTCTGTGTGTAGGAGGCGGAGCCCACTGGCCGGCGTCCCCATGTTACTGTAGTACACTGTGGTAACGCCCATAGCGACTGGCCAGTGAGAGATGTATCGCCCATAGCATTGTGAATGTGCTGATTATGGATGTAACGAGATGATGGTCTGGCCTAGTGAGGAAGAGGGGGGTCTAGAGAATAAAGATAGTACATGGGAGAGTTATAGAGACGATCAGGGAAATATTACTAGTTCTGGATTATATCCATGAGAACAGCTTTTTCCACCTTTCAAACAGAATTATGTAAAAGAAAAATACAATCTATAAACTTGTGCAAAAAACAACTACAATGTCCGATGTGAATACTGTGGAGCCTTCACCAATCTCCAGAATATATAGTATCCAAATAGGCGCTATTGTGGTTCACACACAAAAAATAAGGGTGTCCTTACAAAAGTCCAATCCTCCTTAAAGAATAAAATAGTCTAAAGGGAAAAATGAATGAAAATTGTTTACTAAAATTGTGCATTTACTAAATGTAATGAACGATATTTTTGAACTACAAATGACTTTTGCATATTCCCGTACTGAAAATTGTTGAGTTGATCAGTCTGACTGAACTACAAACGTGAACGCGCATGAACGATAATCGTTCATCGTTTTAACTCAGAAAGTGAACGATAAATGATATAGTTCTCGATAATCGTTCACAAAATCGGTGTGTGTGTACTCTCCTTAAATAACACAGAAGGTTTCGATTCTTTATTTCCACTGTTCAGTGAATGAGCCAAATTAGTCTCCAAAGGATTCCTATAACTTCTCATCCCAGGGGCGTCTTAAGAGAGGAGGGGGCCCGTGTGCACTCCCTGTGCAGGGCCCCCTCCTCACTCCCCGGTGGCCGGTAGCCACCGGAGCCTTAGTAGACTGTGGTGGCCATTTTTCCGGCGTTCTGTGCATGCGCAGTAAAGTCCGGGCACACTGTAGTGTGTGGCGGCCATTTTCTGGTGTTCTGAGCAGCGCAGACACCCGACGTGGGACCACGGACAGGTAGTTCTACATTAATAACGTGCAATTTGCGCTCTGCGCCTGCATTATTCATATAAAGATAGCGCCCTGGCTCCAGGGCTAACCCCTTCAGTGCTGTGGCCGTCATCTTCACCACGTGGAGACAAGTGCTGAGTACTCCGGGGTATTAGATGGGGGCACGTGATGAGTACTCCGGGGTATTAGATGGGGGCACGTGATGAGTACTCCGGGGTATTAGATGGGGGCACGTGATGAGTACTCCGGGGTATTAGATGGGGGCACGTGATGAGTACTCGGGGGGGGGGGTATTAGATGGGGGCACGTGATGAGTACTCCGGGGTATTAGATGGGGGCACGTGATGAGTACTCCGGGGTATTAGATGGGGGCACGTGATGAGTACTCCGGGGGGGGGGGTATTAGATGGGGGCATGTGATGAGTACTCCGGGGGGGGTATTAGATGGGGGCACGTGATGAGTACTCCGGGGGGGGGGGGTATTAGATGGGGGCACGTGATGAGTACTCCGGGGTATTAGATGGGGGCACGTGATGAGTACTCCGGGGTATTAGATGGGGACACGTGATGAGTACTCCGGGGTATTAGATGGGGACACGTGATGAGTACTCCGGGGTATTAGATGGGGACACGTGATGAGTACTCCGGGGGGGGTATTAGATGGGGGCACGTGATGAGTACTCCGGGGTATTAGATGGGGACACGTGATGAGTACTCGGGGGGGGGGGTATTAGATGGGGGCACGTGATGAGTACTCCGGGGTATTAGATGGGGGCACGTGATGAGTACTCCGGGGTATTAGATGGGGGCACGTGATGAGTACTCCGGGGGGGGGGGGTATTAGATGGGGGCACGTGATGAGTACTCCGGGGGGGGGTATTAGATGGGGGCACGTGATGAGTACTCCGGGGGGGGGTATTAGATGGGGGCACGTGATGAGTACTCCGGGGTATTAGATGGGGGCACGTGATGAGTACTCCGGGGTATTAGATGGGGACACGTGATGAGTACTCCGGGGTATTAGATGGGGACACGTGATGAGTACTCCGGGGTATTAGATGGGGACACGTGATGAGTACTCCGGGGGGGGGTATTAGATGGGGGCACGTGATGAGTACTCCGGGGTATTAGATGGGGACACGTGATGAGTACTCCCGTGGTATTGTGGCCACGCCCCCTGCACGGTATGTCCGGAGTGTGAGATGCTGTGATTGGTGAGTGGGCGTGCCCGCGGTGCCCCCGCCCCGGGGTATATAAGACCTCCTCCCGCAGTCCCGGGCACATCCCTCCTCCTGTCTCCGCCATGTGCGCTGCCCGCACCGTGTACGAGTTCTCCGCCCGGCTGCTAGCCACCGGGGAGTCCCTGGCGCTGTCCCGGTACCGGGGGCAGGTGCTGCTGATCGAGAACGTGGCCTCGCTCTGAGGGACAACCGTCCGGGACTACACGCAGATGTGCCGGCTGCACAACGAGTACGCGGCCCGGGGACTGCGGGTGCTCGGCTTCCCCTGCAACCAATTCGGACACCAGGTGACTCCCGTGCTGCACACTCACTATGATCACTACTGTCACTACCATCACTATTACTACTGTCACTATCCTCACTACGATCACTACCATCACTATTACTACTGTCACTATCATCACTATCCTCACTACTGTCACTATCATCACTATCCTCACTACTGTCACTATCATCACTATCCTCACTACTGTCACTACCATCACTATTACTACTGTCACTGTCATCACTATTACTACTGTCACTATCATCACTATCCTCACTACTGTCACTATCATCACTATCCTCACTACTGTCACTATCATCACTATCCTCACTACTGTCACTATCATCACTATTACTACTGTCACTACCATCACTATCCTCACTACTGTCACTATCATCACTATCCTCACTACTGTCACTATCATCACTATCCTCACTACTGTCACTATCATCACTATTACTACTGTCACTACCATCACTATCCTCACTACTGTCACTACCATCACTATCCTCACTACTGTCACTGTCATCACTATTACTACTGTCACTACCATCACTATGATCACTACTGTCACTATCCTCACTACTGTCACTACCATCACTATCCTCACTACTGTCACTGTCATCACTATTACTACTGTCACTACCATCACTATGATCACTACTGTCACTATCCTCACTACTGTCACTGTCATCACTATCCTCACTACTGTCACTACCATCACTATTACTACTGTCACTACCATCACTATTACTACTGTCACTATCATCACTATCCTCACTACTGTCACTATCATCACTATCCTCACTACTGTCACTATCATCACTATCCTCACTACTGTCACTATCATCACTATCCTCACTACTGTCACTATCATCACTATTACTACTGTCACTACCATCACTATCCTCACTACTGTCACTATCATCACTATCCTCACTACTGTCACTATCATCACTATCCTCACTACTGTCACTATCATCACTATCCTCACTACTGTCACTATCATCACTATCCTCACTACTGTCACTATCATCACTATTACTACTGTCACTACCATCACTATCCTCACTACTGTCACTACCATCACTATCCTCACTACTGTCACTGTCATCACTATTACTACTGTCACTACCATCACTATGATCACTACTGTCACTATGATCACTACTGTCACTATCCTCACTACTGTCACTGTCATCACTATCCTCACTACTGTCACTACCATCACTATTACTACTGTCACTACCATCACTATTACTACTGTCACTATCCTCACTACTGTCACTATCATCACTATCCTCACTACTGTCACTATCATCACTATCCTCACTACTGTCACTATCATCACTATCCTCACTACTGTCACTATCATCACTATTACTACTGTCACTACCATCACTATCCTCACTACTGTCACTATCATCACTATCCTCACTACTGTCACTATCATCACTATCCTCACTACTGTCACTATCATCACTATTACTACTGTCACTATCATCACTATTACTACTGTCACTACCATCACTATCCTCACTACTGTCACTATGATCACTATTACTGTCACTACCATCACTATCCTCACTACTGTCACTATCATCACTATTACTACTGTCACTATCATCACTATTACTACTGTCACTACCATCACTATCCTCACTACTGTCACTACCATCACTATCCTCACTACTGTCACTATGATCACTACTGTCACTATGATCACTATCACTACCATCACTATCCTCACTACTGTCACTATCATCACTATTACTACTGTCACTACCATCACTATCCTCACTACTGTCACTATCCTCACTACTGTCACTATTACTACTGTCACTATCCTCACTACCATCACTATTACTACTGTCACTACCATCACTATCCTCACTACTGTCACTATCATCACTATTACTACTGTCACTACCATCACTATCCTCACTACTGTCACTATCATCACTATCCTCACTACTGTCACTATCATCACTATCCTCACTACTGTCACTATCATCACTATCCTCACTACTGTCACTGTCATCACTATTACTACTGTCACTACCATCACTATCCTCACTACTGTCACTACCATCACTATCCTCACTACTGTCACTGTCATCACTATTACTACTGTCACTACTGTCACTATGATCACTACTGTCACTATCCTCACTACTGTCACTGTCATCACTATCCTCACTACTGTCACTATCATCACTATTACTACTGTCACTACCATCACTATCCTCACTATTACTACTGTCACTATGATCACTATTACTATCCTCACTACCATCACTATCCTCACTACTGTCACTATCATCACTATCCTCACTACCATCACTATTACTACTGTCACTACCATCACTATCCTCACTACGATCACTATCCTCACTATTACTACTGTCACTATCCTCACTACGATCACTATCCTCACTATTACTACTGTCACTACCATCACTATCCTCACTACTGTCACTATGATCACTATTACTACTGTCACTATCATCACTATCCTCACTACTGTCACTATCATCACTGTCCTCACTACTGTCACTGTCATCACTATCCTCACTACTGTCACTGTCCTCACTACTGTCACTGTCCTCACTACTGTCACTATCATCACTACTGTCACTGTCATCACTATCCTCACTACTGTCACTGTCATCACTATCCTCACTACTGTCACTATCATCACTATTACTACTGTCACTACCATCACTATCCTCACTACTGTCACTATCATCACTATCCTCACTACTGTCACTACCATCACTATTACTACTGTCACTGTCATCACTATTACTACTGTCACTATCATCACTATCCTCACTACTGTCACTATCATCACTATCCTCACTACTGTCACTATCATCACTATTACTACTGTCACTACCATCACTATCCTCACTACTGTCACTATCATCACTATCCTCACTACTGTCACTATCATCACTATCCTCACTACTGTCACTATCATCACTATTACTACTGTCACTACCATCACTATCCTCACTACTGTCACTACCATCACTATCCTCACTACTGTCACTGTCATCACTATTACTACTGTCACTACCATCACTATGATCACTACTGTCACTATCCTCACTACTGTCACTGTCATCACTATCCTCACTACTGTCACTACCATCACTATTACTACTGTCACTACCATCACTATTACTACTGTCACTATCATCACTATCCTCACTACTGTTACTATCATCACTATCCTCACTACTGTCACTATCATCACTATCCTCACTACTGTCACTATCATCACTATTACTACTGTCACTATCATCACTATTACTACTGTCACTACCATCACTATCCTCACTACTGTCACTATCATCACTATCCTCACTACTGTCACTATCATCACTATCCTCACTACTGTCACTATCATCACTATCCTCACTACTGTCACTATCATCACTATTACTACTGTCACTACCATCACTATCCTCACTACTGTCACTACCATCACTATCCTCACTACTGTCACTGTCATCACTATTACTACTGTCACTACCATCACTATGATCACTACTGTCACTATGATCACTACTGTCACTATCCTCACTACTGTCACTGTCATCACTATCCTCACTACTGTCACTACCATCACTATTACTACTGTCACTACCATCACTATTACTACTGTCACTATCCTCACTACTGTCACTATCATCACTATCCTCACTACTGTCACTATCATCACTATCCTCACTACTGTCACTATCATCACTATCCTCACTACTGTCACTATCATCACTATTACTACTGTCACTACCATCACTATCCTCACTACTGTCACTATCATCACTATCCTCACTACTGTCACTATCATCACTATCCTCACTACTGTCACTATAATCACTATTAATACTGTCACTATCATCACTATTACTACTGTCACTACCATCACTATCCTCACTACTGTCACTATGATCACTATTACTGTCACTACCATCACTATCCTCACTACTGTCACTATCATCACTATTACTACTGTCACTATCATCACTATTACTACTGTCACTACCATCACTATCCTCACTACTGTCACTACCATCACTATCCTCACTACTGTCACTATGATCACTACTGTCACTATGATCACTATCACTACCATCACTATCCTCACTACTGTCACTATCATCACTATTACTACTGTCACTACCATCACTATCCTCACTACTGTCACTATCATCACTATCCTCACTACTGTCACTATTACTACTGTCACTATCCTCACTACCATCACTATTACTACTGTCACTACCATCACTATCCTCACTACTGTCACTATCATCACTATTACTACTGTCACTACCATCACTATCCTCACTACTGTCACTATCATCACTATCCTCACTACTGTCACTATCATCACTATCCTCACTACTGTCACTGTCATCACTATTACTACTGTCACTACCATCACTATCCTCACTACTGTCACTACCATCACTATCCTCACTACTGTCACTGTCATCACTATTACTACTGTCACTACCATCACTATGATCACTACTGTCACTATGATCACTACTGTCACTATCCTCACTACTGTCACTGTCATCACTATCCTCACTACTGTCACTATCATCACTATTACTACTGTCACTACCATCACTATCCTCACTATTACTACTGTCACTATCCTCACTACTGTCACTATGATCACTATTACTATCCTCACTACCATCACTATCCTCACTACTGTCACTATCATCACTATCCTCACTACCATCACTATTACTACTGTCACTACCATCACTATCCTCACTACGATCACTATCCTCACTATTACTACTGTCACTATCCTCACTACGATCACTATCCTCACTATTACTACTGTCACTACCATCACTATCCTCACTACTGTCACTATGATCACTATTACTACTGTCACTATCATCACTATCCTCACTACTGTCACTATCATCACTGTCCTCACTACTGTCACTGTCATCACTATCCTCACTACTGTCACTGTCCTCACTACTGTCACTGTCCTCACTACTGTCACTATCATCACTACTGTCACTATCATCACTATCCTCACTACTGTCACTGTCATCACTATCCTCACTACTGTCACTATCATCACTATTACTACTGTCACTACCATCACTATCCTCACTACCATCACTATTACTACTGTCACTGTCATCACTATCCTCACTACTGTCACTATCATCACTATCCTCACTATCATCACTATTACTACTGTCACTACCATCACTATCCTCACTACTGTCACTATGATCACTATTACTGTCACTACCATCACTATCCTCACTACTGTCACTATCATCACTATTACTACTGTCACTATCATCACTATTACTACTGTCACTACCATCACTATCCTCACTACTGTCACTATGATCACTACTGTCACTATGATCACTATCACTACCATCACTATCCTCACTACTGTCACTATCATCACTATTACTACTGTCACTACCATCACTATCCTCACTACTGTCACTATCATCACTACCGTCACTATTACTACTGTCACTATCCTCACTACCATCACTATTACTACTGTCACTACCATCACTATCCTCACTACTGTCACTATCATCACTATTACTACTGTCACTACCATCACTATCCTCACTACTGTCACTATGATCACTATTACTACCATCACTATCCTCACTACTGTCACTGTCATCACTATTACTACTGTCACTACCATCACTATCCTCACTACTGTCACTACCATCACTATCCTCACTACTGTCACTGTCATCACTATTACTACTGTCACTACCATCACTATGATCACTACTGTCACTATGATCACTACTGTCACTATCCTCACTACTGTCACTGTCATCACTATCCTCACTACTGTCACTATCATCACTATTACTACTGTCACTACCATCACTATCCTCACTATTACTACTGTCACTATCCTCACTACTGTCACTATGATCACTATTACTATCCTCACTACCATCACTATCCTCACTACTGTCACTATCATCACTATCCTCACTACCATCACTATTACTACTGTCACTACCATCACTATCCTCACTACGATCACTATCCTCACTATTACTACTGTCACTATCCTCACTACGATCACTATCCTCACTATTACTACTGTCACTACCATCACTATCCTCACTACTGTCACTATGATCACTATTACTACTGTCACTATCATCACTATCCTCACTACTGTCACTATCATCACTATCCTCACTACTGTCACTATCATCACTATCATCACTATCCTCACTACTGTCACTGTCCTCACTACTGTCACTGTCATCACTATCCTCACTACTGTCACTGTCATCACTATCCTCACTACTGTCACTATCATCACTATCCTCACTATCATCACTATTACTACTGTCACTACCATCACTATCCTCACTACTGTCACTATCATCACTATTACTACTGTCACTATCATCACTATCCTCACTACTGTCACTACTGTCACTATCCTCACTACTGTCACTATCCTCACTACTGTCACTATGATCACTACTGTCACTATGATCACTATCACTACCATCACTATCCTCACTACTGTCACTATCATCACTATTACTACTGTCACTACCATCACTATCCTCACTACTGTCACTATCATCACTATCCTCACTACTGTCACTATTACTACTGTCACTATCCTCACTACCATCACTATTACAACTGTCACTACCATCACTATCCTCACTACTGTCACTATCATCACTATTACTACTGTCACTACCATCACTATCCTCACTACTGTCACTATCATCACTATTACTACTGTCACTATCATCACTATCCTCACTACTGTCACTATCCTCACTACTGTCACTACTATTACTACTGTCACTATCATCACTATTACTACTGTCACTATCATCACTATCCTCACTACTGTCACTATCCTCACTACTGTCACTATCATCACTATCCTCACTACTGTCACTATCATCACTATCACTACTGTCACTATCATCACTATTACTACTGTCACTACCATCACTATCCTCACTACTGTCACTGTCATCACTATTACTACTGTCACTACCATCACTATCCTCACTACTGTCACTACCATCACTATCCTCACTACTGTCACTATGATCACTACTGTCACTATCCTCACTACTGTCACTGTCATCACTATCCTCACTACTGTCACTATCATCACTATTACTACTGTCACTACCATCACTATCCTCACTATTACTACTGTCACTATCCTCACTACTGTCACTATGATCACTATTACTATCCTCACTACCATCACTATCCTCACTACTGTCACTATCATCACTATCCTCACTACCATCACTATTACTACTGTCACTACCATCACTATCCTCACTACGATCACTATCCTCACTATTACTACTGTCACTATCCTCACTACGATCACTATCCTCACTATTACTACTGTCACTACCATCACTATCCTCACTACTGTCACTGTCATCACTGTCCTCACTACTGTCACTGTCCTCACTACTGTCACTGTCCTCACTACTGTCACTATCATCACTACTGTCACTATCATCACTATCCTCACTACTGTCACTGTCATCACTATCCTCACTACTGTCACTATCATCACTATTACTACTGTCACTACCATCACTATCCTCACTACCATCACTATTACTACTGTCACTGTCATCACTATCCTCACTACTGTCACTATCATCACTATCCTCACTATCATCACTATTACTACTGTCACTACCATCACTATCCTCACTACTGTCACTATGATCACTATTACTGTCACTACCATCACTATCCTCACTACTGTCACTATCATCACTATTACTACTGTCACTATCATCACTATTACTACTGTCACTACCATCACTACTGTCACTACCATCACTATCCTCACTACTGTCACTATGATCACTACTGTCACTATGATCACTATCACTACCATCACTATCCTCACTACTGTCACTATCATCACTATTACTACTGTCACTACCATCACTATCCTCACTACTGTCACTATCATCACTATCCTCACTACTGTCACTATTACTACTGTCACTATTCTCACTACCATCACTATTACTACTGTCACTACCATCACTATCCTCACTACTGTCACTATCATCACTATTACTACTGTCCCTACCATCACTATCCTCACTACTGTCACTATCATCACTATTACTACTGTCACTATCATCACTATCCTCACTACTGTCACTATCATCACTATCCTCACTACTGTCACTATCATCACTATCCTCACTACTGTCACTATCATCACTATTACTACTGTCACTACCATCACTATCCTCACTACTGTCACTACCATCACTATCCTCACTACTGTCACTGTCATCACTATTACTACTGTCACTACCATCACTATTACTACTGTCACTATCCTCACTACTGTCACTATGATCACTATTAATATCCTCACTACCATCACTATCCTCACTACCATCACTATTACTACTGTCACTACCATCACTATCCTCACTACGATCACTATCCTCACTATTACTACTGTCACTATCCTCACTACGATCACTATCCTCACTATTACTACTGTCACTATGATCACTATTACTACTGTCACTGTCATCACTATCCTCACTACTGTCACTGTCCTCACTACTGTCACTGTCCTCACTACTGTCACTGTCCTCACTACTGTCACTATCATCACTACTGTCACTATCATCACTATCCTCACTACTGTCACTGTCATCACTATCCTCACTACTGTCACTATCATCACTATTACTACTGTCACTACCCTCACTATCCTCACTACCATCACTATTACTACTGTCACTACCATCACTATCCTCACTACTGTCACTATGATCACTATTACTGTCACTACCATCACTATCCTCACTACTGTCACTATCATCACTATCCTCACTATCATCACTATTACTACTGTCACTACCATCACTATCCTCACTACTGTCACTATGATCACTATTACTGTCACTACCATCACTATCCTCACTACTGTCACTATCATCACTATTACTACTGTCACTATCATCACTATTACTACTGTCACTACCATCACTATCCTCACTACTGTCACTACCATCACTATCCTCACTACTGTCACTATGATCACTACTGTCACTATGATCACTATCACTACCATCACTATCCTCACTACTGTCACTATCATCACTATTACTACTGTCACTACCATCACTATCCTCACTACTGTCACTATCATCACTATCCTCACTACTGTCACTATTACTACTGTCACTATCCTCACTACCATCACTATTACTACTGTCACTACCATCACTATCCTCACTACTGTCAC
Source organism: Taudactylus pleione (assembly GCA_031769625.1). Classification (NCBI taxonomy): domain Eukaryota; kingdom Metazoa; phylum Chordata; class Amphibia; order Anura; family Myobatrachidae; genus Taudactylus; species Taudactylus pleione. Next base: position 973,480 of record JAUIMM010001977.1, on the reverse strand, counting down.
TATCATCACTATTACTACTGTCACTACCATCACTATCCTCACTACTGTCACTATCCTCACTACTGTCACTATCATCACTATTACTACTGTCACTATCATCACTATTACTACTGTCACTATCATCACTACTGTCACTGTCATCACTATTACTACTGTCACTATCCTCACTACTGTCACTATCCTCACTACTGTCACTGTCCTCACTACTGTCACTGTCCTCACTACTGTCACTATCATCACTACTGTCACTATCATCACTATCCTCACTACCATCACTATTACTACTGTCACTGTCATCACTATCCTCACTACTGTCACTATCATCACTATCCTCACTATCATCACTATTACTACTGTCACTACCATCACTATCCTCACTACTGTCACTATGATCACTATTACTACTGTCACTATCATCACTATTACTACTGTCACTACCATCACTATCCTCACTACTGTCACTATCATCACTACTGTCACTATTACTACTGTCACTATCCTCACTACCATCACTATTACTACTGTCACTACCATCACTATCCTCACTACTGTCACTATCATCACTATTACTACTGTCACTACCATCACTATCCTCACTACTGTCACTATCATCACTATTACTACTGTCACTATCATCACTATCCTCACTACTGTCACTATCCTCACTACTATTACTACTGTCACTATCATCACTATTACTACTGTCACTATCCTCACTACTGTCACTATCATCACTATCCTCACTACTGTCACTATCATCACTATCCTCACTACTGTCACTATCATCACTATTACTACTGTCACTACCATCACTATCCTCACTACTGTCACTACCATCACTATCCTCACTACTGTCACTGTCATCACTATTACTACTGTCACTACCGTCACTATGATCACTACTGTCACTATGATCACTACTGTCACTATCCTCACTACTGTCACTGTCATCACTATCCTCACTACTGTCACTATCATCACTATTACTACTGTCACTACCATCACTATCCTCACTATTACTACTGTCACTATGATCACTATTAATATCCTCACTACCATCACTATCCTCACTACTGTCACTATCATCACTATCCTCACTATGATCACTATCCTCACTATTACTACTGTCACTATCCTCACTACGATCACTATCCTCATTATTACTACTGTCACTACCATCACTATCCTCACTACTGTCACTATGATCACTATTACTACTGTCACTATCATCACTATCCTCACTACTGTCACTATCATCACTGTCCTCACTACTGTCACTGTCCTCACTACTGTCACTATCATCACTACTGTCACTATCATCACTATCCTCACTACTGTCACTGTCATCACTATCCTCACTACTGTCACTATCATCACTATTACTACTGTCACTACCCTCACTATCCTCACTACCATCACTATTACTACTGTCACTGTCATCACTATCCTCACTACTGTCACTATCATCACTATCATCACTATTACTACTGTCACTACCATCACTATCGTCACTATGATCACTATTACTGTCACTACCATCACTATCCTCACTACTGTCACTATCATCACTATTACTACTGTCACTATCATCACTATTACTACTGTCACTACCATCACTATCCTCACTACTGTCACTACCATCACTATCCTCACTACTGTCACTATGATCACTACTGTCACTATGATCACTATCACTACCATCACTATCCTCACTACTGTCACTATCATCACTATTACTACTGTCACTACCATCACTATCCTCACTACTGTCACTATCATCACTATCCTCACTACTGTCACTATTACTACTGTCACTATCCTCACTACCATCACTATTACTACTGTCACTACCATCACCATCCTCACTACTGTCACTATCATCACTATTACTACCATCACTATCCTCACTACTGTCACTATGATCACTATTACTACTGTCACTATCATCACTATCCTCACTACTGTCACTGTCATCACTATTACTACTGTCACTACCATCACTATCCTCACTACTGTCACTACCATCACTATCCTCACTACTGTCACTGTCATCACTATTACTACTGTCACTACCATCACTACTGTCACTACCATCACTACTGTCACTATGATCACTACTGTCACTATCCTCACTACTGTCACTGTCATCACTATCCTCACTACTGTCACTATCATCACTATTACTACTGTCACTACCATCACTATCCTCACTATTACTACTGTCACTATCCTCACTACTGTCACTATGATCACTATTACTATCCTCACTACCATCACTATCCTCACTACTGTCACTATCATCACTATCCTCACTACCATCACTATTACTACTGTCACTACCATCACTATCCTCACTACGATCACTATCCTCACTATTACTACTGTCACTATCCTCACTACGATCACTATCCTCACTATTACTACTGTCACTACCATCACTATCCTCACTACTGTCACTATGATCACTATTACTACTGTCACTACCATCACTATCCTCACTACTCTCACTATCATCACTGTCCTCACTACTGTCACTGTCATCACTGTCCTCACTACTGTCACTGTCCTCACTACTGTCACTGTCCTCACTACTGTCACTGTCCTCACTACTGTCACTATCATCACTATCCTCACTACTGTCACTATCATCACTATTACTACTGTCACTACCATCACTATCCTCACTACCATCACTATTACTACTGTCACTGTCATCACTATCCTCACTACTGTCACTATCATCACTATCCTCACTATCATCACTATCCTCACTACTGTCACTATGATCACTATTACTGTCACTACCATCACTATCCTCACTACTGTCACTATCATCACTATTACTACTGTCACTATCATCACTATTACTACTGTCACTACCATCACTATCCTCACTACTGTCACTACCATCACTATCCTCACTACTGTCACTATTACTACTGTCACTATTCTCACTACCATCACTATTACTACTGTCACTACCATCACTATCCTCACTACTGTCACTATCATCACTATTACTACTGTCACTACCATCACTATCCTCACTACTGTCACTATCATCACTATTACTACTGTCACTATCATCACTATCCTCACTACTGTCACTATCCTCACTACTGTCACTACTATTACTACTGTCACTATCATCACTATCCTCACTACTGTCACTATCATCACTATCCTCACTACTGTCACTATCATCACTATCCTCACTACTGTCACTATCATCACTATTACTACTGTCACTACCATCACTATCCTCACTACTGTCACTGTCATCACTATTACTACTGTCACTACCATCACTATCCTCACTACTGTCACTACCATCACTATCCTCACTACTGTCACTGTCATCACTATTACTACTGTCACTACCATCACTATGATCACTACTGTCACTATGATCACTACTGTCACTATGATCACTACTGTCACTATCCTCACTACTGTCACTGTCATCACTATCCTCACTACTGTCACTATCATCACTATTACTACTGTCACTACCATCACTATCCTCACTATTACTACTGTCACTATCCTCACTACTGTCACTATGATCACTATTAATATCCTCACTACCATCACTATCCTCACTACTGTCACTATCATCACTATCCTCACTACCATCACTATTACTACTGTCACTACCATCACTATCCTCACTACGATCACTATCCTCACTATTACTACTGTCACTATCCTCACTACTGTCACTATGATCACTATTACTACTGTCACTACCATCACTATCCTCACTACTGTCACTATGATCACTATTACTACTGTCACTACCATCACTATCCTCACTACTGTCACTGTCCTCACTACTGTCACTGTCCTCACTACTGTCACTATCCTCACTACTGTCACTATCATCACTATCCTCACTACTGTCACTGTCATCACTATCCTCACTACTGTCACTATCATCACTATTACTACTGTCACTATCCTCACTACCATCACTATTACTACTGTCACTGTCATCACTATCCTCACTACTGTCACTATCATCACTATCCTCACTATCATCACTATTACTATTGTCACTACCATCACTATCCTCACTACTGTCACTATGATCACTATTACTGTCACTACCATCACTATCCTCACTACTGTCACTATCATCACTATTACTACTGTCACTATCATCACTATTACTACTGTCACTACCATCACTATCCTCACTACTGTCACTATGATCACTACTGTCACTATGATCACTATCACTACCATCACTATCCTCACTACTGTCACTACCATCACTATCCTCACTACTGTCACTATCATCACTATCCTCACTACTGTCACTATTACTACTGTCACTATCCTCACTACCATCACTATTACTACTGTCACTATCCTCACTACTGTCACTATCATCACTATTACTGTCACTACCATCACTATCCTCACTACTGTCACTATGATCACTATTACTACTGTCACTATCATCAGTATCCTCACTACTGTCACTGTCATCACTATTACTACTGTCACTACCATCACTATCCTCACTACTGTCACTACCATCACTATTACTACTGTCACTACCATCACTATGATCACTACTGTCACTATCCTCACTATCCTCACTACCATCACTATTACTACTGTCACTACCATCACTATCCTCACTACGATCACTATCCTCACTATTACTACTGTCACTATCATCACTATCCTCACTACTGTCACTATCATCACTATTACTACTGTCACTACCATCACTATCCTCACTTTTACTACTGTCACTATCCTCACTACTGTCACTATGATCACTATTACTATCCTCACTACCATCACTATCCTCACTACTGTCACTATCATCACTATCCTCACTACTGTCACTATCATCACTATCCTCACTACTGTCACTATCATCACTATCCTCACTACTGTCACTATCATCACTATCCTCACTACCATCACTATCATCACTATCCTCACTACCATCACTATTACTACTGTCACTACCATCACTATCCTCACTACGATCACTATCCTCACTATTACTACTGTCACTATCCTCACTACGATCACTATCCTCACTATTACTACTGTCACTACCATCACTATCCTCACTACTGTCACTATGATCACTATTACTACTGTCACTATCATCACTGTCCTCACTACTGTCACTATCATCACTGTCCTCACTACTGTCACTGTCATCACTATCCTCACTACTGTCACTGTCCTCACTACTGTCACTGTCCTCACTACTGTCACTATCATCACTACTGTCACTATCATCACTATCCTCACTACTGTCACTGTCATCACTATCCTCACTACTGTCACTATCATCACTATTACTACTGTCACTACCATCACTATCCTCACTACTGTCACTATGATCACTATTACTGTCACTACCATCACTATCCTCACTACTGTCACTATCATCACTATTACTACTGTCACTATCATCACTATTACTACTGTCACTACCATCACTATACTCACTACCATCACTATCCTCACTACTGTCACTATGATCACTACTGTCACTATGATCACTATCACTACCATCACTATCCTCACTACTGTCACTATCATCACTATTACTACTGTCACTACCATCACTATCCTCACTACTGTCACTATCATCACTATCCTCACTACTGTCACTATTACTACTGTCACTATCCTCACTACCATCACTATTACTACTGTCACTACCATCACTATCCTCACTACTGTCACTATCCTCACTACTGTCACTACTATTACTACTGTCACTATCATCACTATTACTACTGTCACTACCATCACTATCCTCACTACTGTCACTATCATCACTATTACTACTGTCACTACCATCACTATCCTCACTACTGTCACTACCATCACTATCCTCACTACTGTCACTGTCATCACTATCCTCACTACTGTCACTGTCATCACTATCCTCACTACTGTCACTGTCATCACTATCCTCACTACTGTCACTGTCATCACTATCCTCACTACTGTCACTGTCATCACTATCCTCACTACTGTCACTATCATCACTATCCTCACTACTGTCACTACCATCACTATCCTCACTACGATCACTATTACTACTGTCACTACCATCACTACCCTCACTACTGTCACTATGAACACTATTACTACTGTCACTGTCATCACTATCCTCACTACTGTCACTATCATCACTACCATCACTATTACTACTGTCACTATCATCACTATTACTACTGTCACTACCATCACTATCCTCACTACGATCACTATCCTCACTATTACTACTGTCACTACCATCACTATCCTCACTACTGTCACTATGAACACTATTACTACTGTCACTACCATCACTATCCTCACTACTGTCACTATGAACACTATTACTACTGTCACTGTCATCACTATCCTCACTACTGTCACTATCATCACTACCATCACTATTACTACTGTCACTATCATCACTATTACTACTGTCACTACCATCACTATCCTCACTATTACTACTGTCACTACCATCACTATCCTCACTACTGTCACTATGAACACTATTACTACTGTCACTACCATCACTATCCTCACTACTGTCACTATGAACACTATTACTACTGTCACTGTCATCACTATCCTCACTACTGTCACTATCATCACTACCATCACTATTACTACTGTCACTACCATCACTATCCTCACTACTGTCACTATCCTCACTATCCTCACTACCATCACTATGATCACTATTACTGCTGTCACTGATCACTATCCTCACTACTGACTACCATCACTATCCTCACTACTGTCACTATGATCACTACTGTCACTATCATCACTATTACTACTGTCACTACCATCACTATCCTCACTACTGTCAGTATGATCACTATTACTACTGTCACTACCATCACTATCCTCACTACTGACTACCATCACTATCCTCACTACTGTCACTATGATCACTATTACTGCTGTCACTGATCACTATCCTCACTACTGTCACTATGATCACTATCCTCACTACTGTCACTATCATCACTATTACTACTGTCACTACCATCACTATCCTCACTACTGACTACCATCACTATCCTCACTACTGTCACTATGAGCACTATTACTGCTGTCACTGATCACTATCCTCATTACTGTCACTATCCTCATTACTGTCACTATGATCACTATCCTCACTACTGTCACTATCCTCATTACTGTCACTATGATCACTATCCTCACTACTGTCACTATCCTCACTACTGTCACTATCCTCACTACTGTCACTATCCTCACTACTGTCACTATCATCACTACTGTCACTATCATCACTATTACTACTGTCACTACCATAACTATCCTCACTACTGACTACCATCACTATCCTCACTACTGTCACTATGATCACTATTACTGCTGTCACTATCCTCACTACTGTCACTATCCTCACTACTGACTACCATCACTATCCTCACTACTGTCACTATGATCCCTATTACTGCTGTCACTGATCACTACCATCACTGTCCTCACTACTGTCACTATGATCACTATTACTACTGTCACTACCATCACTATCCTCACTACTGTCACTATGATCACTATTACTGCTGTCACTGATCACTATCCTCACTACTGTCACTATGATCACTATCCTCACTACTGTCACTATGATCACTATCCTCACTACTGTCACTATGATCACTACTGTCACTATCATCACTATTACTACTGTCACTACCATCACTATCCTCACTACTGTCACTATGATCACTATTACTACTGTCATTACCATCACTATCCTCACTACTGTCACTATGATCACTATTACTGCTGTCACTACCATAACTATCCTCGCTACGATCACTATCCTCACTACTGACTACCATCACTATCCTCACTACTGTCACTATGATCACTATTACTGCTGTCACTACCATAACTATCCTCACTACTGACTACCATCACTATCCTCACTACTGTCACTATGATCACTATTACTGCTGTCACTATGATCACTACTGTCACTACCGTCACTATCCTCACTACTGTCACTATCATCACTATTACTACTGTCACTATCATCACTATTACTACTGTCACTACCATAACTATCCTCACTACTGTCACTATCCTCACTACTGTCACTATCCTCACTACTGTCACTATCCTCACTATTACTACTGTCACTACCATCACTATCCTCACTACTGTCACTATGATCACTATTACTACTGTCACTACCATCACTATCCTCACTATGATCACTATCCTCACTACTGACTACCATCACTATCCTCACTACTGTCACTATGATCACTATTACTGCTGTCACTACCATCACTATCCTCACTACTGACTACCATCACTATCCTCACTACTGTCACTATGATCACTATTACTGCTGTCACTACCATAACTATCCTCGCTACGATCACTATCCTCACTACTGACTACCATCACTATCCTCACTACTGACTACCATCACTATCCTCACTACTGACTACCATCACTATCCTCACTATGATCACTATCCTCACTATGATCACTATCCTCACTATGATCACTATCCTCACTATGATCACTATTACTACTGTCACTATGATCACTATTACTACTGTCACTACCATAACTATCCTCACTACTGTCACTATGATCACTATTACTGCTGTCACTATCCTCACTACTGTCACTACCATCACTATCCTCACTACTGTCACTATGATCCCTATTACTGCTGTCACTGATCACTACCATCACTGTCCTCACTACTGTCACTATCCTCACTACTGTCACTACCATCACTATCCTCACTACTGACTACCATCACTATCCTCACTACTGACTACCATCACTACTGACTACCATCACTACTGACTACCATCACTATCCTCACTACTGACTACCATCACTATCCTCACTACTGACTACCATCACTATTACTACTGTCACTACCATCACTACTGTCACTATCATCACTACTGTCACTACCATCACTATTACTACTGTCACTACCATCACTACTGTCACTATGATCACTACTGTCACTGTCATCACTATTACTACTGTCACTACCATCACTATCCTCACTACTGTCACTATCCTCACTATTACTACTGTCACTACCATCACTACTGTCACTACCATCACTATCCTCACTACTGTCACTACCATCACTATTACTACTGTCACTATCCTCACTACTGTCACTACCATCACTATCCTCACTACTGTCACTACCATCACTATTACTACTGTCACTATCATCACTACTGTCACTATCATCACTACTGTCACTACCGTCACTATCATCACTACTGTCACTATCATCACTACTGTCACTACCATCACTATCCTCACTACTGTCACTGTCATCACTATTACTACTGTCACTACCATCACTATCCTCACTACTGTCACTACCATCACTATCCTCACTACTGTCACTGTCATCACTATTACTACCATCACTATCCTCACTACTGTCACTGTCATCACTATTACTACTGTCACTACCATCACTATCCTCACTACTGTCACTGTCATCACTACTGTCACTACCATCACTATCCTCACTACTGTCACTATCATCACTATTACTACTGTCACTATCATCACTATCCTCACTACTGTCACTACCATCACTATTACTACTGTCACTACCATCACTATTACTACTGTCACTACCATCACTATTACTACTGTCACTACCATCACTATCCTCACTACTGTCACTACCATCACTATTACTACTGTCACTACCATCACTATTACTACTGTCACTATCCTCACTACTGACTACCGTCACTATCCTCACTACTGTCACTATCCTCACTGTCACTATGATCACTACTGTCACTATGATCACTATTACTACTGTCACTACCATCACTATCCTCACTACTGTCACTGTCATCACTATTACTACTGTCACTACCATCACTATCCTCACTACTGTCACTACCATCACTATCCTCACTACTGTCACTACCATCACTATCCTCACTACTGTCACTGTCATCACTATTACTACTGTCACTACCATCACTATGATCACTACTGTCACTATGATCACTACTGTCACTGTCATCACTATTACTACTGTCACTACCATCACTATCCTCACTATTACTACTGTCACTATCCTCACTACTGTCACTATCATCACTATCCTCACTACCATCACTATCCTCACTATTACTACTGTCACTATCCTCACTACGGTCACTATCCTCACTACTGTCACTGTCATCACTATTACTACTGTCACTACCATCACTATCCTCACTATTACTACTGTCACTATCCTCACTACTGTCACTATCATCACTATCCTCACTACCATCACTATCCTCACTATTACTACTGTCACTATCCTCACTACGATCACTATCCTCACTATTACTACTGTCACTACCATTACTATCCTCACTACTTTCACTATGATCACTATTACTACTGTCACTATCATCACTATCCTCACTACTGTCACTATCATCACTGTCCTCACTACTGTCACTGTCATCACTATCCTCACTACTGTCACTGTCATCACTACTGTCACTGTCATCACTACTGTCACTATCCTCACTACTGTCACTGTCATCACTATCCTCACTACTGTCACTATCATCACTATTACTACTGTCACTACCATCACTATCCTCACTACTGTCACTATGATCACTATTACTGTCACTACCATCACTATCCTCACTACTGTCACTATCATCACTACTGACTACCGTCACTATCCTCACTACTGTCACTATCCTCACTGTCACTATGATCACTACTGTCACTATCCTCACTGTCACTATCCTCACTACTGTCACTATCATCACTATTACTACTGTCACTATCATCACTATTACTACTGTCACTACCATCACTATCCTCACTACTGTCACTATCATCACTACTGTCACTATTACTACTGTCACTATCCTCACTACCATCACTATCCTCACTACTGTCACTATCCTCACTATCCTCACTACTGTCACTATCCTCACTACTGTCACTACTATTACTACTGTCACTACCATCACTATCCTCACTACTGTCACTATCATCACTATTACTACTGTCACTACCATCACTATCCTCACTACTGTCACTATCATCACTATCCTCACTACTGTCACTGTCATCACTATCCTCACTACTGTCACTGTCATCACTATCCTCACTACTGTCACTGTCATCACTATCCTCACTACTGTCACTATCCTCACTACTGTCACTATCATCACTATCCTCACTACTGTCACTACCATCACTATCCTCACTACTGTCACCACTATCCTCACTACTGTCACTACCATCACTATCCTCACTACTGTCACTATGATCACTATTACTACTGTCACTACCATCACTATCCTCACTACGATCACTATCCTCACTATTACTACTGTCACTACCATCACTATCCTCACTACTGTCACTATGAACACTATTACTACTGTCACTACCATCACTATCCTCACTACTGTCACTATGATCACTATTACTACTGTCACTGTCATCACTATCCTCACTACTGTCACTGTCATCACTATTACTACTGTCACTACCATCACTATCCTCACTACGATCACTATCCTCACTATTACTACTGTCACTACCATCACTATCCTCACTACTGTCACTATGAACACTATTACTACTGTCACTACCATCACTATCCTCACTACTGTCACTATGATCACTATTACTACTGTCACTGTCATCACTATCCTCACTACTGTCACTGTCATCACTATCCTCACTACTGTCACTGTCATCACTATCCTCACTACTGTCACTGTCATCACTATCCTCAATACTGTCACTATGATCACTATCACTACTGTCACTGTCATCACTATCCTCACTACTGTCACTATCATCACTATTACTACTGTCACTACCATCACTATCCTCACTACTGTCACTATCCTCACTACTGTCACTATTACTACTGTCACTATCATCACTATCCTCACTACCATCACTATGATCACTATTACTGCTGTCACTGATCACTATCCTCACTACTGTCACTATGATCACTATTACTGCTGTCACTGATCACTATCCTCACTACTGTCACTATGATCACTATCCTCACTACTGTCACTATAATCACTACTGTCACTATCATCACTATTACTACTGTCACTACCATCACTATCCTCACTACTGACTACCATCACTATCCTCACTACTGTCACTATGATCACTATTACTGCTGTCACTGATCACTATCCTCACTACTGTCACTATGATCACTATCCTCACTACTGTCACTATCATCACTATTACTACTGTCACTACCATCACTATCCTCACTACTGACTACCATCACTATCCTCACTACTGTCACTATGATCACTATTACTGCTGTCACTGATCACTATCCTCATTACTGTCACTATGATCACTATCCTCATTACTGTCACTATCCTCACTACTGTCACTAAGATCACTACTGTCACTATCATCACTATTACTACTGTCACTACCATAACTATCCTCACTACTGACTACCATCACTATCCTCACTACTGTCACTATGATCACTATTACTGCTGTCACTGATCACTATCCTCATTACTGTCACTATGATCACTATCCTCACTACTGTCACTATCCTCACTACTGTCACTATGATCACTACTGTCACTATCATCACTATTACTACTGTCACTACCATAACTATCCTCACTACTGACTACCATCACTATCCTCACTACTGTCACTATGATCACTATTACTGCTGTCACTATCCTCACTACTGTCACTATCCTCACTACTGACTACCATCACTATCCTCACTACTGTCACTATGATCACTATTACTGCTGTCACTGATCACTATCCTCACTACTGTCACTATGATCACTATCCTCACTACTGTCACTATGATCACTACTGTCACTATCATCACTATTACTACTGTCACTACCATCACTATCCTCACTACTGTCAGTATGATCACTATTACTACTGTCACTACCATCACTATCCTCACTACTGACTACCATCACTATCCTCACTACTGTCACTATGATCACTATTACTGCTGTCACTATCATCACTATTACTACTGTCACTACCATCACTATCCTCACTACTGACTACCATCACTATCCTCACTACTGTCACTATGATCACTATTACTGCTGTCACTGATCACTATCCTCATTACTGTCACTATCCTCATTACTGTCACTATGATCACTATCCTCATTACTGTCACTATCCTCATTACTGTCACTATCCTCACTACTGTCACTATGATCACTACTGTCACTATCATCACTATTACTACTGTCACTACCATAACTATCCTCACTACTGACTACCATCACTATCCTCACTACTGTCACTATGATCACTATTACTGCTGTCACTATCATCACTATTACTACTGTCACTACCATCACTATCCTCACTACTGACTACCATCACTATCCTCACTACTGTCACTATGATCACTATTACTGCTGTCACTGATCACTACCATCACTGTCCTCACTACTGTCACTATGATCACTATTACTACTGTCACTACCATCACTATCCTCACTACTGTCACTATGATCACTATTACTACTGTCATTACCATCACTATCCTCACTACTCACTATCATCACTATTACTGCTGTCACTACCATAACTATCCTCGCTACGAACTACCATCACTATCCTCACTACTGTCACTATGATCACTATTACTGCTGTCACTACCATAACTATCCTCACTACTGACTACCATCACTATCCTCACTACTGTCACTATGATCACTATTACTGCTGTCACTATCATCACTATCCTCACTACTGTCACTATCATCACTATTACTACTGTCACTATCATCACTATTACTACTGTCACTACCATAACTATCCTCACTACTGTCACTATCCTCACTACTGTCACTATCCTCACTATTACTACTGTCACTACCATCACTATCCTCACTACTGTCACTATGATCACTATTACTACTGTCACTACCATCACTATCCTCACTACGATCACTATCCTCACTACTGACTACCATCACTATCCTCACTACTGTCACTATGATCACTATTACTGCTGTCACTACCATAACTATCCTCGCTACGATCACTATCCTCACTACTGACTACCATCACTATCCTCACTACTGACTACCATCACTATCCTCACTACTGACTACCATCACTATCCTCACTACTGACTACCATCACTATCCTCACTACTGACTACCATCACTATCCTCACTACTGACTACCATCACTATCCTCACTACTGACTACCATCACTATCCTCACTACTGACTACCATCACTATCCTCACTACTGACTACCATCACTATCCTCACTACTGTCACTATGATCACTATCCTCACTATCCTCACTATGATCACTATCCTCACTATGATCACTATGATCACTATCCTCACTATGATCACTATCCTCACTATGATCACTATCCTCACTATGATCACTATCCTCACTATGATCACTATCCTCACTATGATCACTATTACTACTGTCACTACCATAACTATCCTCACTACTGACTACCATCACTATCCTCACTACTGTCACTATGATCACTATTACTGCTGTCACTATCCTCACTACTGTCACTACCATCACTATCCTCACTACTGTCACTATGATCCCTATTACTGCTGTCACTGATCACTACCATCACTGTCCTCACTACTGTCACTATGATCACTATTACTACTGTCACTACCATCACTATGATCACTATTACTACTGTCACTATCCTCACTACTGTCACTATCCTCACTATTACTACTGTCACTACCATCACTATCCTCACTACTGTCACTATGATCACTATCATCACTATTACTGCTGTCACTGATCACTACTGTCACTATCCTCACTGATCACTATCCTCACTGATCACTATCCTCACTGATCACTGCTGTCACTATCATCACTATGATCATTACTGTCACTATCCTCACTACTGTCACTATGATCCCTATTACTGCTGTCACTGATCACTACCGTCACTGTCCTCACTACCGTCACTATCCTCACTACTGTCACTACCATCACTATCCTCACTACTGACTACCATCACTATCCTCACTACTGACTACCATCACTATCCTCACTACTGACTACCATCACTATCCTCACTACTGTCACTATTACTACTGTCACTACCATCACTACTGTCACTACCATCACTATCCTCACTACTGTCACTATTACTACCGTCACTACCATCACTATTACTACTGTCACTATCCTCACTATCCTCACTACTGTCACTATCATCACTACTGTCACTATCCTCACTATTACTACTGTCACTACCATCACTATCCTCACTACTGTCACTATGATCACTATCATCACTATTACTGCTGTCACTGATCACTACTGTCACTATCCTCACTGATCACTATCCTCACTGATCACTATCCTCACTGATCACTGCTGTCACTATCATCACTATGATCATTACTGTCACTATCCTCACTACTGTCACTACCATCACTATCCTCACTACTGTCACTATGATCCCTATTACTGCTGTCACTGATCACTACCATCACTGTCCTCACTACCGTCACTATCCTCACTACTGTCACTACCATCACTATCCTCACTACTGACTACCATCACTATCCTCACTACTGACTACCCTCACTACTGACTACCATCACTATCCTCACTACTGACTACCATCACTACTGACTACCATCACTATCCTCACTACTCTACTACCATCACTATTACTACTGTCACTACCATCACTACTGTCACTACCATCACTATCCTCACTACTGTCACTATCATCACTATTACTACTGTCACTACCATCACTATCCTCACTATTACTACTGTCACTATCCTCACTACTGTCACTATGATCACTATTACTACTGTCACTACCATCACTATCCTCACTACTGTCACTATCATCACTATTACTACTGTCACTACCATCACTATTGTCACTATCATCACTATTACTACTGTCACTACCATCACTATCCTCACTATTACTACTGTCACTATCCTCACTACTGTCACTATGATCACTATTACTACTGTCACTACCATCACTATCCTCACTACTGTCACTATCATCACTATTACTACTGTCACTACCATCACTATTGTCACTATCATCACTATTACTACTGTCACTACCATCACTATTGTCACTACCATCACTATCCTCACTACTGTCACTATCATCACTATTACTACTGTCACTACCATCACTATCCTCACTACTGTCACTATTACTACTGTCACTATCATCACTATTACTACCGTCACTACCGTCACTATTACTACTGTCACTACCATCACTATTACTACTGTCACTACCATCACTATCCTCACTACTGTCACTGTCATCACTATTACTACTGTCACTACCATCACTATCCTCACTACTGTCACTACCATCACTATCCTCACTACTGTCACTATCATCACTATCCTCACTACTGTCACTATCATCACTATCCTCACTACTGTCACTGTCATCACTATCCTCACTACTGTCACTACCATCACTATCCTCACTACTGTCACTACCATCACTATCCTCACTACTGTCACTATCATCACTATCCTCACTACTGTCACTATCATCACTATTACTACTGTCACTGTCATCACTATTACTACTGTCACTACCATCACTACTGTCACTATCATCACTATTACTACTGTCACTACCCTCACTACTGTCACTACCCTCACTACTGTCACTACCATCACTATTGTCACTACCATCACTATCCTCACTACTGTCACTATCATCACTATTACTACTGTCACTATCCTCACTATGATCACTACTGTCACTACCATCACTATTACTACTGTCACTATCCTCACTATGATCACTACTGTCACTGTCATCACTATCCTCACTACTGTCACTATCATCACTATCCTCACTACTGTCACTGTCCTCACTACTGTCACTGTCATCACTATCCTCACTAGTGTCACTACCATCACTATCCTCACTACTGTCACTACTGTCACTATCCTCACTACTGTCACTATCCTCACTACTGTCACTACCATCACTATCCTCACTACTGTCACTATGATCACTATTACTACTGTCACTACCATCACTATCCTCACTACTGTCACTATGATCACTATTACTACTGTCACTATCATCACTATCCTCACTACCGTCACTATCCTCACTACTGTCACTACCATCACTATCCTCACTACTGTCACTACCATCACTATCCTCACTACTGTCACTATCCTCACTACTGTCACTATTACTACTGTCACTATCCTCACTATGATCACTACTGTCACTGTCATCACTATCCTCACTACTGTCACTGTCATCACTATCCTCACTACTGTCACTACCATCACTATCCTCACTACTTTCACTATCATCACTATCCTCACTACTGTCACTGTCATCACTATTACTACTGTCACTATCATCACTATCCTCACTACTGTCACTGTCATCACTATTACTACTGTCACTACTGTCACTATCCTCACTACTGTCACTATCCTCACTACTGTCACTACCATCACTATCCTCACTACTGTCACTATGATCACTATTACTACTGTCACTACCATCACTATCCTCACTACTGTCACTATGATCACTATTACTACTGTCACTATCATCACTATCCTCACTACCGTCACTATCCTCACTACTGTCACTACCATCACTATCCTCACTACTGTCACTACCATCACTATCCTCACTACTGTCACTACCATCACTATCCTCACTACTGTCACTACCATCACTATCCTCACTACTGTCACTATCATCACTATCCTCACTACTGTCACTGTCATCACTACTGTCACTATCCTCACTATCCTCACTACTGTCACTGTCATCACTATTACTACTGTCACTACCATCACTATCCTCACTACCATCACTATCCTCACTACTGTCACTATCCTCACTACTGTCACTGTCATCACTATCCTCACTACTGTCACTATCCTCACTATTACTACTGTCACTACCATCACTACGATCACTATCATCACTATCCTCACTACCATCACTATTACTACTATCACTACCATCACTATTACTACTGTCACTACCATCACTATTACTACTGTCACTACCATCACTATTACTACTGTCACTACCATCACTATTACTACTGTCACTACCATCACTATTACTACTGTCACTACCATCACTATTACTACTGTCACTACCATCACTATCCTCACTATTACTACTGTCACTATCCTCACTACTGTCACTATGATCACTATTACTACTGTCACTACCATAACTATCCTCACTACGATCACTATTACTACTGTCACTACCATCACTACTGTCACTGTCATCACTATCCTCACTACTGTCACTATCATCACTATTACTACTGTCACTACCATCACTATTACTACTGTCACTACCATCACTATTACTACTGTCACTACCATCACTATTACTACTGTCACTACCATCACTATCCTCACTATTACTACTGTCACTATCCTCACTACTGTCACTATGATCACTATTACTACTGTCACTACCATCACTATCCTCACTACTGTCACTATCATCACTATCCTCACTACCATCACTATTACTACTGTCACTACCATCACTATCCTCACTACGATCACTATCCTCACTATTACTACTGTCACTACCATCACTATCCTCACTACTGTCACTATGATCACTATTACTACTGTCACTACCATCACTATCCTCACTACTGTCACTGTCATCACTACTGTCACTATGATCACTATCATCACTATCCTCACTACTGTCACTATCATCACTATTACTACTGTCACTACCATCACTATCCTCACTACTGTCACTATCATCACTACTGTCACTATTACTACTGTCACTATCCTCACTACCATCACTATTACTACTGTCACTACCATCACTATCCTCACTACTGTCACTATCATCACTATCCTCACTACTGTCACTACCATCACTATCCTCACTACTGTCACTACCATCACTATCCTCACTACTATCACTATCCTCACTACTGTCACTATCATCACTATCCTCACTACTGTCACTGTCATCACTATCCTCACTACTGTCACTATCCTCACTACTGTCACTATCCTCACTACTGTCACTATCATCACTACTGTCACCACTATCCTCACTACTGTCACTATTACTACTGTCACTGTCATCACTATCCTCACTACTGTCACTATCCTCACTATTACTACTGTCACTACCATCACTATCCTCACTACTGTCACTGTCATCACTATCCTCACTACTGTCACTGTCATCACTATCCTCACTACTGTCACTATCATCACTACTGTCACTATCATCACTATCCTCACTACTGTCACCACTATCCTCACTACTGTCACTATTACTACTGTCACTACCATAACTATCCTCACTACGATCACTATTACTACTGTCACTACCATCACTATCCTCACTACGATCACTATTACTACTGTCACTACCATCACTACTGTCACTGTCATCACTATCCTCACTACTGTCACTATCATCACTATTACTACTGTCACTACCATCACTATCCTCACTACGATCACTATCCTCACTATTACTACTGTCACTACCATCACTATCCTCACTACTGTCACTATGAACACTATTACTACTGTCACTACCATCACTATCCTCACTACTGTCACTATGATCACTATTACTACTGTCACTATCATCACTATCCTCACTACTGTCACTGTCATCACTATCCTCACTATTGTCACTGTCATCACTATCCTCACTACTGTCACTATCCTCACTACTGTCACTATCCTCACTACTGTCACTATCATCACTACTGTCACCACTATCCTCACTACTGTCACTATTACTACTGTCACTGTCATCACTATCCTCACTACTGTCACTATCCTCACTATTACTACTGTCACTACCATCACTATCCTCACTACTGTCACTGTCATCACTATCCTCACTACTGTCACTGTCATCACTATCCTCACTACTGTCACTATCATCACTACTGTCACTATCATCACTATCCTCACTACTGTCACCACTATCCTCACTACTGTCACTATTACTACTGTCACTACCATAACTATCCTCACTACGATCACTATTACTACTGTCACTACCATCACTATCCTCACTACGATCACTATTACTACTGTCACTACCATCACTACTGTCACTGTCATCACTATCCTCACTACTGTCACTATCATCACTATTACTACTGTCACTACCATCACTATCCTCACTACGATCACTATCCTCACTATTACTACTGTCACTACCATCACTATCCTCACTACTGTCACTATGAACACTATTACTACTGTCACTACCATCACTATCCTCACTACTGTCACTATGATCACTATTACTACTGTCACTATCATCACTATCCTCACTACTGTCACTGTCATCACTATCCTCACTATTACTACTGTCACTACCATCACTATCCTCACTACTGTCACTGTCATCACTATCCTCACTACTGTCACTATCCTCACTACTGTCACTATCCTCACTACTGTCACTATCCTCACTACTGTCACTATCCTCACTATCACTACTGTCACTGTCATCACTATCCTCACTACTGTCACTATCATCACTATCCTCACTACTGTCACTATCATCACTATCCTCACTGATCACTGCTGTCACTATCATCACTATGATCATTACTGTCACTATCCTCACTACTGTCACTATGATCCCTATTACTACTGTCACTACCATAACTATCCTCACTATGATCACTATCCTCACTACGATCACTATCCTCACTACGGTCACTATCCTCACTACGGTCACTATGATCACTATTACTACTGTCACTACCATAACTATCCTCACTACTGACTACCATCACTATCCTCACTACTGTCACTATGATCACTATTACTGCTGTCACTATCCTCACTACTGTCACTACCATCACTATCCTCACTACTGTCACTATGATCCCTATTACTGCTGTCACTGATCACTACCATCACTGTCCTCACTACTGTCACTATGATCACTATTACTACTGTCACTACCATCACTATGATCACTATTACTACTGTCACTATCCTCACTACTGTCACTATCCTCACTATTACTACTGTCACTACCATCACTATCCTCACTACTGTCACTATGATCACTATCATCACTATTACTGCTGTCACTGATCACTACTGTCACTATCCTCACTGATCACTATCCTCACTGATCACTATCCTCACTGATCACTATCCTCACTGATCACTGCTGTCACTATCATCACTATGATCATTACTGTCACTATCCTCACTACTGTCACTACCATCACTATCCTCACTACTGTCACTATGATCCCTATTACTGCTGTCACTGATCACTACCATCACTGTCCTCACTACCGTCACTATCCTCACTACTGTCACTACCATCACTATCCTCACTACTGTCACTACCATCACTATCCTCACTACTCTACTACCATCACTATTACTACTGTCACTACCATCACTACTGTCAATACCATCACTATCCTCACTACTGTCACTATTACTACCGTCACTACCATCACTATTACTACTGTCACTATCCTCACTATCCTCACTACTGTCACTATCATCACTATTACTACTGTCACTACCATCACTATTGTCACTATCATCACTATTACTACTGTCACTACCATCACTATTGTCACTACCATCACTATCCTCACTACTGTCACTATCATCACTATTACTACTGTCACTACCATCACTATCCTCACTACTGTCACTATTACTACTGTCACTATCCTCACTATTACTACCGTCACTACCGTCACTATCCTCACTACTGTCACTGTCATCACTATTACTACTGTCACTACCATCACTATCCTCACTACTGTCACTACCATCACTATCCTCACTACTGTCACTACCATCACTATCCTCACTACTGTCACTACCATCACTATCCTCACTACTGTCACTACCATCACTATCCTCACTACTGTCACTATGATCACTATTACTACTGTCACTACCATCACTACGATCACTATCATCACTATCCTCACTACCATCACTATTACTACTGTCACTACCATCACTATTACTACTGTCACTACCATCACTATTACTACTGTCACTACCATCACTATTACTACTGTCACTACCATCACTATCCTCACTATTACTACTGTCACTATCCTCACTACTGTCACTATCATCACTATCCTCACTACCATCACTATTACTACTGTCACTACCATCACTATCCTCACTACGATCACTATCCTCACTATTACTACTGTCACTACCATCACTATCCTCACTACTGTCACTATGATCACTACTGTCACTATCATCACTATCCTCACTACTGTCACCACTATCCTCACTACTGTCACTATTACTACTGTCACTACCATAACTATCCTCACTACGATCACTATTACTACTGTCACTACCATCACTACTGTCACTGTCATCACTATCCTCACTACTGTCACTATCCTCACTACTGTCACTATCATCACTATTACTACTGTCACTACCATCACTATCCTCACTACTGTCACTATCATCACTATCCTCACTACTGTCACTATGATCACTATCCTCAATACTGTCACTACCATCACTATCCTCACTATCCTCACTACCGTCACTATCCTCACTACTGTCACTATCCTCACTACTGTCACTACCATCACTATCCTCACTACTGACTACCATCACTATCCTCACTACTCTACTACCATCACTATTACTACTGTCACTACCATCACTATTGTCACTATCATCACTATTACTACTGTCACTACCATCACTATTGTCACTATCCTCACTACTGTCACTGTCATCACTATCCTCACTACTGTCACTATCATCACTATTACTACTGTCACTACCATCACTATTACTACTGTCACTACCATCACTATTACTACTGTCACTACCATCACTATCCTCACTATTACTACTGTCACTATCCTCACTACTGTCACTATGATCACTATTACTACTGTCACTACCATCACTATCCTCACTACTGTCACTGTCATCACTATTACTACTGTCACTACCATCACTATCCTCACTACTGTCACTATCCTCACTACTGTCACTATCATCACTATCCTCACTACTGTCACTGTCATCACTACTGTCACTATCCTCACTACTGTCACTGTCATCACTATCCTCACTACTGTCACTGTCATCACTATCCTCACTACTGTCACTATCATCACTATTACTACTGTCACTACCATCACTACGATCACTATCATCACTATCCTCACTACCATCACTATTACTACTGTCACTACCATCACTATTACTACTGTCACTACCATCACTATTACTACTGTCACTACCATCACTATCCTCACTATTACTACTGTCACTATCCTCACTACTGTCACTATGATCACTATTACTACTGTCACTACCATCACTATCCTCACTACTGTCACTATCATCACTATCCTCACTACCATCACTATTACTACTGTCACTACCATCACTATCCTCACTACGATCACTATCCTCACTATTACTACTGTCACTACCATCACTATCCTCACTACTGTCACTATGATCACTATTACTACTGTCACTACCATCACTATCCTCACTACTGTCACTGTCATCACTATCCTCACTACTGTCACTATGATCACTATCACTACCATCACTATCCTCACTACTGTCACTATCATCACTATTACTACTGTCACTACCATCACTATCCTCACTACTGTCACTATCATCACTATCCTCACTGATCACTATCCTCACTGATCACTGCTGTCACTATCATCACTATGATCATTACTGTCACTATCATCACTACTGTCACTATGATCCCTATTACTGCTGTCACTGATCACTACCATCACTGTCCTCACTACTGTCACTATGATCACTATTACTACTGTCACTACTGTCACTATCCTCACTACTGTCACTATCATCACTATTACTACCATCACTATCCTCACTACGATCACTATCCTCACTACTGACTACCATCACTATCCTCACTACTGTCACTATGATCACTATTACTACTGTCACTATCCTCACTACCATCACTATTACTACTGTCACTACCATCACTATCCTCACTACTGTCACTATCATCACTATTACTACTGTCACTACCATCACTATCCTCACTACTGTCACTACCATCACTATCCTCACTACTGTCACTACCATCACTATCCTCACTACTGTCACTACCATCACTATCCTCACTACTGTCACTATCCTCACTACTGTCACTGTCATCACTACTGTCACTATCATCACTATCCTCAATACTGTCACTATGATCACTATTACTACTATCATCACTATTACTACTGTCACTGTCATCACTATCCTCACTACTGTCACTATCATCACTATCCTCACTACGATCACTATCCTCACTATTACTACTGTCACTACCATCACTATCCTCACTACTGTCACTATCATCACTATCCTCACTACTGTCACCACTATCCTCACTACTGTCACTATTACTACTGTCACTACCATCACTATCCTCACTACGATCACTATTACTACTGTCACTACCATCACTATCCTCACTACGATCACTATTACTACTGTCACTACCATCACTACTGTCACTGTCATCACTATCCTCACTACTGTCACTATCATCACTATTACTACTGTCACTACCATCACTATCCTCACTACGATCACTATCCTCACTATTACTACTGTCACTACCATCACTATCCTCACTACTGTCACTATGAACACTATTACTACTGTCACTACCATCACTATCCTCACTACTGTCACTATGAACACTATTACTACTGTCACTGTCATCACTATCCTCACTACTGTCACTATCATCACTATCCTCACTACTGTCACTATCCTCACTACTGTCACTATCCTCACTACTGTCACTATCACTACTGTCACTGTCATCACTATCCTCACTACTGTCACTATCCTCACTACTGTCACTATGATCATTACTGTCACCATGATCACTATCACTACTGTCACTGTCATCACTATCCTCACTACTGTCACTATCATCACTATCCTCACTGATCACTATCCTCACTGATCACTGCTGTCACTATCATCACTATGATCATTACTGTCACTATCATCACTACTGTCACTATGATCCCTATTACTGCTGTCACTGATCACTACCATCACTGTCCTCACTACTGTCACTATGATCACTATTACTACTGTCACTACCATCACTATTGTCACTACTGTCACTATCCTCACTACTGTCACTATCCTCACTACTGTCACTATCCTCACTATTACTACTGTCACTACCATCACTATCCTCACTACTGTCACTATGATCACTATTACTACCATCACTATCCTCACTACGATCACTATCCTCACTACTGACTACCATCACTATCCTCACTACTGTCACTATGATCACTATTACTGCTGTCACTACCATCACTATCCTCACTACTGACTACCATCACTATCCTCACTACTGTCACTATGATCACTGTTACTGCTGTCAATACCATAACTATCCTCGCTACGATCACTATCCTCACTACTGTCACTATGATCACTATTACTGCTGTCACTATCCTCACTACTGTCACTATCCTCACTACTGTCACTATGATCACTACTGTCACTATGATCACTACTGTCACTATGATCACTACTGTCACTATGATCACTATCCTCACTACTGTCACTGTCATCACTATCCTCACTACTGTCACTATCCTCACTATTACTACTGTCACTATCATCACTATTACTACTGTCACTACCATCACTACTGTCACTACCATCACTATTGTCACTACCATCACTATCCTCACTACTGTCACTATCATCACTATTACTACTGTCACTACCATCACTATTACTACTGTCACTATCCTCACTACTGTCACTATGATCACTATTACTACTGTCACTACCATCACTATCCTCACTACTGTCACTATGATCACTATTACTACTGTCACTATCATCACTATCCTCACTACTGTCACTATCCTCACTACCATCACTATCCTCACTACTGTCACTACCCTCACTACTGTCACTATCATCACTATCCTCACTACTGTCACTGTCATCACTATTACTACTGTCACTATCCTCACTACTGTCACTACCATCACTATTACTACTGTCACTACCATCACTATTACTACTGTCACTACCATCACTATTACTACTGTCACTACCATCACTATCCTCACTACTGTCACTGTCATCACCATCACTATCCTCACTACTGTCACTATCCTCACTATTACTACTGTCACTATCCTCACTATCCTCACTATTACTACTGTCACTATCCTCACTACTGTCACTGTCATCACTATCCTCACTACTGTCACTATCCTCACTACTGTCACCACTATCCTCACTACTGTCACTATTACTACTGTCACTACCATCACTATCCTCACTACGATCACTATTACTACTGTCACTACCATCACTACTGTCACTGTCATCACTATCCTCACTACTGTCACTATCATCACTATTACTACTGTCACTACCATCACTATCCTCACTACGATCACTATCCTCACTATTACTACTGTCACTATGATCACTACTGTCACTATCCTCACTACTGTCACTGTCATCACTATCCTCACTACTGTCACTATCCTCACTACTGTCACTATCCTCACTACTGTCACTACCATCACTATCCTCACTACTGTCACTATCATCACTATCCTCACTACTGTCACTGATCACTCTCCTCACTACTGACTACCATCACTATCCTCACTACTGTCACTATGATCACTATTACTACTGTCACTGATCACTATTACTACTGTCACTATCATCACTATTACTACTGTCACTACCATAACTATCCTCACTACTGACTACCATCACTATCCTCACTACTGTCACTATGATCACTATTACTGCTGTCACTATCATCACTATTACTACTGTCACTACCATCACTATCCTCACTACTGTCACTATGATCACTATTACTACTGTCACTATGATCACTATTACTACTGTCACTATGATCACTATTACTACTGTCACTATGATCACTATTACTACTGTCACTATGATCACTATTACTATGATCACTATCCTCACTGCTGTCAATATGATCACTATTACTGTTGTCACTATGATCACTATTACTGTTGTCACTATGATCACTCTTGTGTGCCGGGCTCCTGTCCTACACACTACTGTCACTACGATCACTACTGTCACTATCACTAAGATAACTGCTGTCACTATGATCACTACTGTTACTATTATCACTATGGTCACACTTGTGTGCCGGGCTCTCTATGATCACCTTCGTGTGCGGGCTCCTGTCCTCCTCCTACACGCTATTAACACTGTGCTGGGCTCCTGTACACTACTGTCACCATATATCATATCACTATATTATACTATAATATGTTCCTCCTATATTACACTACTGTAGTATAATATAGGGTTATAATGTAATATATGCCATGTCCCCTCCTATAACAGACCTATTGTATGATACAGGTGTACAATGTAATATGGGGTATTATAGTCTGTTATATGCCATGTTCCCCCTGTATTACATTATACATCTATATTCTATGCCATATTACACTATATCCTGGTAGATCATACACCTATATGTAGTATTAGTACACGGACAGTAATATGATGTGACTGGTGTGTAACGCGCGTTCTGTCTCCATCCTGTAGGAGAACAACAGTAACCAGGAGATCCTGAACTCACTGAAGCATGTACGCCCGGGGGGTGGCTTTGAGCCCAACTTCACCCTGTTTGAGAAGTGTGACGTTAATGGGGAGAAGGAGCACCCTCTCTTTACCTTCCTGAAGGAGCAGCTCCCGTACCCCAGCGATGACCCCGTCTCTCTCATGGGTGACCCAAAGAGCATCATCTGGTCCCCGGTGCGACGCAGTGACATATCCTGGAACTTCGAGAAGTTTCTGATTGGTGCAGACGGTGTCCCGTTCAAGAGATATGGTCGCCGCTTCGAAACCATCAACATCCTGGAGGACATAGAGAAGCTACTCCGCGATGTTTCGCTGGACGATAAGATGTAATGGCGGCATAATCGCACAACTTGTGATTAACCCTCCTCATGCCAGGCTGCCTGACTTATCCATGTAACTGAGACTGTTGCTGTATGTTCTGTACAGTAGAAGAGCTGCCTGTGCGCAGACCTGGTCATTCTTGCGGTCCGGTGCTGGACGATGGCCCTCGGCACAGATGGTGGGAGTTGTGAGTTTGGCTGATGCCTCCCGTCTGGCTCAAGGTCCCTTTTATACCCCCAGAATCTTCAGTCCTAACTGCAGACACCTCCAGGCTCTTATTTATGATGCTCTCCCTTGAAACCTGCAGGGGGAGAGCTGATGTGTCTAACTGGCCTGTGGGGGTCTCTGAATGGAGGGGATGATGGGGGGGGATCTGATGTGACCTCTAATAAACTACATTTACAAAGTCTTATAGTTGCTTGAGCTTCTGTTACAGGTAATGTAATAACTGGTGACTGCTCTGGTATTGAGCAACAATGAAGGCAGCGGTGCCCATATCCATGAAGTTACAATCTAGTGACCTCACTGAGGCATGAGGTACACATTGCCTCTGTGACACTGCTGCTCCCTGATGATGAATTTGTGTCTTGTATTTGTTACTGGTGAAGAGCGCTGTCGACCTTCTTCTCATAGGGTTACAGCTCTTACAGGGAAGAACCAGTCTTGCTGTTTGCTTGCTTGTAATATGCACCAGGCCCCGCAGTGCCGTGCCTCCGCCATGTCCGGGCTGGGGAGCCCTGTATCCGGCTCAGACAGTGCCGTGCCTCCGCCATGTCCGGGCTGGGGAGCCCTGTATCCGGCTCAGACAGTGCCGTGCCTCCGCCATGTCCGGGCTGGGGAGCCCTGTATCCGGCTCAGACAGTGCCGTGCCTCCGCCATGTCCGGGCTGGGGAGCACTGTATCCGGCTCAGACTTGGGGCCTGATTCAGAGCCGGACGCTCTGACAGAGCGCTCGCTCTGAATCAGGGCCGGCCTTCATTTTTAGAGCGGCCTCCTGGCCGCTCGTATAGCTGTGGGTGACAAACCACAGCTATAGCGAGTGGCCAGGAAGATGGTAGCGATGGTCAAGACCATTGCGACCATCGGGCTTGTGACAGACCCTTGTGGTAGGATCTCGTTGCTGCAAGCCCCAGAGAGATTTCGGCTCTCACAGAGCCGAAATCTCTCCCACTGACATCACACGTGATGTCAGTGGGGCTGCCCCCAAACTGAGGCGTTCACATGGGAATGCCTCAGTCTGGGAAGCCACCCCCCCGGCCCGCCCACCAAAGGGGGCGTGCGGTGAACATTGACCGCATGCCCCCTTTGGTACGAGAACCAGAGCGACTGTTTGCTCGTCGCCATCCGGGTCTTGCGCATGTGCACTGGGCCACCATCGATCCGCTTGCGAGCGGGTCTGAATCGGGCCCTTAGTGCGGTGCCTCTGGTGGTATTGGTGCATAAGTGGATTTTGGATGTTCCTCCTGTTGAGGCTATACAGTGTTTTAATCCCTTTGCACAGTGTTGAAGTGACACTTGGCAGATGCCCATACTCATGCAGTGCCCATCACTCTATTCCCTGCTGGTCTGTTCCCCCTGGCATCCCTTTTCCGTTACTCTGCACTGGGATGCCGGCATCACCCTGGTCCCTCTGATCTCTCCCCTCTCACCCTGGGGACCTATTCTAGCAGCTTCATGTGTAAGATGACAGAGGACTGGGACCGACACTACATTAATGCCATATAGAAATGGGACCTAGATGTGGGGCAGCCTGGGCCTGCTCAGAGCCCGGAAGATGGGGGAAGGGGGAGGAATACATAGTGATGGGGC
The DNA here is from genome assembly GCA_031769625.1 of Taudactylus pleione. Taxonomy (NCBI): domain Eukaryota; kingdom Metazoa; phylum Chordata; class Amphibia; order Anura; family Myobatrachidae; genus Taudactylus; species Taudactylus pleione. The sequence continues at coordinate 943,594 of JAUIMM010001977.1, read as the reverse complement.
CTATTGGGGTGTATTGTGCTCGTTATGTGCTTTCTAATTGAGGCCGGGCTCTCGCTTAGTACTGGCCAGCGAGGCTGTAATCTCACCATTGACCTATTCACAGCCCACTCGCTGGGATTACTCACTCTGACTCCTCCCCCTGCGCACCCTACTCGGTAGAACAGAATCCTGCAATCTGACTTTGGCTGCTAATATTATGCCCAGATCTTGATAAATTGGCCCTAAGGTGAGAGGATGTATTACTCTCCTCCCACACATTCTCTATGGCTTCATATCTTAGTGTCATTGCCGTCTCGTATGTACACTGGCACACCGCGTTCGCCGTACCGCGCTCTCGTGCGCTGCCACGCTGCCGTACCGCGCTCTCGTACGCTGCCACACCGCGCTGCCATTCCCATGCTATACACCTGGATGGGGGGGGGAGGGGGGGGGGTGTAGGAGGACCCATGCTATACACCTGGTGGGGGGGGGAGGGGAGTGTAAGAGGACACATGCTATACACCTGGTGGGGGGGGGTGTAGGAGGACCCATGCTATACACCTGGTGGGGGGGGGGGAGGGGGGTGTAGGAGGACCCATGCTATACACCTGGTGGGGGGGGGGGAGGGGGGTGTAGGAGGACCCATGCTATACACCTGGTGGGGGGGGGAGGGGGGTGTAGGAGGACCCATGCTATACACCTGGTGGGGGGGGGAGGGGGGTGTAGGAGGACCCATGCTATACACCTGGTGGGGGGGGTGTAGGAGGACCCATGCTATACACCTGGTGGGGGGGGAGGGGGGTGTAGGAGGACCCATGCTATACACCTGGTGGGGGGTGTAGGAGGACACATGCTATACACCTGGTGGGGGGTGTAGGAGGACCCATGCTATACACCTGGTGGGGGGTGTAGGAGGACACATGCTATACACCTGGTGGGGGGTGTAGGAGGACACATGCTATACACCTGGTGGGGGGGGGAGAGGGGGGTGTAGGAGGACCCATGCTATACACCTGGTGGGGGGGGGGGAGAGGGGGGTGTAGGAGGACCCATGCTATACACCTGGTGGGGGGGGGGAGAGGGGGGTGTAGGAGGACCCATGCTATACACCTGGTGGGGGGTGTAGGAGGACCCATGCTATACACCTGGTGGGGGGTGTAGGAGGACCCATGCTATACACCTGGTGGGGGGTGTAGGAGGACCCATGCTATACACCTGGTGGGGGGGGTAGGAGGACCCATGCTATACACCTGGTGGGGGGTGTAGGAGGACCCATGCTATACACCTGGTGGGGGGTGTAGGAGGACCCATGCTATACACCTGGTGGGGGGGGTGTAGGAGGACCCATGCTATACACCTGGTGGGGGGGGTGTAGGAGGACCCATGCTATACACCTGGTGGGGGGGGTAGGAGGACCCATGCTATACACCTGGTGGGGGGGGTAGGAGGACCCATGCTATACACCTGGTGGGGGGTGTAGGAGGACCCATGCTATACACCTGGTGGGGGGGGGAGAGGGGGGTGTAGGAGGACCCATGCTATACACCTGGCGGGGGGGGTGTAGGAGGACCCATGCTACACACCTGGTGGGGGGTGTAGGAGGACCCATGCTATACACCTGGTGGGGGTGTAGGAGGACCCATGCTATACACCTGGTGGGGGGGGAGAGGGGGGTGTAGGAGGACCCATGCTATACACCTGGTGGGGGGGTAGGAGGACCCATGCTATACACCTGGTGGGGGGGGGGGGGGAGAGGGGGGTGTAGGAGGACCCATGCTATACACCTGGTGGGGGTGTAGGAGGACCCATGCTATACACCTGGTGGGGGGGGAGAGGGGGGTGTAGGAGGACCCATGCTATACACCTGGTGGGGGGGTAGGAGGACCCATGCTATACACCTGGTGGGGGGGGGGGGGAGAGGGGGACCCATGCTATACACCTGGTTGGGGGGGTGTAGGAGGACCCATGCTATACACCTGGTGGGGGGGGAGGGGGGTGTAGGAGGACCCATGCTATACACCTGGTGGGGGGTGTAGGAGGACACATGCTATACACCTGGTGGGGGGTGTAGGAGGACACATGCTATACACCTGGTGGGGGGTGTAGGAGGACACATGCTATACACCTGGTGGGGGGGGAGAGGGGGGTGTAGGAGGACCCATGCTATACACCTGGTGGGGGGGGGGGAGAGGGGGGTGTAGGAGGACCCATGCTATACACCTGGTGGGGGGGGGGAGAGGGGGGTGTAGGAGGACCCATGCTATACACCTGGTGGGGGGTGTAGGAGGACCCATGCTATACACCTGGTGGGGGGGGTGTAGGAGGACCCATGCTATACACCTGGTGGGGGGGGGAGAGGGGGGTGTAGGAGGACCCATGCTATACACCTGGTGGGGGGTGTAGGAGGACCCATGCTATACACCTGGTGGGGGGGGTGTAGGAGGACCCATGCTATACACCTGGTGGGGGGGGGAGAGGGGGGTGTAGGAGGACCCATGCTATACACCTGGCGGGGGGGGTGTAGGAGGACCCATGCTACACACCTGGTGGGGGGGTGTAGGAGGACCCATGCTATACACCTGGTGGGGGTGTAGGAGGACCCATGCTATACACCTGGTGGGGGGGGGAGAGGGGGGTGTAGGAGGACCCATGCTATACACCTGGTGGGGGTGTAGGAGGACCCATGCTATACACCTGGTGGGGGGGGGAGAGGGGGGTGTAGGAGGACCCATGCTATACACCTGGCGGGGGGGGGTGTAGGAGGACCCATGCTACACACCTGGTGGGGGTGTAGGAGGACCCATGCTATACACCTGGTGGGGGGGGAGAGGGGGGTGTAGGAGGACCCATGCTATACACCTGGTGGGGGGGTAGGAGGACCCATGCTATACACCTGGTGGGGGGGGGGGGGGAGAGGGGGGTGTAGGAGGACCCATGCTATACACCTGGTGGGGGTGTAGGAGGACCCATGCTATACACCTGGTGGGGGGGGAGAGGGGGGTGTAGGAGGACCCATGCTATACACCTGGTGGGGGGGTAGGAGGACCCATGCTATACACCTGGTGGGGGGGGGGGGAGAGGGGGACCCATGCTATACACCTGGTTGGGGGGGTGTAGGAGGACCCATGCTATACACCTGGTGGGGGGGGAGGGGGGTGTAGGAGGACCCATGCTATACACCTGGTGGGGGGTGTAGGAGGACACATGCTATACACCTGGTGGGGGGTGTAGGAGGACCCATGCTATACACCTGGTGGGGGGTGTAGGAGGACACATGCTATACACCTGGTGGGGGGTGTAGGAGGACACATGCTATACACCTGGTGGGGGGGGGAGAGGGGGGTGTAGGAGGACCCATGCTATACACCTGGTGGGGGGGGGGGGAGAGGGGGGTGTAGGAGGACCCATGCTATACACCTGGTGGGGGGGGGGAGAGGGGGGTGTAGGAGGACCCATGCTATACACCTGGTGGGGGGTGTAGGAGGACCCATGCTATACACCTGGTGGGGGGTGTAGGAGGACCCATGCTATACACCTGGTGGGGGGGGTAGGAGGACCCATGCTATACACCTGGTGGGGGGTGTAGGAGGACCCATGCTATACACCTGGTGGGGGGTGTAGGAGGACCCATGCTATACACCTGGTGGGGGGGGTGTAGGAGGACCCATGCTATACACCTGGTGGGGGGGGTGTAGGAGGACCCATGCTATACACCTGGTGGGGGGGGTGTAGGAGGACCCATGCTATACACCTGGTGGGGGGTGTAGGAGGACCCATGCTATACACCTGGTGGGGGGGGTAGGAGGACCCATGCTATACACCTGGTGGGGGGTGTAGGAGGACCCATGCTATACACCTGGTGGGGGGTGTAGGAGGACCCATGCTATACACCTGGTGGGGGGGGGAGAGGGGGGTGTAGGAGGACCCATGCTATACACCTGGCGGGGGGGGTGTAGGAGGACCCATGCTACACACCTGGTGGGGGGTGTAGGAGGACCCATGCTATACACCTGGTGGGGGTGTAGGAGGACCCATGCTATACACCTGGTGGGGGGGGGAGAGGGGGGTGTAGGAGGACCCATGCTATACACCTGGTGGGGGTGTAGGAGGACCCATGCTATACACCTGGTGGGGGGGGAGAGGGGGGTGTAGGAGGACCCATGCTATACACCTGGTGGGGGGGGGAGAGGGGGGTGTAGGAGGACCCATGCTATACACCTGGCGGGGGGGGTGTAGGAGGACCCATGCTATACACCTGGTGGGGGGGGAGAGGGGGGTGTAGGAGGACCCATGCTATACACCTGGTGGGGGGGGGGAGAGGGGGGTGTAGGAGGACCCATGCTATACACCTGGCGGGGGGGGTGTAGGAGGACCCATGCTACACACCTGGTGGGGGGTGTAGGAGGACCCATGCTATACACCTGGTGGGGGTGTAGGAGGACCCATGCTATACACCTGGTGGGGGGGGAGAGGGGGGTGTAGGAGGACCCATGCTATACACCTGGTCGGGGGGGGAGAGGGGGGTGTAGGAGGACCCATGCTAAACACCTGGTGGGGGGGGGGAGAGGGGGGTGTAGGAGGACCCATGCTATACACCTGGTTGGGGGGGTGTAGGAGGACCCATGCTATACACCTGGTGGGGGTGTAGGAGGACCCATGCTATACACCTGGTGGGGGGGGGGGGGGAGAGGGGGACCCATGCTATACACCTGGTTGGGGGGGTGTAGGAGGACCCATGCTATACACCTGGTTGGGGGGGTGTAGGAGGACCCATGCTATACACCTGGTGGGGGGGGGAGGGGGGTGTAGGAGGTCCCATGCTATACACCTGGTGGGGGGGGAGGGGGGGTGTAGGAGGACCCATGCTATACACCTGGTGGGGGTGTAGGAGGACCCATGCTATACGCCTGGTTGGGGGGTGTAGGAGGACCCATGCTATACGCCTGGTTGGGGGGGTGTAGGAGGTCCCATGCTATACACCTGGTGGGGGGGGGGGTGTAGGAGGACCCATGCTATATACCTGGTGGGCGGGGAGGGGCTGTGGGAGGACCAATGCTATACACCTGGCGGGGGAGGGGCTGTAGGAGGACCAATGCTATACAACTGCTATGGGTGTTTCTTTTCCCTGTCTCTAGTCAACAGACTATGGGGCATATTCAATTAGGCGCGAGGTTTAGTGAGGAAAAAACCTTGCGCCCAATTTTGGCTTACTGTGGGTATGCTGTAGATAAGAGGAAGTGAGATTCATGATCGGAATATTGTCTCTTATATAAGTTTTGTGCCTTTATGGTGATGAAACAGTTAAGTGTGTGAAGGAGATGTGGTTTTGGCTGGAGATATTTTTATTGTCTATTACCCAACTGTGCCCTAATTCTCCCTGCTGGATGTGCACCCTCGCCGTTCCTTTAGGTGTCAGCTCTGTGGGTGAGTCACTTATTTACAATACAGCGCCTCACTTCCCGGGTAACGCTCGCAGGGAACAGATGAATCACCATGAATTTGCACATTTGTTTTACAAGTGGAGAGTAATACCGGCACAAGGCCTCTGCAGTTACTATTTCCCCTCACACCATGTATATATATCACTGTGTGACCAATATAACGGTGCTGCTCTACACCCTACACCTACCACCCTGGGTCCATCTCCTCTCCTGTCCTCCGGTCCCCCAAACCCCCCTCCACCACCTGAGGCATCACCACACATTGCCCACCTGGTCAACATATCTCCTCTGGCACCTTCCCCTCATCATTCAAGCATGCCTAGCTCTCATAACTCCTCTCTCACTAACTACTGCCCCATCTCTCGCCCCTTTGCCTCTAAGCTGCTGCGGGTCATGTACAATCACCTCCCACCTCCTCCTAGACCCCACTCCAATCTGCTTCATTCCACCAAAACTGCCCTTGCCAAGCTCACAGATGACCTTCTCACGGCCAAAGCCAAATTCACTATTATTATACTCCGGGACATCACGGCAGCATTTGACACATTGGATCACCCTCTGCACCGCCAAACCTTCCACTCAATCGGGGTCCACAACTCGGCTCTGTCCTGGTCATCTACGTGAACAACCACTTCTCCGTATCTACACCCACATCGCCCCGCCGCCTGCTCACATTTCTCCTCTACACTTCTTCCCTCAGATAGTTTATCAGTTCCTTTGGACTTTGCTACCACCACTGTGCCGACAATACCGAAATTTACCTCTCTTCCACGAACCTCGCTCCCTCTACCATCACCCGTGTACCTGCCTGTCTGCCAGTCTTCTTCTCCTAGGCGGCACAACATTTCCTGAACTCATCATCGTAACCCAGCCAAGACCTCTTGTGCTTATTCACAATTCTTTATGAGCCCTGCTTACACTCCCCTGACACAGTATTACCACTGTCCTGTGTGCTGAGTCCCTGTTGGCTCTTCCTTACACTCCCCTGACACAGTATTACCACTGTCCTGTGTGCTGACTCCCTGCTGGCTCCTTACACTCCCCTGACACAGTATTACCACTGTCCTGTGTGCTGAGTCCCTGCTGGCTCCTTACATTCCCCTGACACAGTATTACCACTGTCCTGTGTGCTGAGTCCCTGCTGGCTCCTTACACTCCCCTAACACAGTATTACCACTGTCCTGTGTGCTGAGTCCCTGCTGGCTCTTCCTTACACTCCCCTGACACAGTATTACCACTGTCCTGTGTGCTGAGTCCCTGCTGGCTCCTTACACTCCCCTGACACAGTATTACCACTGTCCTGTGTGCTGACTCCCTGCTGGCTCTTACTTCCCCTCCCCTGACACAGTATTACCACTGTCCTGTGTGCTGAGTCCCTGCTGGCTCCTTACACTCCCCTGACACAATATTACCACTGTCCTGTGTGCTGAGTCCCTGCTGGCTCCTTACACTCCCCTGTCACAGTATTACCACTGTCCTGTGTGCTGAGTCCCTGCTGGCTCTTCCTTACATTCCCCTGACACAGTATTACCACTGTCCTGTGTGCTGAGTCCCTGCTGGCTCTTACTTCCCCTCCCCTGACACAGTATTACCACTGTCCTGTGTGCTGGCTCCTTACACTCCCCTGACCCAGTATTACCACTGTCCTGTGTGCTGAGTCCCTGCTGGCTCCTTACACTCCCCTGACACAGTATTACCACTGTCCTGTGTGCTGAGTCCCTGCTGGCTCTTACTTCCCCTCCCCTGACACAGTATTACCACTGTCCTGTGTGCTGGCTCCTTACACTCCCCTGACACAGTATTACCACTGTCCTGTGTGCTGAGTCCCTGCTGGCTCTTCCTTACACTCCCCTGACACAGTATTACCACTGTCCTGTGTGCTGACTCCCTGCTGGCTCCTTACACTCCCCTGACACAATATTACCACTGTCCTGTGTGCTGAGTCCCTGCTGGCTCCTTACACTCCCCTGTCACAGTATTACCACTGTCCTGTGTGCTGAGTCCCTGCTGGCTCCTTACACCCCCCTGACACAGTATTACCACTGTCCTGTGTGCTGACTCCCTGCTGGCTCTTCCTTACATTCCCCTGACACAGTATTACCACTGTCCTGTGTGCTGAGTCCCTGCTGGCTCCTTACACGCCCCTGTCACAGTATTACCACTGTCCTGTGTGCTGAGTCCCTGCTGGCTCCTTACACTCCCCTGACACAGTATTACCACTGTCCTGTGTGCTGAGTCCCTGCTGGCTCCTTACACTCCCCTGACAGTATTACCACTGTCCTGTGTGCTGAGTCCCTGTTGGCTCTTACTTCCCCTCCCCTGACACAGTATTACCATTGTCCTGTGTGCTGAGTCCCTGCTGGCTCCTTACACCCCCCTGACACAATATTACCACTGTCCTGTGTGCTGAGTCCCTGCTGGCTCCTTACACTCCCCTGACACAGTATTACCATTGTCCTGTGTGCTGAGTCCCTGCTGGCTCTTCCTTACACTCCCCTAACACAGTATTACCACTGTCCTGTGTGCTGAGTCCCTGCTGGCTCTTACTTCCCCTCCCCTGACACAGTATTGCCACTGTCCTGTGTGCTGAGTCCCTGCTGGCTCTTCCTTACACTCCCCTGACACAGTATTACCACTGTCCTGTGTGCTGAGTCCCTGCTGGCTCTTCCTTACACTCCCCTGACACAGTATTACCACTGTCCTGTGTGCTGAGTCCCTGCTGGCTCTTACTTCCCCTCCCCTGACACAGTATTACCACTGTCCTGTGTGCTGGCTCCTTACACTCCCCTGACACAGTATTACCACTGTCCTGTGTGCTGAGTCCCTGCTGGCTCTTCCTTACACTCCCCTAACACAGTATTACCACTGTCCTGTGTGCTGAGTCCCTGCTGGCTCCTTACACTCCCCTGACACAGTATTACCACTGTCCTGTGTGCTGAGTCCCTGTTGGCTCCTTACACTCCCCTGACACAGTATTACCACTGTCCTGTGTGCTGAGTCCCTGCTGGCTCCTTACACTCCCCTGACAGTATTACCACTGTCCTGTGTGCTGAGTCCCTGTTGGCTCTTACTTCCCCTCCCCTGACACAGTATTACCACTGTCCTGTGTGCTGAGTCCCTGCTGGCTCTTCCTTACACTCCCCTGACACAGTATTACCACTGTCCTGTGTGCTGAGTCCCTGCTGGCTCTTACTTCCCCTCCCCTGACACAGTATTACCACTGTCCTGTGTGCTGAGTCCCTGCTGGCTCCTTACACCCCCCTGACACAATATTACCACTGTCCTGTGTGCTGAGTCCCTGCTGGCTCCTTACACTCCCCTGACACAGTATTACCATTGTCCTGTGTGCTGAGTCCCTGCTGGCTCTTCCTTACACTCCCCTAACACAGTATTACCACTGTCCTGTGTGCTGAGTCCCTGTTGGCTCTTACTTCCCCTCCTCTGACACAGTATTGCCACTGTCCTGTGTGCTGAGTCCCTGCTGGCTCCTTACACTCCCCTAACACAGTATTACCACTGTCCTGTGTGCTGAGTCCCTGCTGGCTCTTCCTTACACTCCCCTGACACAGTATTACCACTGTCCTGTGTGCTGAGTCCCTGCTGGCTCCTTACACTCCCCTGACACAGTATTACCACTGTCCTGTGTGCTGACTCCCTGCTGGCTCTTACTTCCCCTCCCCTGACACAGTATTACCACTGTCCTGTGTGCTGACTCCCTGCTGGCTCTTCCTTACATTCCCCTGACACAGTATTACCACTGTCCTGTGTGCTGACTCCCTGCTGGCTCCTTACACTCCCCTGACACAGTATTACCACTGTCCTGTGTGCTGAGTCCCTGCTGGCTCCTTACACTCCCCTGACAGTATTACCACTGTCCTGTGTGCTGAGTCCCTGCTGGCTCTTACTTCCCCTCCTCTGACACAGTATTACCACTGTCCTGTGTGCTGAGTCCCTGCTGGCTCCTTACACTCCCCTGACACAGTATTACCACTGTCCTGTGTGCTGAGTCCCTGCTGGCTCTTACTTCCCCTCCCCTGACACAGTATTACCACTGTCCTGTGTGCCGAGTCCCTGCTGGCTCTTCCTTACACTCCCCTAACACAGTATTACCACTGTCCTGTGTGCTGAGTCCCTGCTGGCTCTTACTTCCCCTCCTCTGACACAGTATTACCACTGTCCTGTGTGCTGAGTCCCTGCTGGCTCCTTACACTCCCCTGACACAGTATTACCACTGTCCTGTGTGCTGAGTCCCTGCTGGCTCTTACTTCCCCTCCCCTAACACAGTATTACCACTGTCCTGTGTGCTGGCTCCTTACACTCCCCTGACACAGTATTACCACTGTCCTGTGTGCTGGCTCCTTACACTCCCCTGACACAGTATTACCACTGTCCTGTGTGCTGAGTCCCTGTTGGCTCTTCCTTACACTCCCCTGACACAGTATTACCACTGTCCTGTGTACTGATTACCTGCTGGCTCCTTACACTCCCCTGACCCAGTATTACCACTGTCCTGTGTGCTGACTCCCTGCTGGCTCTTCCTTACACTCCCCTGACACAGTATTACCACTGTCCTGTGTACTGATTACCTGCTGGCTCCTTACACTCCCCTGACCCAGTATTACCACTGTGCTGTGTGGAGCATGAGATTTACTTTCCCTGCAGGGATACTGGAAGAATGCTGTGATCTGGTGCTGGGATAATACCATGACGAAAGCTGCTATTTGCATTTTGAGTGATAACCAATGGGCTTACCTACCCTTTGGCCAAGTTGGCACTTGCCAGGGTGCCACTTGGATGTGCCATCCAGGGTAAGGGGGTAGTCCACATAGTAGGCCACTCGGACAGTTTTGGTTGGGACAGGCCGACGGATTTGACACCCCAGTCCTATCTCCTGAGTGAAGCTCCGTGGCCCGGCAAATATCTGCCCCTCCCTCTCAGCTGGCTTGAATGACGGCAACGACAGCCAATCAGTCCCAATGACTGCCCTCAGGATGTATAAAATTTTGGGCTACTGGACTGGCAGCCGCAGGAAGAAAGCCAGAAGCCGATGTATCCCAATGGGACCTGGGGCAGGACGGAAGAAAAGCCTGGTGTTTGTGACGTGGTTGTGGAGTGCCTGGAGGTTCTCCATGAAGACAAACATAACAATGATTGGACATGTATGTCTTCTCGCCCCCCTCAGCATGTGAGCAGCTCAAATTTGCTATTGGTCTGGATAACTCAGTAACAATAGATAGATAAAGAGCAAGACAGAGACAATAGGTAGGCAGAGATCATAGATAGGAAGATAGCATAGGCAGAGGGCAGAGAGCATAGGCAGGCATAGACATAGATAGGCAGAGAGTATAGGTAGACAGAGCATAGGTAGACAGAGAGCATAGGTAGGGAGAATAGATAGGCAGAGAGTATAGGTAGGCAGAGAGCATAGATAGAGAGCAAGACAGAGACAATAGGTAGGCAGAGAGTATAGATAGAGAGCAAGACAGAGACAATAGGTAGGCAGAGAGTATAGATAGGCAGAGAGCGCAGGCAGAGAGCATAGGCAGGCATAGACATAGATAGGCAGAGCGTATAGTTGGCAGAGAGCATAGGTAGAGAGTATAGGCATAGAGTATAGATAGGCAGAGAGCATAGGTAGAGAGCATAGGTAGATAGAGAGCACAGGCAGAGAGCATAGGCAGGCAGAGAGCATGTACATAGGCAGAGAGTATAGATAGGCAGAGAGCATAGGTAGAGAATATAGGTAGGGAGAGAGCATAGGTAGGCAGAGAGCATAGGTAGAGAATATAGGTAGGGAGAGAGCATAGATAGGCAGAGAGTATAGGTAGATAGGCAGAGAGCATAGACATAGGCAGAGAGTATAGATAGGCAGAGAGCATTGGTAGATAGGCAGAGAGAATAGATAGGCAGAGAGTATAGTTGGCAGAGAGAATAGATAGGCAGAGAGCATAGGTAGATAGGCAGAGAGCATAGGTAGGCAGAGAGCATAGGTAGGCAGAGAGCATAGGTAGAGAATATAGGTAGGGAGAGAGCATTGGTAGATAGGCAGAGAGCATAGATAGGCAGAGAGTATAGGTAGATAGGCAGAGAGCATAGGCAGAGAGCATAGGCAGAGGGCAGAGACATAGGCAGAGAGAATAGATAGGCAGAGAGCATTGGTAGATAGGCAGAGAGCATAGGTAGGCAGAGAGAATAGATAGGCAGAGAGCATAGACATATATAGGCAGAGATCATAGGTAGGCAGAGAGCATAGGTAGAGAATATAGGTAGGGAGAGAGCATAGGTAGGCAGAGAGCATAGGCAGATAGCATAGATAGGCAGAGATCATAGATATAGAGCATATGTAGGCAGAGAGCATAGGTAGAGAATTAGGTAGGGAGAGAGCATAGATAGGCAGAAAGCATAGATAGGCAGAGAGTATAGGTAGGCAGAGAGCATAGAGATATATAAGCAGAGATCATAGGTAGGCAGAGAGGATAAATATAGAGCATAGATAGGCAGAGAGCATAGATAGAGAGCATAGGTAGAGAATATAGGTAGGGAGAGAGCATAGATAGGCAGAGAGCATAGGTAGGAAGAGAATATAGTTGGCAGAGAGCATAGATAGGCAGAGAGAATAGACATATATAGGCAGAGAGCATAGGTAGGCAGAGAGCATAGGTAGGCAGATAATACAGAAAGGCAGAGAGCATAGATAGAGAGCATAGGTAGAGAATATAGGTAGGGAGAGAGCATAGATAGGCAGAGAGCATAGATAGAGAGCATAGATAGGCAGAGAGCATAGGTAGATAGGCAGAGAGCACAGGCAGAGAGCATAGGTAGGAAGAGAGTATAGTTGGCAGAGAGCATAGATAGGCAGAGAGCATAGACATATATAGGCAGAGATCATAGGTAGGCAGAGAGCATAGGCAGGCAGAGAGAATAGATAGGCAGAGAGCATAGACATATATAGGCAGAGATCATAGATAGGCAGAGATCATAGGTAGGCAGAGAGCATAGATAGGCAGAAAGCATAGGTAGGGAGAGAGCATAGATAGAGAGCATAGGTAGGCAGAGAGCATAGACATATATAGTCAGAGAGAATAGGTAGGCAGAAAGCATAGGTAGGGAGAGAGCATAGGTAGAGAATATAGGTAGGGAGAGAGCATAGATAGGCAGAGAGTATAGGTAGATAGGCAGAGAGCATAGGCAGAGGGCAGAGAGCATAGACATAGGCAGAGAGTATAGATAGGCAGAGAGCATTGGTAGATAGGCAGAGAGCATAGTTGGCAGAGAGAATAGATAGGCAGAGAGTATAGTTGGCAGAAAGCATAGACATATATAGGCAGAGATCATAGGTAGGCAGAGAGCATAGGCAGGCAGAGAGAATAGGTAGGCAGAGAGCATAGGTAGGCAGAGAGCATAGACATATATAGGCAGAGATCATAGGTAGGGAGAGAGCATAGATAGGCAGAGAGCATAGGTAGGGAGAGAGCATAGATAGGCAGAAAGCATAGATAGGCAGAGAGCATAGATAGGCAGAGAGCATAGATAGGCAGAGAGCATAGATAGGCAGAGAGCATAGATAGGCAGAGAGCATAGATAGGCAGAGAGCATAGATAGAGAGCATATGTAGGCAGAGATCATAGGTAGAGAATATAGGTAGGGAGAGAGCATAGATAGGCAGAAAGCATAGGTAGGGAGAGAGCATAGATAGAGAGCATAGGTAGGCAGAGAGCATAGGTAGGCAGAGAGCATAGGTAGTCAGAGAGCATAGGTAGGCAGAGAGCATAGGTAGGCAGAGAGCATAGGTAGGCAGAGAGCATAGGTAGGCAGAGAGCATAGGTAGGCAGAGAGTATAGTTGGCAGAGAGAATAGGTAGAGAGTATAGGTAGGCAGAGAGCATAGACATATATAGGCAGAGATCATAGATAGGCAGAGATCATAGATATAGAGCATATGTAGGCAGAGAGCATAGGTAGAGAATATAGGTAGGGAGAGAGCATAGATAGGCAGAGAGCATAGGTAGAGAATATAGGTAGGCAGAGAGCATAGATAGGCAGAGATCATAGGTAGGCAGAGAGCATAGATAGGCAGAAAGCATAGGTAGGGAGAGAGCATAGATATAGAGCATATGTAGGCAGAGAGCATAGGTAGAGAATATAGGTAGGGAGAGAGCATAGATAGGCAGAAAGCATAGGTAGGGAGAGAGCATAGATAGAGAACATAGGTAGGCAGAGAGCATAGGTAGAGAGTATAGGTAGGCAGAGAGCATAGAGATATATAAGCAGAGATCATAGGTAGGCAGAGAGCATAATTATAGAGCATAGATAGGCAGAGAGCATAGGTAGAGAATATAGGTAGGGAGAGAGCATAGATAGGCAGAGAGCATAGGTAGAGAATATAGGTAGGGAGAGAGCATAGATAGGCAGAAAGCATAGGTAGGGAGAGAGCATAGGTAGAGAACATAGGTAGGCAGAGATCATAGATATAGAGCATAGATAGGCAGAGAGCATAGGTAGGCAGAGAGCATACATAGGCACAGAGTATAGGTAGATAGACAGAGAGCATAGGCAGGCAGAGATCACAGGTAGTCAGAGAGCATAGGCAGATAGGCAGAGAGCACAGGCAGAGAGCATAGGTAGGCAGAGAGTATAGGTAGAGAATATAGGTAGGGAGAGAGCATAGATAGGCAGAGAGTATAGGTAGATAGGCAGAGAGCATAGGCAGAGGGCAGAGAGTATAGACATAGGCATAGAGTATAGATAGGCAGAGAGCATAGGTAGATAGGCAGAGAGCATAGGTAGGCAGAGAGTATAGTTGGCAGAGAGAATAGATAGGCAGAGAGCATAGACATATATAGGCAGAGATCATAGGAAGGCAGAGAGCATAGGTAGAGAATATAGGTAGGGAGAGAGCATAGGTAGGCAGAGAGCATAGACATATATAGGCAGAGATCATAGATAGGCAGAGATCATAGATATAGAGCATATGTAGGCAGAGAGCATAGGTAGAGAATATAGGTAGGGAGAGAGCATAGATAGGCAGAGAGCATAGGTAGAGAATATAGGTAGGGAGAGAGCATAGATAGGCAGAAAGCATAGATAGGCAGAGAGCATAGGTAGAGAGTATAGGTAGGCAGAGAGCATAGAGATATATAAGCAGAGATCATAGGTAGGCAGAGAGCATAATTATAGAGCATAGATAGGCAGAGAGCATAGATAGAGAGCATAGGTAGAGAATATAGGTAGGGAGAGAGCATAGATAGGCAGAGAGCATAGGTAGATAGGCAGAGAGCACAGGCAGAGAGCATAGGTAGGAAGAGAATATAGTTGGCAGAGAGCATAGATAGGCAGAGAGAATAGACATATATAGGCAGAGATCATAGGTCAACAGAGAGCATAGGTAGGCAGAGAGCATAGGTAGGCAGATAATACAGAAAGGCAGAGAGCATAGATAGAGAGCATAGGTAGAGAATATAGGTAGGGAGAGAGCATAGATAGGCAGAGAGCATAGGTAGATAGGCAGAGAGCACAGGCAGAGAGCATAGGTAGGAAGAGAGTATAGTTGGCAGAGAGCACAGATAGGCAGAGAGCATAGACATATATAGGCAGAGAGCATAGGTAGGGAGAGAGCATAGATAGAGAGCATAGGTAGGCAGAGAGCATAGACATATATAGGCAGAGATCATAGGTAGGCAGAGAGCATAGGCAGGCAGAGAGAATAGGTAGGCAGAGAGCATAGGCAGGCAGAGAGCACAGACATATATAGGCAGAGATCATAGGTAGGCAGAGAGCATAGGTAGGCAGAGAGCATAGGTAGGCAGAGAGCATAGATAGAGAGCATAGGTAGGCAAAGAGCATAGACATATATAGGCAGAGATCATAGGTAGGCAGAGAGCATAGATAGGCAGAGAGCATAGATAGGCAGAGAGCATAGATAGGCAGAGAGCATAGATAGGCAGAGAGCATAGGTAGGGAGAGAGCATAGGTAGGGAGAGAGCATAGGTAGGGAGAAAGCATAGATAGGCAGAGAGCATAGATAGGCAGAGAGCATAGATAGAGAGCATATGTAGGCAGAGATCATAGGTAGAGAATATAGGTAGGGAGAGAGCATAGATAGGCAGAAAGCATAGGTAGGGAGAGAGCATAGATAGAGAACATAGGTAGGCAGAGAGCATAGGTAGTCAGAGAGCATAGGTAGAGAATATAGGTAGGGAGAGAGCATAGATAGGCAGAAAGCATAGGTAGGGAAAGAGCATAGATAGGCAGAAAGCATAGGTAGGGAGAGAGCATAGATAGAGAGCATAGGTAGTCAGAGAGCATAGGTAGTCAGAGAGCATAGGTAGGCAGAGAGCATAGACATATATAGGCAGAGATCATAGGTAGGCAGAGAGCATAGATAGGCAGAGAGCATAGATAGGCAGAGAGCATAGATAGGCAGAGAGCATAGATAGGCAGAGAGCATAGATAGGCAGAGAGCATAGATAGGCAGAGAGCATAGGTAGGGAGAGAGCATAGGTAGGGAGAGAGCATAGATAGGCAGAGAGCATAGGTAGGGAGAGAGCATAGGTAGGGAGAGAGCATAGGTAGGGAGAGAGCATAGGTAGGGAGAGAGCATAGATAGGCAGAAAGCATAGATAGAGAGCATATGTAGGCAGAGATCATAGGTAGAGAATATAGGTAGGGAGAGAGCATAGATAGGCAGAAAGCATAGGTAGGGAGAGAGCATTGATAGAGAACATAGGTAGGCAGAGAGCATAGGTAGTCAGAGAGCATAGGTAGTCAGAGAGCATAGGTAGTCAGAGAGCATAGGTAGTCAGAGAGCATAGGTAGTCAGAGAGCATAGGTAGGCAGAGAGCATAGGTAGGCAGAGAGCATAGACATATATAGGCAGAGATCATAGGTAGGCAGAGAGCATAGATAGGCAGAAAGCATAGGTAGGGAGAGAGCATAGATATAGAGCATATGTAGGCAGAGAGCATAGGTAGAGAATATAGGTAGGGAGAGAGCATAGATAGGCAGAAAGCATAGGTAGGGAGAGAGCATAGATAGAGAACATAGGTAGGCAGAGATCATAGATATAGAGCATAGATAGGCAGAGAGCATAGGTAGGCAGAGAGCATAGATAGGCAGAGAGCATAGATAGGCAGAGAGCATAGATAGGCAGAGAGCATAGATAGGCAGAGAGCATAGATAGGCAGAGAGCATAGGTAGGGAGAGAGCATAGATATAGAGCATATGTAGGCAGAGAGCATAGGTAGAGAATATAGGTAGGGAAAGAGCATAGATAGGCAGAGAGCATAGATAGGCAGAGAGCATAGATAGGCAGAGAGCATAGGTAGGGAGAGAGCATAGGTAGGGAGAGAGCATAGGTAGGGAGAGAGCATAGATAGGCAGAAAGCATAGATAGAGAGCATATGTAGGCAGAGATCATAGGTAGAGAATATAGGTAGGGAGAGAGCATAGATAGGCAGAAAGCATAGGTAGGGAGAGAGCATTGATAGAGAACATAGGTAGGCAGAGAGCATAGGTAGGCAGAGAGCATAGGTAGTCAGAGAGCATAGGTAGTCAGAGAGCATAGGTAGTCAGAGAGCATAGGTAGTCAGAGAGCATAGGTAGTCAGAGAGCATAGGTAGGCAGAGAGCATAGGTAGGCAGAGAGCATAGACATATATAGGCAGAGATCATAGGTAGGCAGAGAGCATAGATAGGCAGAAAGCATAGGTAGGGAGAGAGCATAGATATAGAGCATATGTAGGCAGAGAGCATAGGTAGAGAATATAGGTAGGGAGAGAGCATAGATAGGCAGAAAGCATAGGTAGGGAGAGAGCATAGATAGAGAACATAGGTAGGCAGAGATCATAGATATAGAGCATAGATAGGCAGAGAGCATAGGTAGGCAGAGAGCATACCTAGGCACAGAGTATAGGTAGATAGACAGAGAGCATAGGCTGGCAGAGAGCATAGGCAGATAGGCAGAGAGCACAGGCAGAGAGCATAGGTAGGCAGAGAGTATAGGTAGAGAATATAGGTAGGGAGAGAGCATAGATAGGCAGAGAGCATAGATAGAGAGCATAGATATAGAGCATAAGTAGGCAGAAAGCATAGGTAGGCAGAGAGCATAGACTTATAGGCAGAGATCATAGGTAGTCAGAGAGCATAGATATAGAGCATAGGTAGGCAGAGAGCATAGGTAGAGAATATAGGTAGGGAGAGAGCATAGATAGGCAGAGAGCATAGGTAGAGAATATAGGTAGGGAGAGAGCATAGATAGGCAGAGAGCATAGGTAGAGAATATAGGTAGGCAGAGAGCATAGATAGGCAGAGAGCATAGATAGGCAGAAAGCATAGATAGGCAGAGAGCATAGGTAGAGAGTATAGGTAGGCAGAGAGCATAGGTAGATAGGCAGAGAGCATAGGTAGGGAGAGAGCATAGGTAGATAGGTAGAGAGCATAGGTAGGCAGAAAGCATAGGTAGGGAGAGAGCATAGATAGGCAGAGAGCATAGATAGGCAGAGAGCATAGATAGGCAGAAAGCATAGATAGGCAGAGAGCATAGATAGGCAGAGAGCATAGATAGGGAATATAGGTAGGGAGAGAGCATAGATAGGCAGAGAGCATAGATAGGCAGAGAGCATAGGTAGGCAGAGAGCATAGGTAGGCAGAAAGCATAGGTAGGGTGAGAGCATAGATAGAGAGCATAGGTAGACAGAGAGCATAGATAGGAAGAGAGCATAGACATATATAGGCAGAGATAATAGGTAGGCAGAGAGCATAGATATAGAGCATAGATAGGCAGAGAGCATAGACATATATAGGCAGAGAGTATAGGTAGGCCATGGCAGGAGCTGTGACATTTCATCCATATTACATGGCGGGAGCTCTGATATTACCTCCATATTACATGGCGGGAGGTCTGACTGTACGTCCATATTACATGGCGGGAGGTCTGACATTACGTCCATATTACATGGCGGGAGCTCTGACATTACGTCCACATTACATGGTGTGAGGTCTGACATTACGCCCATATTACATGGCGGGACTCAGACATTACGTCCATATTACATGGCGGGACTCAGACATTACGTCCATATTACATGGCGGGAGCTCTGATATTACGTCCATATTACATGGCGGGACTCAGACATTTCGTCCATATTACATGGCGGGAGCTCTGACATTACGTCCATATTACATGGCGGGGCTCTGACATTATGTCCATATTACATGGCGGGAGCTCTGACATTATGTCCATATTACATGGCGGGAGCTCTGACATTATGTCCATATTACATGGCGGGAGCTCTGACATTACCTCCATATTACATGGCGGGAGCTCTGACATTACCTCCATATTACATGGCAGGCGGTCTGACTCTACGTCCATATTTCATGGCGGGAGCTCTGACATTACGTCCATTTTACATGGCTGACATTATGTCCATATTACGTGGCAGGAGCTCTGATATTACCTCCATATTACATGGCGGGAGCTCTGACATTACCTCCATATTACATGGCGGGAGCTCTGACATTACGTCCATATTACATGGCGGGGCTCTGACATTACGTCCATTTTACATGGCGGGAGCTCTGACATTACGTCCATATTACATGGCTGACATTATGTCCATATTACGTGGCAGGAGCTCTGATATTACCTCCATATTACATGGCGGGAGCTCTGACATTACCTCCATATTACATGGCGGGAGGTCTGACATTACATCCATATTACATGGCGGGAGCTCTGACATTACGTCCATATTACATGGCGGGGCTCTGATATTATGTCCATATTACATGGCGACAGCTCTGACATTACGTCCATATTACATGGCGGGAGCTCTGACATTACCTCCATATTACATGGTGGCAGCTTTGACATTACGTCCATATTACATGGCGGGAGGTCTGACTTTACGTCTATATTACATGGCGGGAGCTCTGACATTACCTCCATATTACATGGCGGGAGCTCTGACATTACCTCCATATTACATGGCAGGCGGTCTGACACTACGTCCATATTACATGGCGGGAGCTCTGACATTACGTCCATATTACATGGCTGACATTATGTCCATATTACGTGGCAGGAGCTCTGATATTACCTCCATATTACATAGCGGGAGCTCTAACATTACCTCAATATTACATGGTGACAGCTCTGACATTACGTCCATGTTGCATGGCGGGAGCTCTGACATTACCTCCATATTACATGGCGGGAGCTCTGACATTACGTCCATTTTACATGGCGGGAGCTCTGACATTACGTCCATATTACATGGCGGGAGCTCTGACATTACGTCCATATTACATGGCGGGGCTCTGACATTATGTCCATATAACATGGCGGGAGCTCTGACATTATGTCCATATTACATGGCGGGAGCTCTGACATTACCTCCATATTACATGGTGGCAGCTTTGACATTACGTCCATATTACATGGCGGGAGGTCTGACTTTACGTCCATATTACATGGCGGGAGCTCTGACATTACGTCCATATTACATGGCGGGAGCTCTGACATTACCTCCATATTACATGGTGGGAGCTCTGACATTACCTCCATATTACATGGCAGGCGGTCTGACACTACGTCCATATTACATGGCGGGAGCTCTGACATTACGTCCATATTACATGGCTGACATTATGTCCACATTACGTGGCAGGAGCTCTGATATTACCTCCATATTACATGGCGGGAGCTCTGACATTACCTCCATATTACATGGCGGGAGCTCTGACATTACGTCCATATTACATGGCGGGACTCAGACATTACGTCCACATTACATGGCGGGAGGTTTGACATTACGTCCACATTACATGGCGGGAGGTCTGACATTACGTCCACATTACATGGCGGGAGCTCTGACATTACGTCCACAGTACATGGCGGGAGCTCTGACATTACGTCCACAGTACATGGCGGGAGCTCTGACATTACGTCCACATTACATGGCGAGAACTCTGACATTACGTCCATATTACATGGCGGGAGGTCTGACATTACGTCCATATTACATGGCGGGAGCTCTGACATTACGTCCATATTACATGGCGGGAGCTCTGACACTACGTCCATGTTACATGGCGGGAGCTCTGACATTACATCCATGTTACATGGCGGGAGCTCGACATTACGTCCATAGTACATGGCGGGAGCTCTGACACTACGTCCATAGTACATGGCGGGAGGTCTGACATTACGTCCATAGTACATGGCGGGAGCTCTGACATTACGTCCATATTACATGGCGAGAGCTCTGACACTACGTCCATAGTACATGGCGGGAGATCTGACACTACGTTCATGTTACATGGCGGGAGGTCTGACATTACGTCCATAGTACATGGCGGGAGCTCTGACACTACGTCCATGTTACATGGCGGGGCTCTGACGGACACTACGTCCATGTTACATGGCGGGAGCTCTGACATTACGTCCATGTTACATGGCGGGAGCTCTGACATTACGTCCATGTTACATGGCGGGAGCTCTGACATTACGTCCATGTTACATGGCGGGAGATCTGACACTACGTCCATGTTACATGGCGGGAGGTCTGACATTACGTCCATAGTACATGGCGGGAGCTCTGACACTACGTCCATGTTACATGGCGGGGCTCTGACGGACACTACGTCCATGTTACATGGCGGGAGCTCTGACATTACGTCCATGTTACATGGCGGGAGCTCTGACATGACGTCCATGTTACATGGCGGGAGCTCTGACATGACGTCCATGTTACATGGCGGGAGCTCTGACATTACGTGCATATTACATGGCGGGAGCTCTGACATTACGTCCATATTACATGGCGGGCGGTCTGACACTACGTCCATATTACATGGCGCGAGCTCTGACATTACGTCCATATTACATGGCGGGAGCTCTGACATTACGTCCATATTACATGGCGGGAGGTCTGACATTACGTGCATATTACATGGCGGGAGCTCTGACATTACGTGCATATTACATGGCGGGAGCTCTGACATTACGTCCACATTACATGGCGGGCGGTCTGACACTACGTCCATATTACATGGCGGGAGCTCTGACATTACGTCTATATTACATGGCGGGGCTCTGACATTATGTCCATATTACATGGCGGGAGCTCTGACATTACCTCCATATTACATGGCGGGAGCTCTGACATTACGTCCATATTACATGGCGGGACTCAGACATTACATCCATATTACATGGCGGGAGCTCTGACATTACGTCCATATTACATGGCGGGGCTCTAATATTATGTCCATATTACATGGCGGCAGCTCTGACATTACGTCCATATTACATGGCGGGAGCTCTGACATTACCTCCATATTACATGGTGGCAGCTTTGACATTACGTCCATATTACATGGCGGGAGGTCTGACTTTACGTCTATATTACATGGCGGGAGCTCTGACATTACCTCCATATTACATGGCGGGAGCTCTGACATTACCTCCATATTACATGGCAGGCGGTCTGACACTACGTCCATATTACATGGCGGGAGCTCTGACATTACGTCCATATTACATGGCAGACATTATGTCCATATTACATGGCAGGAGCTCTGATATTACCTCCATATTACATGGCGGGAGCTCTAACATTACCTCAATATTACATGGTGACAGCTCTGACATTACGTCCATATTACATGGCGGGGCTCTGACATTATGTCCATATAACATGGCGGGAGCTCTGACATTACGTCCATATTACATGGCGGGAGCTCTGACATTACCTCCATATTACATGGTGGCAGCTTTGACATTACGTCCATATTACATGGCGGGAGGTCTGACTTTACGTCCATATTACATGGCGGGAGCTCTGACATTACCTCCATATTACATGGCGGGAGCTCTGACATTACCTCCATATTACATGGTGGGAGCTCTGACATTACCTCCATATTACATGGCAGGCGGTCTGACACTACGTCCATATTACATGGCGGGAGCTCTGACATTACGTCCATATTACATGGCTGACATTATGTCCACATTACGTGGCAGGAGCTCTGATATTACCTCCATATTACATGGCGGGAGCTCTGACATTACGTCCATATTACATGGCGGGACTCAGACATTACGTCCATATTACATGGCGGGAGCTCTGACATTACGTCCATATTACATGGCGGGGCTCTGATATTATGTCCATATTACATGGCGGGAGCTCTGACATTACGTCCATATTACATGGTGGGAGGTCTGACTTTACGTCTATATTACATGGCGGGAGCTCTGACATTACCTCCATATTACATGGCGGGAGCTCTGACATTACCTCCATATTACATGGCAGGCGGTCTGACACTACGTCCATATTACATGGCGGGAGCTCTGACATTACGTCCATATTACATGGCTGACATTATGTCCATATTACGTGGCAGGAGCTCTGATATTACCTCCATATTACATGGCGGGAGCTCTAACATTACCTCAATATTACATGGTGACAGCTCTGACATTACGTCCATGTTGCATGGCGGGAGCTCTGACATTACCTCCATATTACATGGCGGGAGCTCTGACATTACGTCCATTTTACATGGCGGGAGCTCTGACATTACGTCCATATTACATGGCGGGAGCTCTGACATTACGTCCATATTACATGGCGGGGCTCTGACATTATGTCCATATAACATGGCGGGAGCTCTGACATTATGTCCATATTACATGGCGGGAGCTCTGACATTACCTCCATATTACATGGTGGCAGCTTTGACATTACGTCCATATTACATGGCGGGAGGTCTGACTTTACGTCCATATTACATGGCGGGAGCTCTGACATTACGTCCATATTACATGGCGGGAGCTCTGACATTACCTCCATATTACATGGTGGGAGCTCTGACATTACCTCCATATTACATGGCAGGCGGTCTGACACTACGTCCATATTACATGGCGGGAGCTCTGACATTACGTCCATATTACATGGCTGACATTATGTCCACATTACGTGGCAGGAGCTCTGATATTACCTCCATATTACATGGCGGGAGCTCTGACATTACCTCCATATTACATGGCGGGAGCTCTGACATTACGTCCATATTACATGGCGGGAGCTCTGACATTACGTCCACATTACATGGCGGGAGGTCTGACATTACGTCCACATTACATGGCGGGAGGTCTGACATTACGTCCACATTACATGGCGGGAGCTCTGACATTACGTCCACAGTACATGGCGGGAGCTCTGACATTACGTCCACAGTACATGGCGGGAGCTCTGACATTACGTCCACATTACATGGCGAGAACTCTGACATTACGTCCATATTACATGGCGGGAGGTCTGACATTACGTCCATATTACATGGCGGGAGCTCTGACATTACGTCCATATTACATGGCGGGAGCTCTGACACTACGTCCATGTTACATGGCGGGAGCTCTGACATTACATCCATGTTACATGGCGGGAGCTCGACATTACGTCCATAGTACATGGCGGGAGCTCTGACACTACATCCATAGTACATGGCGGGAGGTCTGACATTACGTCCATAGTACATGGCGGGAGCTCTGACATTACGTCCATATTACATGGCGAGAGCTCTGACACTACGTCCATAGTACATGGCGGGAGATCTGACACTACGTCCATGTTACATGGCGGGAGGTCTGACATTACGTCCATAGTACATGGCGGGAGCTCTGACACTACGTCCATGTTACATGGCGGGGCTCTGACGGACACTACGTCCATGTTACATGGCGGGAGCTCTGACATTACGTCCATGTTACATGGCGGGAGCTCTGACATTACGTCCATGTTACATGGCGGGAGCTCTGACATTACGTCCATGTTACATGGCGGGAGATCTGACACTACGTCCATGTTACATGGCGGGAGGTCTGACATTACGTCCATAGTACATGGCGGGAGCTCTGACACTACGTCCATGTTACATGGCGGGGCTCTGACGGACACTACGTCCATGTTACATGGCGGGAGCTCTGACATTACGTCCATGTTACATGGCGGGAGCTCTGACATGACGTCCATGTTACATGGCGGGAGCTCTGACATTACGTCCATGTTACATGGCGGGAGCTCTGACATGACGTCCATGTTACATGGCGGGAGCTCTGACATTACGTGCATATTACATGGCGGGAGGTCTGACATTACGTCCATATTACATGGCGGGCGGTCTGACACTACGTCCATATTACATGGCGCGAGCTCTGACATTACGTCCATATTACATGGCGGGAGCTCTGACATTACGTCCATATTACATGGCGGGAGCTCTGACATTACGTGCATATTACATGGCGGGAGCTCTGACATTACGTGCATATTACATGGCGGGAGCTCTGACATTACGTCCACATTACATGGCGGGCGGTCTGACACTACGTCCATATTACATGGCGGGGGCTCTGACATTACGTCTATATTACATGGCGGGGCTCTGACATTACGTCCATATTACATGGCGGGAGCTCTGACATTACGTCCATATTACATGGCGGGAGCTCTGACATTACGTCCATATTACATGGCGGGAGCTCTGACATTACGTCCATATTACATGGCGGGAGCTCTGACACTACGTCCATGTTACATGGCGGGAGGTCTGACATTACGTCCATAGTACATGGCGGGAGCTCTGACACTACGTCCATGTTACATGGCGGGGCTCTGACGGACACTACGTCCATGTTACATGGCGGGAGCTCTGACATTACGTCCATGTTACATGGCGGGAGCTCTGACATTACGTCCATGTTACATGGCGGGAGCTCTGACATTACGTCCATGTTACATGGCGGGAGATCTGACACTACGTCCATGTTACATGGCGGGAGGTCTGACATTACGTCCATAGTACATGGCGGGAGCTCTGACACTACGTCCATGTTACATGGCGGGGCTCTGACGGACACTACGTCCATGTTACATGGCGGGAGCTCTGACATTACGTCCATGTTACATGGCGGGAGCTCTGACATGACGTCCATGTTACATGGCGGGAGCTCTGACATGACGTCCATGTTACATGGCGGGAGCTCTGACATTACGTGCATATTACATGGCGGGAGGTCTGACATTACGTCCATATTACATGGCGGGCGGTCTGACACTACGTCCATATTACATGGCGCGAGCTCTGACATTACGTCCATATTACATGGCGGGAGCTCTGACATTACGTCCATATTACATGGCGGGAGGTCTGACATTACGTGCATATTACATGGCGGGAGCTCTGACATTACGTGCATATTACATGGCGGGAGCTCTGACATTACGTCCACATTACAATGGCGGGCGGTCTGACACTACGTCCATATTACATGGCGGGAGCTCTGACATTACGTCTATATTACATGGCGGGGCTCTGACATTATGTCCATATTACATGGCGGGAGCTCTGACATTACCTCCATATTACATGGCGGGAGCTCTGACATTACGTCCATATTACATGGCGGGACTCAGACATTACATCCATATTACATGGCGGGAGCTCTGACATTACGTCCATATTACATGGCGGGGCTCTGATATTATGTCCATATTACATGGCGGCAGCTCTGACATTACGTCCATATTACATGGCGGGAGCTCTGACATTACCTCCATATTACATGGTGGCAGCTTTGACATTACGTCCATATTACATGGCGGGAGGTCTGACTTTACGTCTATATTACATGGCGGGAGCTCTGACATTACCTCCATATTACATGGCGGGAGCTCTGACATTACCTCCATATTACATGGCAGGCGGTCTGACACTACGTCCATATTACATGGCGGGAGTTCTGACATTACGTCCATATTACATGGCAGACATTATGTCCATATTACGTGGCAGGAGCTCTGATATTACCTCCATATTACATGGCGGGAGCTCTAACATTACCTCAATATTACATGGTGACAGCTCTGACATTACGTCCATATTACATGGCGGGGCTCTGACATTATGTCCATATAACATGGCGGGAGCTCTGACATTACGTCCATATTACATGGCGGGAGCTCTGACATTACCTCCATATTACATGGTGGCAGCTTTGACATTACGTCCATATTACATGGCGGGAGGTCTGACTTTACGTCCATATTACATGGCGGGAGCTCTGACATTACCTCCATATTACATGGCGGGAGCTCTGACATTACCTCCATATTACATGGTGGGAGCTCTGACATTACCTCCATATTACATGGCAGGCGGTCTGACACTACGTCCATATTACATGGCGGGAGCTCTGACATTACGTCCATATTACATGGCTGACATTATGTCCACATTACGTGGCAGGAGCTCTGATATTACCTCCATATTACATGGCGGGAGCTCTGACATTACGTCCATATTACATGGCGGGACTCAGACATTACGTCCATATTACATGGCGGGAGCTCTGACATTACGTCCATATTACATGGCGGGGCTCTGATATTATGTCCATATTACATGGCGGGAGCTCTGACATTACGTCCATATTACATGGTGGGAGGTCTGACTTTACGTCTATATTACATGGCGGGAGCTCTGACATTACCTCCATATTACATGGCGGGAGCTCTGACATTACCTCCATATTACATGGCAGGCGGTCTGACACTACGTCCATATTACATGGCGGGAGCTCTGACATTACGTCCATATTACATG
Organism: Taudactylus pleione; assembly: GCA_031769625.1. Lineage (NCBI taxonomy): Eukaryota > Metazoa > Chordata > Amphibia > Anura > Myobatrachidae > Taudactylus > Taudactylus pleione. The sequence continues at coordinate 916,495 of JAUIMM010001977.1, read as the reverse complement.
GCTGACATTATGTCCATATTACGTGGCAGGAGCTCTGATATTACCTCCATATTACATGGCGGGAGCTCTAACATTACCTCAATATTACATGGTGACAGCTCTGACATTACGTCCATGTTGCATGGCGGGAGCTCTGACATTACCTCCATATTACATGGCGGGAGCTCTGACATTACGTCCATTTTACATGGCGGGAGCTCTGACATTACGTCCATATTACATGGCGGGAGCTCTGACATTACGTCCATATTACATGGCGGGGCTCTGACATTATGTCCATATAACATGGCGGGAGCTCTGACATTATGTCCATATAACATGGCGGGAGCTCTGACATTATGTCCATATTACATGGCGGGAGCTCTGACATTACCTCCATATTACATGGTGGCAGCTTTGACATTACGTCCATATTACATGGCGGGAGGTCTGACTTTACGTCCATATTACATGGCGGGAGCTCTGACATTACGTCCATATTACATGGCGGGAGCTCTGACATTACCTCCATATTACATGGTGGGAGCTCTGACATTACCTCCATATTACATGGCAGGCGGTCTGACACTACGTCCATATTACATGGCGGGAGCTCTGACATTACGTCCATATTACATGGCTGACATTATGTCCACATTACGTGGCAGGAGCTCTGATATTACCTCCATATTACATGGCGGGAGCTCTGACATTACCTCCATATTACATGGCGGGAGCTCTGACATTACGTCCATATTACATGGCGGGACTCAGACATTACGTCCACATTACATGGCGGGAGGTCTGACATTACGTCCACATTACATGGCGGGAGGTCTGACATTACGTCCACATTACATGGCGGGAGCTCTGACATTACGTCCACAGTACATGGCGGGAGCTCTGACATTACGTCCACAGTACATGGCGGGAGCTCTGACATTACGTCCACATCACATGGCGAGAACTCTGACATTACGTCCATATTACATGGCGGGAGGTCTGACATTACGTCCATATTACATGGCGGGAGCTCTGACATTACGTCCATATTACATGGCGGGAGCTCTGACACTACGTCCATGTTACATGGCGGGAGCTCTGACATTACATCCATGTTACATGGCGGGAGCTCGACATTACGTCCATAGTACATGGCGGGAGCTCTGACACTACGTCCATAGTACATGGCGGGAGGTCTGACATTACGTCCATAGTACATGGCGGGAGCTCTGACATTACGTCCATATTACATGGCGAGAGCTCTGACACTACGTCCATAGTACATGGCGGGAGATCTGACACTACGTCCATGTTACATGGCGGGAGGTCTGACATTACGTCCATAGTACATGGCGGGAGCTCTGACACTACGTCCATGTTACATGGCGGGGCTCTGACGGACACTACGTCCATGTTACATGGCGGGAGCTCTGACATTACGTCCATGTTACATGGCGGGAGCTCTGACATTACGTCCATGTTACATGGCGGGAGCTCTGACATTACGTCCATGTTACATGGCGGGAGATCTGACACTACGTCCATGTTACATGGCGGGAGGTCTGACATTACGTCCATAGTACATGGCGGGAGCTCTGACACTACGTCCATGTTACATGGCGGGGCTCTGACGGACACTACGTCCATGTTACATGGCGGGAGCTCTGACATTACGTCCATGTTACATGGCGGGAGCTCTGACATGACGTCCATGTTACATGGCGGGAGCTCTGACATTACGTCCATGTTACATGGCGGGAGCTCTGACATGACGTCCATGTTACATGGCGGGAGCTCTGACATTACGTGCATATTACATGGCGGGAGGTCTGACATTACGTCCATATTACATGGCGGGCGGTCTGACACTACGTCCATATTACATGGCGCGAGCTCTGACATTACGTCCATATTACATGGCGGGAGCTCTGACATTACGTCCATATTACATGGCGGGAGCTCTGACATTACGTGCATATTACATGGCGGGAGCTCTGACATTACGTGCATATTACATGGCGGGAGCTCTGACATTACGTCCACATTACATGGCGGGCGGTCTGACACTACGTCCATATTACATGGCGGGAGCTCTGACATTACGTCTATATTACATGGCGGGGCTCTGACATTATGTCCATATTACATGGCGGGAGCTCTGACATTACATCCATATTACATGGTGGGAGCTCTGACATTACGTCCATATTACATGGCGGGAGCTCTGACATTACGTCCATATTACATGGCGGGAGCTCTGACATTATGTCCATATTACATGGCGGGAGCTCTGACATTATGTCCATATTACATGGCGGGAGCTCTGACATTATGTCCATATTACATGGCGGGAGCTCTGACATTACCTCCATATTATATGGTGGCAGCTTTGACATTACGTCCATATTACATGGCGGGAGGTCTTACTTTACGTCCATATTACATGGCGGGAGCTCTGACATTACCTCCATATTACATGGCGGGAGCTCTGACATTACCTCCATATTACATGGCAGGCGGTCTGACACTACGTCCATATTACATGGCGGGAGCTCTGACATTACGTCCATATTACATGGCTGACATTATGTCCATATTACGTGGCAGGAGCTCTGATATTACCTCCATATTACATGGCGGGAGCTCTGACATTACCTCCATATTACATGGCGGGAGCTCTGACATTACATCCATATTACATGGCGGGACTCAGACATTACATCCATATTACATGGCGGGAGCTCTGACATTACGTCCATATTACATGGCGGGGCTCTGATATTATGTCCATATTACATGGCGGCAGCTCTGACATTACGTCCATATTACATGGCGGGAGCTCTGACATTACCTCCATATTACATGGTGGCAGCTTTGACATTACGTCCATATTACATGGCGGGAGGTCTGACTTTACGTCTATATTACATGGCGGGAGCTCTGACATTACCTCCATATTACATGGCGGGAGCTCTGACATTACCTCCATATTACATGGCAGGCGGTCTGACACTACGTCCATATTACATGGCGGGAGCTCTGACATTACGTCCATATTACATGGCAGACATTATGTCCATATTACGTGGCAGGAGCTCTGATATTACCTCCATATTACATGGCGGGAGCTCTAACATTACCTCAATATTACATGGTGACAGCTCTGACATTACGTCCATATTACATGGCGGGGCTCTGACATTATGTCCATATAACATGGCGGGAGCTCTGACATTACGTCCATATTACATGGCGGGAGCTCTGACATTACCTCCATATTACATGGTGGCAGCTTTGACATTACGTCCATATTACATGGCGGGAGGTCTGACTTTACGTCCATATTACATGGCGGGAGCTCTGACATTACCTCCATATTACATGGCGGGAGCTCTGACATTACCTCCATATTACATGGTGGGAGCTCTGACATTACCTCCATATTACATGGCAGGCGGTCTGACACTACGTCCATATTACATGGCGGGAGCTCTGACATTACGTCCATATTACATGGCTGACATTATGTCCACATTACGTGGCAGGAGCTCTGATATTACCTCCATATTACATGGCGGGAGCTCTGACATTACGTCCATATTACATGGCGGGACTCAGACATTACGTCCATATTACATGGCGGGAGCTGTGACATTACGTCCATATTACATGGCGGGGCTCTGATATTATGTCCATATTACATGGCGGGAGCTCTGACATTACGTCCATATTACATGGCGGGAGGTCTGACTTTACGTCTATATTACATGGCGGGAGCTCTGACATTACCTCCATATTACATGGCGGGAGCTCTGACATTACCTCCATATTACATGGCAGGCGGTCTGACACTACGTTCATATTACATGGCGGGAGCTCTGACATTACGTCCATATTACATGGCTGACATTATGTCCATATTACGTGGCAGGAGCTCTGATATTACCTCCATATTACATGGCGGGAGCTCTAACATTACCTCAATATTACATGGTGACAGCTCTGACATTACGTCCATGTTGCATGGCGGGAGCTCTGACATTACCTCCATATTACATGGCGGGAGCTCTGACATTACGTCCATTTTACATGGCGGGAGCTCTGACATTACGTCCATATTACATGGCGGGAGCTCTGACATTACGTCCATATTACATGGCGGGGCTCTGACATTATGTCCATATAACATGGCGGGAGCTCTGACATTATGTCCATATTACATGGCGGGAGCTCTGACATTACCTCCATATTACATGGTGGCAGCTTTGACATTACGTCCATATTACATGGCGGGAGGTCTGACTTTACGTCCATATTACATGGCGGGAGCTCTGACATTACGTCCATATTACATGGCGGGAGCTCTGACATTACCTCCATATTACATGGTGGGAGCTCTGACATTACCTCCATATTACATGGCAGGCGGTCTGACACTACGTCCATATTACATGGCGGGAGCTCTGACATTACGTCCATATTACATGGCTGACATTATGTCCACATTACGTGGCAGGAGCTCTGATATTACCTCCATATTACATAGCGGGAGCTCTGACATTACCTCCATATTACATGGCGGGAGCTCTGACATTACGTCCATATTACATGGCGGGACTCAGACATTACGTCCACATTACATGGCGGGAGGTCTGACATTACGTCCACATTACATGGCGGGAGGTCTGACATTACGTCCACATTACATGGCGGGAGCTCTGACATTACGTCCACAGTACATGGCGGGAGCTCTGACATTACGTCCACAGTACATGGCGGGAGCTCTGACATTACGTCCACATTACATGGCGAGAACTCTGACATTACGTCCATATTAGATGGCGGGAGGTCTGACATTACGTCCATATTACATGGCGGGAGCTCTGACATTACGTCCATGTTACATGGCGGGAGCTCTGACACTACGTCCATGTTACATGGCGGGAGCTCTGACATTACATCCATGTTACATGGCGGGAGCTCGACATTACGTCCATAGTACATGGCGGGAGCTCTGACACTACGTCCATAGTACATGGCGGGAGGTCTGACATTACGTCCATAGTACATGGCGGGAGCTCTGACACTACGTCCATATTACATGGCGAGAGCTCTGACACTACGTCCATAGTACATGGCGGGAGATCTGACACTACGTCCATGTTACATGGCGGGAGGTCTGACATTACGTCCATAGTACATGGCGGGAGCTCTGACACTACGTCCATGTTACATGGCGGGGCTCTGACGGACACTACGTCCATGTTACATGGCGGGAGCTCTGACATTACGTCCATGTTACATGGCGGGAGCTCTGACATTACGTCCATGTTACATGGCGGGAGCTCTGACATTACGTCCATGTTACATGGCGGGAGATCTGACACTAAGTCCATGTTACATGGCGGGAGGTCTGACATTACGTCCATAGTACATGGCGGGAGCTCTGACACTACGTCCATGTTACATGGCGGGGCTCTGACGGACACTACGTCCATGTTACATGGCGGGAGCTCTGACATTACGTCCATGTTACATGGCGGGAGCTCTGACATGACGTCCATGTTACATGGTGGGAGCTCTGACATGACGTCCATGTTACATGGCGGGAGCTCTGACATTACGTCCATGTTACATGGCGGGAGCTCTGACATTACGTGCATATTACATGGCGGGAGGTCTGACATTACGTCCATATTACATGGCGGGCGGTCTGACACTACGTCCATATTACATGGCGCGAGCTCTGACATTACGTCCATATTACATGGCGGGAGCTCTGACATTACGTCCATATTACATGGCGGGAGCTCTGACATTACGTGCATATTACATGGCGGGAGCTCTGACATTACGTGCATATTACATGGCGGGAGCTCTGACATTACGTCCACATTACATGACGGGCGGTCTGACACTACGTCCATATTACATGGCGGGAGCTCTGACATTACGTCTATATTACATGGCGGGGCTCTGACATTACGTCCATATTACATGGCGGGAGCTCTGACATTACGTCCATATTACATGGCGGGAGCTCTGACATTACGTCCATATTACATGGCGGGAGCTCTGACATTACGTCCATATTACATGGCGGGAGCTCTGACATTACGTCCATATTACATGGCGGGGCTCTGACATTATGTCCATATTACATGGCGGGAGCTCTGACATTATGTCCATATTACATGGCGGGAGCTCTGACATTACCTCCATATTATATGGTGGCAGCTTTGACATTACGTCCATATTACATGGCGGGAGGTCTGACTTTACGTCCATATTACATGGCGGGAGCTCTGACATTACCTCCATATTACATGGCGGGAGCTCTGACATTACCTCCATATTACATGGCAGGCGGTCTGACACTACGTCCATATTACATGGCGGGAGCGCTGACATTACGTCCATATTACATGGCTGACATTATGTCCATATTACGTGGCAGGAGCTCTGATATTACCTCCATATTACATGGCGGGAGCTCTGACATTACCTCCATATTACATGGCGGGAGCTCTGACATTACGTCCATATTACATGGCGGGACTCAGACATTACATCCATATTACATGGCGGGAGCTCTGACATTACGTCCATATTACATGGCGGGGCTCTGATATTATGTCCATATTACATGGCGGCAGCTCTGACATTACGTCCATATTACATGGCGGGAGCTCTGACATTACCTCCATATTACATGGTGGCAGCTTTGACATTACGTCCATATTACATGGCGGGAGGTCTGACTTTACGTCTATATTACATGGCGGGAGCTCTGACATTACCTCCATATTACATGGCGGGAGCTCTGACATTACCTCCATATTACATGGCAGGCGGTCTGACACTACGTCCATATTACATGGCGGGAGCTCTGACATTACGTCCATATTACATGGCAGACATTATGTCCATATTACGTGGCAGGAGCTCTGATATTACCTCCATATTACATGGCGGGAGCTCTAACATTACCTCAATATTACATGGTGACAGCTCTGACATTACGTCCATATTACATGGCGGGAGCTCTGACATTACGTCCATATTACATGGCGGGACTCAGACATTACGTCCATATTACATGGCGGGAGCTCTGACATTACGTCCATATTACATGGCGGGGCTCTGACATTACGTCCATATTACATGGCGGGAGCTCTGACATTACGTCCATATTACATGGCGGGAGCTCTGACATTACCTCCATATTACATGGTGGCAGCTCTGACATTACCTCCATATTACATGGTGGCAGCTTTGACATTACGTCCATATTACATGGCGGGAGGTCTGACTTTACGTCTATATTACATGGCGGGAGCTCTGACATTACGTCCATATTACATGGCGGGAGCTCTGACATTACCTCCATATTACATGGCGGGAGCTCTGACATTACCTCCATATTACATGGCAGGCGGTCTGACACTACGTCCATATTACATGGCGGGAGCTCTGACATTACGTCCATATTACATGGCTGACATTATGTCCATATTACGTGGCAGGAGCTCTAACATTACCTCAATATTACATGGTGGCAGCTCTGACATTACGTCCATGTTGCATGGCGGGGCTCTGACATTACGTCCATATTACATGGCGAGAGCTCTAACATTACCTCCATATTACATGGCGGGAGGTCTGACATTACCTCCATATTACATGGCGGGAGGTCTGACATTACGTCCATAGTACATTGCGGGAGCTCTGACACTACGTCCATATTACATGGCGGGAGGTCTGACACTACCTCCATATTACATGGCGGGAGGTCTGACACTACGTCCATATTACATGACGGGAGCTCTGACATTACCTCCATATTACATGGCGGGAGCTCTGACTTTACCTCCATATTACATGGCGAGAGCTCTGACATTACCTCCATATTACATGGCGAGAGCTCTGACATTACCTCCATATTGCATGGCGGGAGCTCTGACATTACGTCCATATTACATGGCGGGAGCTCTGACATTACCTCCATATTGCATGGCGGGGCTCTGACACTACGTCCATATTACATGGCGGGCGGTCTGACACTACGTCCATATTACATGGCGGGCGGTCTGACACTACGTCCATATTACATGGCGGGCGGTCTGACACTACGTCCATATTACATGGCGGGAGGTCTGACATTACGTCCATATTACATGGCGGGGCTCTGACATTACGTCCATATTACATGGCGGGAGCTCTGACATTACGTCCATATTACATGGCGGGAGCTCTGACACTACGTCCATATTACATGGCGGGAGCTCTGACACTACGTCCATATTACATGGCGGGCGGTCTGACACTACGTCCATATTACATGGCGCGAGCTCTGACATTACGTCCATATTACATGGCGGGAGCTCTGATATTACGTCCATATTACATGGCGGGAGCTCTGACATTACGTGCATATTACATGGCGGGAGCTCTGACATTACGTGCATATTACATGGCGGGAGGTCTGACATTACGTCCAGATTACATGGCGGGCGGTCTGACACTACGTCCATATTACATGGCGGGAGCTCTGACATAACGTCCATATTACATGGCGGGGCTCTGACATTACGTCCATTTTACATGGCGAGAGCTCTGACATTACGCCCATATTACATGGTGGCAGCTCTGACATTACGTCCATGTTGCATGGCGGGGCTCTGACATTACGTCCATATTGCATGGCGGGGCTCTGACATTACGTCCACATTGCATGGCGGGAGGTCTGACATTACGTCCACATAACATGGCGAGAGCTCTGACACTACGTCCACAGTACATGGCGGGAGGTCTGACATTACGTCCACATTACATGGCGGGAGGTCTGACATTACGTCCACATTACATGGCGGGAGCTCTGACATTACGTCCACAGTACATGGCGGGAGCTCTGACATTACGTCCACAGTACATGGCGGGAGCTCTGACATTACGTCCACATTACATGGCGGGAGCTCTGACATTACGTCCACATTACATGGCGAGAACTCTGACATTACGTCCATATTACATGGCGGGAGGTCTGACATTACGTCCATATTACATGGCGGGAGCTCTGACATTACGTCCATATTACATGGCGGGAGCTCTGACATTACGTGCATATTACATGGCGGGAGCTCTGACATTACGTGCATATTACATGGCGGGAGCTCTGACATTACGTCCACATTACATGGCGGGCGGTCTGACACTACGTCCACATTACATGGCGGGAGCTCTGACATTACGTCTATATTACATGGCGGGGCTCTGACATTACGTCCATATTACATGGCGGGAGCTCTGACATTACGTCCATATTACATGGCGGGAGCTCTGACATTACGTCCATATTACATGGCGGGAGCTCTGACATTACGTCCATATTACATGGCGGGAGCTCTGACATTACGTCCATATTACATGGCGGGAGCTCTGACATTATGTCCATATTACATGGCGGGAGCTCTGACATTATGTCCATATTACATGGCGGGAGCTCTGACATTATGTCCATATTACATGGCGGGAGCTCTGACATTACCTCCATATTATATGGTGGCAGCTTTGACATTACGTCCATATTACATGGCGGGAGGTCTTACTTTACGTCCATATTACATGGCGGGAGCTCTGACATTACCTCCATATTACATGGCGGGAGCTCTGACATTACCTCCATATTACATGGCAGGCGGTCTGACACTACGTCCATATTACATGGCGGGAGCTCTGACATTACGTCCATATTACATGGCTGACATTATGTCCATATTACGTGGCAGGAGCTCTGATATTACCTCCATATTACATGGCGGGAGCTCTGACATTACCTCCATATTACATGGCGGGAGCTCTGACATTACATCCATATTACATGGCGGGACTCAGACATTACATCCATATTACATGGCGGGAGCTCTGACATTACGTCCATATTACATGGCGGGGCTCTGATATTATGTCCATATTACATGGCGGCAGCTCTGACATTACGTCCATATTACATGGCGGGAGCTCTGACATTACCTCCATATTACATGGTGGCAGCTTTGACATTACGTCCATATTACATGGCGGGAGGTCTGACTTTACGTCTATATTACATGGCGGGAGCTCTGACATTACCTCCATATTACATGGCGGGAGCTCTGACATTACCTCCATATTACATGGCAGGCGGTCTGACACTACGTCCATATTACATGGCGGGAGCTCTGACATTACGTCCATATTACATGGCAGACATTATGTCCATATTACGTGGCAGGAGCTCTGATATTACCTCCATATTACATGGCGGGAGCTCTAACATTACCTCAATATTACATGGTGACAGCTCTGACATTACGTCCATATTACATGGCGGGGCTCTGACATTATGTCCATATAACATGGCGGGAGCTCTGACATTACGTCCATATTACATGGCGGGAGCTCTGACATTACCTCCATATTACATGGTGGCAGCTTTGACATTACGTCCATATTACATGGCGGGAGGTCTGACTTTACGTCCATATTACATGGCGGGAGCTCTGACATTACCTCCATATTACATGGCGGGAGCTCTGACATTACCTCCATATTACATGGTGGGAGCTCTGACATTACCTCCATATTACATGGCAGGCGGTCTGACACTACGTCCATATTACATGGCGGGAGCTCTGACATTACGTCCATATTACATGGCTGACATTATGTCCACATTACGTGGCAGGAGCTCTGATATTACCTCCATATTACATGGCGGGAGCTCTGACATTACGTCCATATTACATGGCGGGACTCAGACATTACGTCCATATTACATGGCGGGAGCTGTGACATTACGTCCATATTACATGGCGGGGCTCTGATATTATGTCCATATTACATGGCGGGAGCTCTGACATTACGTCCATATTACATGGCGGGAGGTCTGACTTTACGTCTATATTACATGGCGGGAGCTCTGACATTACCTCCATTTTACATGGCGGGAGCTCTGACATTACCTCCATATTACATGGCAGGCGGTCTGACACTACGTCCATATTACATGGCGGGAGCTCTGACATTACGTCCATATTACATGGCTGACATTATGTCCATATTACGTGGCAGGAGCTCTGATATTACCTCCATATTACATGGCGGGAGCTCTAACATTACCTCAATATTACATGGTGACAGCTCTGACATTACGTCCATGTTGCATGGCGGGAGCTCTGACATTACCTCCATATTACATGGCGGGAGCTCTGACATTACGTCCATTTTACATGGCGGGAGCTCTGACATTACGTCCATATTACATGGCGGGAGCTCTGACATTACGTCCATATTACATGGCGGGGCTCTGACATTATGTCCATATAACATGGCGGGAGCTCTGACATTATGTCCATATTACATGGCGGGAGCTCTGACATTACCTCCATATTACATGGTGGCAGCTTTGACATTACGTCCATATTACATGGCGGGAGGTCTGACTTTACGTCCATATTACATGGCGGGAGCTCTGACATTACGTCCATATTACATGGCGGGAGCTCTGACATTACCTCCATATTACATGGTGGGAGCTCTGACATTACCTCCATATTACATGGCAGGCGGTCTGACACTACGTCCATATTACATGGCGGGAGCTCTGACATTACGTCCATATTACATGGCTGACATTATGTCCACATTACGTGGCAGGAGCTCTGATATTACCTCCATATTACATGGCGGGAGCTCTGACATTACCTCCATATTACATGGCGGGAGCTCTGACATTACGTCCATATTACATGGCGGGACTCAGACATTACGTCCACATTACATGGCGGGAGGTCTGACATTACGTCCACATTACATGGCGGGAGGTCTGACATTACGTCCACATTACATGTCGGGAGCTCTGACATTACGTCCACAGTACATGGCGAGAGCTCTGACATTACGTCCACAGTACATGGCGGGAGCTCTGACATTACGTCCACATTACATGGCGAGAACTCTGACATTACGTCCACATTAGATGGCGGGAGGTCTGACATTACGTCCATATTACATGGCGGGAGCTCTGACATTACGTCCATGTTACATGGCGGGAGCTCTGACACTACGTCCATGTTACATGGCGGGAGCTCTGACATTACATCCATGTTACATGGCGGGAGCTCGACATTACGTCCATAGTACATGGCGGGAGCTCTGACACTACGTCCATAGTACATGGCGGGAGGTCTGACATTACGTCCATAGTACATGGCGGGAGCTCTGACACTACGTCCATATTACATGGCGAGAGCTCTGACACTACGTCCATAGTACATGGCGGGAGATCTGACACTACGTCCATGTTACATGGCGGGAGGTCTGACATTACGTCCATAGTACATGGCGGGAGCTCTGACACTACGTCCATGTTACATGGCGGGGCTCTGACGGACACTACGTCCATGTTACATGGCGGGAGCTCTGACATTACGTCCATGTTACATGGCGGGAGCTCTGACATTACGTCCATGTTACATGGCGGGAGCTCTGACATTACATCCATGTTACATGGCGGGAGATCTGACACTAAGTCCATGTTACATGGCGGGAGGTCTGACATTACGTCCATAGTACATGGCGGGAGCTCTGACACTACGTCCATGTTACATGGCGGGGCTCTGACGGACACTACGTCCATGTTACATGGCGGGAGCTCTGACATTACGTCCATGTTACATGGCGGGAGCTCTGACATGACGTCCATGTTACATGGCGGGAGCTCTGACATGACGTCCATGTTACATGGCGGGAGCTCTGACATTACGTCCATGTTACATGGCGGGAGCTCTGACATGACGTCCATGTTACATGGCGGGAGCTCTGACATTACGTGCATATTACATGGCGGGAGGTCTGACATTACGTCCATATTACATGGCGGGCGGTCTGACACTACGTCCATATTACATGGCGCGAGCTCTGACATTACGTCCATATTACATGGCGGGAGCTCTGACATTACGTCCATATTACATGGCGGGAGCTCTGACATTACGTGCATATTACATGGCGGGAGCTCTGACATTACGTGCATATTACATGGCGGGAGCTCTGACATTACGTCCACATTACATGACGGGCGGTCTGACACTACGTCCATATTACATGGCGGGAGCTCTGACATTACGTCTATATTACATGGCGGGGCTCTGACATTACGTCCATATTACATGGCGGGAGCTCTGACATTACGTCCATATTACATGGCGGGAGCTCTGACATTACGTCCATATTACATGGCGGGAGCTCTGACATTACGTCCATATTACATGGCGGGAGCTCTGACATTACGTCCATATTACATGGCGGGGCTCTGACATTACGTCCATATTACATGGCGGGAGCTCTGACATTATGTCCATATTACATGGCGGGAGCTCTGACATTACCTCCATATTATATGGTGGCAGCTTTGACATTACGTCCATATTACATGGCGGGAGGTCTGACTTTACGTCCATATTACATGGCGGGAGCTCTGACATTACCTCCATATTACATGGCGGGAGCTCTGACATTACCTCCATATTACATGGCAGGCGGTCTGACACTACGTCCATATTACATGGCGGGAGCTCTGACATTACGTCCATATTACATGGCTGACATTATGTCCATATTACGTGGCAGGAGCTCTGATATTACCTCCATATTACATGGCGGGAGCTCTGACATTACCTCCATATTACATGGCGGGAGCTCTGACATTACGTCCATATTACATGGCGGGACTCAGACATTACATCCATATTACATGGCGGGAGCTCTGACATTACGTCCATATTACATGGCGGGGCTCTGATATTATGTCCATATTACATGGCGGCAGCTCTGACATTACGTCCATATTACATGGCGGGAGCTCTGACATTACCTCCATATTACATGGTGGCAGCTTTGACATTACGTCCATATTACATGGCGGGAGGTCTGACTTTACGTCTATATTACATGGCGGGAGCTCTGACATTACCTCCATATTACATGGCGGGAGCTCTGACATTACCTCCATATTACATGGCAGGCGGTCTGACACTACGTCCATATTACATGGCGGGAGCTCTGACATTACGTCCATATTACATGGCAGACATTATGTCCATATTACGTGGCAGGAGCTCTGATATTACCTCCATATTACATGGCGGGAGCTCTAACATTACCTCAATATTACATGGTGACAGCTCTGACATTACGTCCATATTACATGGCGGGGCTCTGACATTATGTCCATATAACATGGCGGGAGCTCTGACATTACGTCCATATTACATGGCGGGAGCTCTGACATTACCTCCATATTACATGGTGGCAGCTTTGACATTACGTCCATATTACATGGCGGGAGGTCTGACTTTACGTCCATATTACATGGCGGGAGCTCTGACATTACGTCCATATTACATGGCGGGAGCTCTGACATTACCTCCATATTACATGGTGGGAGCTCTGACATTACCTCCATATTACATGGCAGGCGGTCTGACACTACGTCCATATTACATGGCGGGAGCTCTGACATTACGTCCATATTACATGGCTGACATTATGTCCACATTACGTGGCAGGAGCTCTGATATTACCTCCATATTACATGGCGGGAGCTCTGACATTACGTCCATATTACATGGCGGGAGCTCTGACATTACGTCCATATTACATGGCGGGGCTCTGACATTACGTCCATATTACATGGCGGGAGCTCTGACATTACGTCCATATTACATGGCGGGAGCTCTGACATTACCTCCATATTACATGGTGGCAGCTCTGACATTACCTCCATATTACATGGTGGCAGCTTTGACATTACGTCCATATTACATGGCGGGAGGTCTGACTTTACGTCTATATTACATGGCGGGAGCTCTGACATTACGTCCATATTACATGGCGGGAGCTCTGACATTACCTCCATATTACATGGCGGGAGCTCTGACATTACCTCCATATTACATGGCAGGCGGTCTGACACTACGTCCATATTACATGGCAGGAGCTCTGACATTACGTCCATATTACATGGCTGACATTATGTCCATATTACGTGGCAGGAGCTCTAACATTACCTCAATATTACATGGTGGCAGCTCTGACATTACGTCCATGTTGCATGGCGGGGCTCTGACATTACGTCCATATTACATGGCGAGAGCTCTAACATTACCTCCATATTACATGGCGGGAGGTCTGACATTACCTCCATATTACATGGCGGGAGGTCTGACATTACGTCCATAGTACATTGCGGGAGCTCTGACACTACGTCCATATTACATGGCGGGAGGTCTGACACTACCTCCATATTACATGGCGGGAGGTCTGACACTACGTCCATATTACATGGCGGGAGCTCTGACATTACCTCCATATTACATGGCGGGAGCTCTGACTTTACCTCCATATTACATGGCGAGAGCTCTGACATTACCTCCATATTACATGGCGAGAGCTCTGACATTACCTCCATATTGCATGGCGGGAGCTCTGACATTACGTCCATATTACATGGCGGGAGCTCTGACATTACCTCCATATTGCATGGCGGGGCTCTGACACTACGTCCATATTACATGGCGGGCGGTCTGACACTACGTCCATATTACATGGCGGGCGGTCTGACACTACGTCCATATTACATGGCGGGCGGTCTGACACTACGTCCATATTACATGGCGGGAGGTCTGACATTACGTCCATATTACATGGCGGGGCTCTGACATTACGTCCATATTACATGGCGGGAGCTCTGACATTACGTCCATATTACATGGCGGGAGCTCTGACACTACGTCCATATTACATGGCGGGAGCTCTGACACTACGTCCATATTACATGGCGGGCGGTCTGACACTACGTCCATATTACATGGCGCGAGCTCTGACATTACGTCCATATTACATGGCGGGAGCTCTGACATTACGTGCATATTACATGGCGGGAGCTCTGACATTACGTGCATATTACATGGCGGGAGGTCTGACATTACGTCCACATTACATGGCGGGCGGTCTGACACTACGTCCATATTACATGGCGGGAGCTCTGACATAACGTCCATATTACATGGCGGGGCTCTGACATTACGTCCATTTTACATGGCGAGAGCTCTGACATTACGCCCACATTACATGGTGGCAGCTCTGACATTACGTCCATGTTGCATGGCGGGGCTCTGACATTACGTCCATATTGCATGGCGGGGCTCTGACATTACGTCCACATTGCATGGCGGGAGGTCTGACATTACGTCCACATAACATGGCGAGAGCTCTGACACTACGTCCACAGTACATGGCGGGAGGTCTGACATTACGTCCACATTACATGGCGGGAGGTCTGACATTACGTCCACATTACATGGCGGGAGCTCTGACATTACGTCCACATTACATGGCGGGAGCTCTGACATTACGTCCACAGTACATGGCGGGAGCTCTGACATTACGTCCACAGTACATGGCAGGAGCTCTGACATTACGTCCACATTACATGGCGAGAGCTCTGACATTACGTCCATATTACATGGCGGGAGGTCTGACATTACGTCCATATTACATGGCGGGAGCTCTGACACTACGTCCATATTACATGGCGGGAGCTCTGACACTACGTCCATGTTACATGGCGGGAGCTCTGACACTACATCCATGTTACATGGCGGGAGCTCGACATTACGTCCATAGTACATGGCGGAAGGTCTGACATTACGTCCATATTACATGGCGGGAGCTCTGACATTACGTCCATATTACATGGCGAGAGCTCTGACACTACGTCCATAGTACATGGCGGGAGATCTGACACTACGTCCATGTTACATGGCGGGAGGTCTGACATTACGTCCATAGTACATGGCGGGAGCTCTGACACTACGTCCATGTTACATGGCGGGGCTCTGACGGACACTACGTCCATGTTACATGGCGGGAGCTCTGACATTACGTCCATGTTACATGGCGGGAGCTCTGACATTACGTCCATGTTACATGGCGGGAGCTCTGACATTACGTCCATGTTACATGGCGGGAGATCTGACACTACGTCCATGTTACATGGCGGGAGGTCTGACATTACGTCCATAGTACATGGCGGGAGCTCTGACACTACGTCCATGTTACATGGCGGGGCTCTGACGGACACTATGTCCATGTTACATGGCGGGAGCTCTGACATTACGTCCATGTTACATGGCGGGAGCTCTGACATGACGTCCATGTTACATGGCGGGAGCTCTGACATGACGTCCATGTTACATGGCGGGAGCTCTGACATTACATCCATGTTACATGGCGGGAGCTCTGACATTACGTGCATATTACATGGCGGGAGGTCTGACATTACGTCCACATTACATGGCGGGCGGTCTGACACTACGTCCATATTACATGGCGGGAGCTCTGACATTACGTCTATATTACATGGCGGGGCTCTGACATTACGTCCATATTACATGGCGGGAGCTCTGACATTACGTCCATATTACATGGCGGGAGCTCTGACATTACGTCCATATTACATGGCGGGAGCTCTGACATTACGTCCATATTACATGGCGGGGCTCTGACATTACGCCCATATTACATGGCGGGGCTCTGACATTACGTCCATATTACATGGCGGGAGCTCTGACATTACGTCCATATTACATGGCGGGAGCTCTGACATTACGTCCATATTACATGGCGGGAGCTCTGACATTACGTGCATATTACATGGCGGGAGGTCTGACACTACGTCCATATGACATGGCGGCCGGTCTGACATTACGTGCATATTACATGGCGGGAGCTCTGACATTACGTCCATATTACATGGCGGGCGGTCTGACACTACGTCCATATTACATGGCGGGAGCTCTGACATTACGTCCATATTACATGGCGGGAGCTCTGACATTACGTCCATATTACATGGCGGGAGCTCTGACATTACGTCCATATTACATGGCGGGAGCTCTGACATTACGTGCATATTACATGGCGGGAGCTCTGACATTACGTGCATATTACATGGCGGAAGGTCTGACATTACGTCCACATTACATGGTGGGAGCTCTGACATTACGTCCATATTATATGGTGGGGCTCTGACATTACGTCCATATTACATGGCGGGAGCTCTGACATTACGTCCATATTACATGGCGGGAGCTCTGACATTACGTCCACATTACATGGTGGGAGCTCTGACATTGCAAGGGGGGTTTCTGAGTACCTGGAAATCCCCCCTGGTCCACTGGCGGGCTGGGCCGGGGGGCAGGGTGCCTTGTGCCCCCCGAGCTGCTCAATTGCTGAGCCGATGCCTTGTCCCCCCCTAGGCTGCAGATTCCAGGAGGACTAGCTGTCCACATGGATGTGCTGAGAATGCCCTCCAAAAATGGCTGCCACCTAGGAGGAGACAGATGCTAGCGGTGCTACTTGACCTCTAGTGTCTGTCAAGGAACATAGAGCACATAGCGTTACCCGGAATCGTCTGGAACACTGGCGCCAGCGGGAGAAGACGCATCTTCTCCTGTATAAACCCTGACAATGAGCGTGAGATCCCTGACAACGAGCGTGAGATCCCTGACAACAAGCGTGAGATCCCTGACAACAAGCGTGAGATCCCTGACAACAAGCGTGAGATCCCTGACAACAAGCGTGAGATCCCTGACAACAAGCGTGAGATCCCTGACAATGAGCATGTAAGCCCATAGCTTGCGACCCCTGGCAATGAACATGAGACCCCTGGCAACGAGCATGAGACCCCTGGCAATGAGCTTGAGACCCCTGGCAACGAGCATGAGACCCCTGGCAACGAGCATGAGACCCCTGGCAACGAGCATGAGACCCCTGGCAACGAGCATGAGACCCCTGGCAACGAGCATGAGACCCCTGGCAACGAGCATGAGACCCCTGGCAGTGAGCATGTAAGCCCATAGCATGAGACCCCTGGCAACGAGCATTAGACTGGAAATACAAATGGGGTTTGGACCCGCTAGTGATTACAGGTGGGGTGGAAAAAAGGGTATTGTAATGAACAAAACAGATATGTGCAGATGTTACAATGATCAATAGTTAATGAGACCGGCAATTGCTAAGTCCAAACCCCATTTGTATTTCCAGTTATAGAGTGTCAATCAGGTGTCTGATTACACTCAATAGGACAGCTGCTAATTCTCTGATTAAGCGCGCAGGATCCTTTTTGAACAAGCATGAGACCCCTGGTCAGGAGCAGGTAATTGAAAAGTAATTTGAAGCCTTACTATGGGGCATAACTGTATGTGGCATAATGTGTAATGGGCATTACAGTGTGTAGCATAATGTGTAATGGGCATTACAGTGTGTAGCATAATATGTAATGGGTAAAATTGCTGTGTTTGAAGATCCACAATTTGTCCAATCAACACTTTGGGTTATATTTACTAAAGTGCAGTTTTTTAGAATTGGAGTTGTTGCCCATAGCAACCAATCAGATTGTAGCTATCATCTTTTAGTCTAGAAGGTGCTAAATAAATGTTAAGTAGAATCTGGTTGGTTGCTATGAATAACATCTCCAATTCTAAAACCAGCACTTAAATATACACCTAACTGTTTTATGGGCATCGTAACAATAAAAGTCATTCTTCTATACCAATGGCACAGACCTGCATTACTTACTGATTATTCCCAATTTCGTTTCACCTTATATACGTATACATACTAATTATTTTAAACAAACTTAAATAAATCTCAAAGGAACAACTTTTGAATTTCATATATTTAAAATTATATATAACAGAGAAATTAATAGTTTAGTGTAGTCTGAAAATGTAAATTAATATTAAAAACCAAATGAGTGATTTGCTTGTTACTGTTGATGAGAAATCCCCCCTACATTACAGTATAAAGTATAAAGCTCTTCAGGTGACTGTAATCATCCTCTAGGTCCAGAACCATATCCACCACCTGATCATCATCAGGCACTGGCTCAGCTGCGCCCCCTGCTGGTGATTTTCTATCATCTAATGCCAGGGGCAGATCTTCCTCAGAGATAGAGAAGGAGGAGTCCCTATTCCTGTCAGGGTCCAACTCCAGGGTCCTTGAGATCTCCTGCATCACTGGGGAGCTGGTGTCCTCTAAATATTAACACAGTGATTAGACCCTGTAACCTAAACAGCGCCACAATCTGCTGGAGTAACAACGGCCTACAGGAAACGCCACAATTACCAATTACCTGATCCAGAACCGGTCGCTAAGAAGCGTTTGCTCGTAGCTGGCCAATATTCGCATTCTATACATTCATCGCAGTGCGCGTGCGTGAACCAGTGCGAGAGATCGGGAAGCGTACGCTCGTTGCGCATACACAGCCCAGCAGAGTGACAGAAGAGGCCGTTTGTGGGTGGTCACAGGGGCAGGCCACTAGAAACAGGGGAGTGGAGGTGCGAACGCAGGCGTGCCTGAGCGTCTTATCGCCGTTTCAGAGACGTGCATGGTTAAGAGGCAGCGTCACAGTACACGTCACCTGGTTGTATTTTACACTGAAGTGATAGCAGTTATTGCGGTAGGGTTTAGTCAACCTCAAGCGATGCGTTCGCTTCCGATGGTACCCGATGTACCGATGGTTAGGATGGTGGGCGTGCTTATTGCTTATGCCTTGCCGTGCGATCGCCTGTCATGCCGTCACTTAGCCGAATTTGCATATGCTGAGAGCGAGCGTACGAATCTAGCGAGCGGCTCTGAATCGAGCCCTGAGTTCTTCTCACTAAGATCACAGAAACTAAATCCTATTGTCTGACTGCGGAACCAGCTCATGGATGTGGTGTACCCCTAATTAACTTAACTAATAATAATAATAATCATATTAATCAAAGGTATAATATAAAAGTAATTGATTGCAATGGAAAACAGGGAGCTGTGACATCTCTGCTTCCAGCGTTGCACAATCCTTTAGGTATAATAATTGGCACTTTGGGAACAGAAGTTTCTCACCAATAATAGCTAAAAGGTCCCTGGTGACATCCTGCGGACTCAGATCTCTGGGCAAATTCTCAGTGTTTTGCAGAGACCATTGTAATTCCTCACTGTGGAGAAAGGAGGTAGAGGTATGAGGTGCTGGGATTCATATACCTCACCATTTATTTCAATTATTGTATTAGAGGACCACTAAGCCCCGAAGCTGATCACTAACAATTGTGAACCATAATAGAATACACTATTCAGTGTTACCCTGACATTATATTACAGTTTTCTTAAAAAGTATACCCCCTTCCCCACACCTCTCCATTACAGACAATTGCTGACAATTGCTGAGAATGCAGTCACCTGAGCTGCTGTGACATCACTGGCCCCACCTCTGTATATGTACCATCAACCAATCCACGAACTGCATTTCTCCACAGCAAGTCTGTCAGTCACTCTATGCTTGATGCGTTACAGAAGCCCCTCCCCATATCTGAAGGAATACCATTAATTCTATTGCCTGAGGTAGGGACTGGTACACATATAATGGCAAACACTGGTCCTTCTGTCATATTACTGTTATCAGTCTGTCTCTCTCCTCTAGATCTCTCTTCCCAAAGGTGTTTTCCCCTCACCTATAACATAATTTCCTCCCCACTGCCAACAGGGATCAACCGGTGCTTCTACTGTGGGTATTCTAACTACATGTACAGTAATGGTTATATAGCCTGTACCCCATGTCCTATAGTATACAGTAATGGTTATATAGCCTGTACCCCATGTCCTATAGTATACAGTAATGGTTATATAGCCTGTACCCCATGTCCTATAGTATACAGTAATGGTTATATAGCCTGTACCCCATGTCCTACAGTGTACAGTAAGGTTATATAGCCTGTACCCCATGTCCTATAGTATACAGTAATGGTTATATAGCCTGTACCCCATGTCCTATAGTATACAGTAATGGTTATATAGCCTGTACCCCATGTCCTATAGTATACAGTAATGGTTCTATAGCCTGTACCCCATGTCCTACAGTGTACAGTAATGGTTATATAGCCTGTACCCCATGTCCTACAGTATACAGTAATGGTTATATAGCCTGTACCCCATGTCCTACAGTATACAGTAATGGTTATATAGCCTGTACCCCATGTCCTACAGTGTACAGTAATGGTTATATAGCCTGTACCCCATGTCCTACAGTATACAGTAATGGTTATATAGCCTGTACCCCATGTCCTATAGTATACAGTAATGGTTATATAGCCTGTACCCCATGTCCTATAGTATACAGTAATGGTTATATAGCCTGTACCCCATGTCCTACAGTATACAGTAATGGTTATATAGCCTGTACCCCATGTCCTACAGTGTACTGTAATGGTTATATAGCCTGTAACCCATGTCCTACAGTGTACAGTAATGGTTATATAGCCTGTACCCCATGTCCTACAGTGTACAGTAATGGTTATATAGCCTGTACCCCATGTCCTATAGTATACAGTAATGGTTATATAGCCTGTACCCCATGTCCTACAGTGTACAGTAAGGTTATATAGCCTGTACCCCATGTCCTATAGTATACAGTAATGGTTATATAGCCTGTACCCCATGTCCTATAGTATACAGTAATGGTTATATAGCCTGTACCCCATGTCCTATAGTATACAGTAATGGTTCTATAGCCTGAACCCCATGTCCTACAGTGTACAGTAATGGTTATATAGCCTGTACCCCATGTCCTACAGTATACAGTAATGGTTATATAGCCTGTACCCCATGTCCTACAGTATACAGTAATGGTTATATAGCCTGTACCCCATGTCCTACAGTGTACAGTAATGGTTATATAGCCTGTACCCCATGTCCTACAGTATACAGTAATGGTTATATAGCCTGTACCCCATGTCCTATAGTATACAGTAATGGTTATATAGCCTGTACCCCATGTCCTATAGTATACAGTAATGGTTATATAGCCTGTACCCCATGTCCTACAGTATACAGTAATGGTTCTATAGCCTGTACCCCATGTCCTACAGTGTACAGTAATGGTTATATAGCCTGTACCCCATGTCCTACAGTGTACTGTAATGGTTATATAGCCTGTAACCCATGTCCTACAGTGTACAGTAATGGTTATATAGCCTGTACCCCATGTCCTACAGTGTACAGTAATGGTTATATAGCCTGTACCCCATGTCCTACAGTGTACAGTAATGGTTATATAGCCTGTACCCCATGTCCTACAGTGTACTGTAATGGTTATATAGCCTGTACCCCATGTCCTACAGTGTACAGTAATGGTTATATAGCCTGTACCCCATGCCCTACAGTGTACAGTAATGGTTATATAGCCTGTACCCCATGTCCTACAGTGTACAGTAATGGTTATATAGCCTGTAACCCATGTCCTACAGTGTACAGTAATGGTTATATAGCCTGTACCCCATGTTATACAGTGTACAGTAATGGTTATATAGCCTGTAACCCATGTCCTACAGTATACAGTAATGGTTCTATAGCCTGTACCCCATGTCCTACAGTGTACAGTAATGGTTCTATAGCCTGTACCCCATGTCCTACAGTGTACAGTAATGGTTCTATAGCCTGTACCCCATGTCCTACAGTGTACAGTAATGGTTCTATAGCCTGTACCCCATGTCCTACAGTGTACAGTAATGGTTCTATAGCCTGTACCCCATGTCCTACAGTGTACAGTAATGGTTCTATAGCCTGTACCCCATGTCCTACAGTGTACAGTAATGGTTATATAGCCTGTACCCCATGTCCTACAGTGTACAGTAATGGTTATATAGCCTGTAACCCATGTCCTACAGTGTACAGTAATGGTTATATAGCCTGTACCCCATGCCCTACAGTGTACAGTAATGGTTATATAGCCTGTACCCCATGTCCTACAGTGTACAGTAATGGTTATATAGCCTGTACCCCATGTCCTACAGTGTACAGTAATGGTTATATAGCCTGTACCCCATGTCCTACAGTGTACAGTAATGGTTATATAGCCTGTACCCCATGTCCTACAGTGTACAGTAATGGTTATATAGCCTGTACCCCATGTCCTACAGTGTACAGTAATGGTTATATAGCCTGTACCCCATGTTATACAGTGTACAGTAATGGTTATATAGCCTGTACCCCATGTCCTACAGTGTACAGTAATGGTTCTATAGCCTGTACCCCATGTTATACAGTGTACAGTAATGGTTCTATAGCCTGTAACCCATGTCCTACAGTGTACAGTAATGGTTCTATAGCCTGTACCCCATGTCCTACAGTGTACAGTAATGGTTCTATAGCCTGTAACCCATGTCCTACAGTGTACAGTAATGGTTATATAGCCTGTAACCCATGTCCTACAGTGTACAGTAATGGTTCTATAGCCTGTACCCCATGTCCTACAGTGTACAGTAATGGTTATATAGCCTGTACCCCATGTCCTACAGTGTACAGTAATGGTTCTATAGCCTGTAACCCATGTCCTACAGTGTACAGTAATGGTTCTATAGCCTGTACCCCATGTCGTACAGTGTACAGTAATGGTTATATAGCCTGTACCCCATGTCGTACAGTGTACAGTAATGGTTATATAGCCTGTACCCCATGTCGTACAGTGTACAGTAATGGTTATATAGCCTGTAACCCATGTCGTACAGTGTACAGTAATGGTTATATAGCTGTACCCCATGTCCTACAGTGTACAGTAATGGTTATATAGCTGTACCCCATGTCCTACAGTGTACAGTAATGGTTATATAGCCTGTAACCCATGTCCTACAGTGTACAGTAATGGTTCTATAGCCTGTACCCCATGTTCTACAGTGTACAGTAATGGTTATATAGCCTGTACCCCATGTCGTACAGTGTACAGTAATGGTTATATAGCCTGTACCCCATGTCCTACAGTGTACAGTAATGGTTATATAGCTGTACCCCATGTCCTACAGTGTACAGTAATGTTAGTCTGTGCACAATGTTCTTGTTGTGTCTGCGCTGTTTCTGTACAATATAGGACGCTGCAGACATCTTGTGACTCCACATAAATAACGGATAATAATCCACATTATAGAAAATACTACTTTACACTGAGAAAATTCTTTGCATTTTACTGGCCGCAAAAGTTGCTGTAAGAGACAGATGCCGCGTGTTACCCCAATATAAGGTGACCTGTTCCCAGCCACATTTATTTCATGTATATTACTCAGCTCACAGGCATATACATATATTAATATACTACCGTCACATATACCCTTTTCAGAGAGAAAAGGACCCGGTAATTTGCCATGCCAATCCGGGTCCTCTTTCTGTGTGGAGGGCATGACCCAGGTCATACCTAGGAGGAGCGGATTGGAGGGCACCATTGGTTCTGTACGCAGGGATATCATAGTTGGAACCGAGGGACGGGAAGAATGTAAAGTATTAGTCGTCTGACTGTAGATGTCCCCTTAATGGTCACTGCTACTTCATATTGTGGTGATTAGTCTTCTACCTGCGCTGCTCTGGAGAAGGAACCTTGCGGAGGTGCAGGACGTTCTCCAAATTGGAAAGTGGTTTTCTGATGCCTGGGTGCTGGGTACAGACAGTGTCAGCAAACTCACCCACTGTAGGGATCAGTCTAATGCTCTCCAGAGGCTGATGAAGGAGAGCTGGACTGCCAGGGGGGTGATAGTGGCACTCTGCCGGGCCTGATTCCCCTATTATATGGTGCAGAGAGGACTGGCCGATTTGCAGATGACTGGACATTGGGCACAGAGAACCGTCCAGGGCTCTATCAATAGCGTCCGAAAGCTCCTTCCTGCAATTTATCAGCTTCTCTGACATGGCTCCTACATAAATAAAGGAGAATTACATCACATTTTATATGCGGCAGAACCAATGCTGGACCCAATATACCTCAAGTAGAAGAGAAAGCGATACAAGGGACGGTGATTAATGGCGACATATAATTAGAGGTGAACAATATACAGAACTCTCTGGTGCAGAAACCAATCTACCCAACAAAGTCAGACAAGACTCTACAAAAATAAGGATACAAGTATAAAAAAATAACAGCGACCAATGTCTGTAGGTTTGAAAGAATGTTTGTGAGATCCTGCTTGTTAGACCTGAATTACCGGAATGTGCTATGGATTTACCAGTGGTCAGAGTAACTGTAACACAGTATCACCTAAAGTAACTGTAGCTTAGTATCACCTATAGTAACTGTAACACAGTATCACCTATAGTAACTAACACAGTATCACCTATAGTAACTAACACAGTATCACCTGTAGTAACTGTAAAACAGTATCACCTATAGTAACTAACACAGTATCACCTATAGTAACTAACACAGTATCACCTGTAGTAACTGTAAAACAGTATCACCTATAGTAACAGTAGCTTAGTATCATCTATAGTAACTGTAACACAGTATAACCTATAGTAACTATACCTTAGTATCACCTATAGTAACTCTAACACAGTATCACCTATAGTAACTGTAACACAGTATAACCTATAGTAACTATACCTTAGTATCACCTATAGTAACTGTAACACAGTATCACCTATAGTAACTATACCTTAGTATCACCTATAGTAACTGTAACACAGTATCACCTATAGTAACTATAGCTTAGTATCACCTATAGTAACTAACACAGTATCACCTATAGTAACTGTAACACAGTATCACCTGAAGAAACTGTAACACAGTATCACATAAAGTAACTATAGCTTAGTATCACCTATAGTAACTGTAACACAGTATCACCTATAGTAACTATACCTTAGTATCACCTATAGTAACTGTAACACAGTATCACCTATAGTAACTATAGCTTAGTATCACCTATAGTAACTAACACAGTATCACCTAAAGTAACTATAGCTTAGTATCACCTATAGTAACTGTAACACAGCATCACCTATAGTAACTGTGACACAGTATCACCTATAGTAACTATAGCTTAGTATAATCTATAGTAACTGTAACACAGTATCACCTATAGTAACTATAGCTTAGTATCACCTATAGTAACTGTAACACAGTATCACCTAAAGTAACTATAGCTTAGTATCACCTATAGTAACTAACACAATATAACCTATAGTAACTGTAGCTTAGTATCACCTATATTAACTAACACAGTATCACCTATAGTAACTATAGCTTAGTATCACCTATATTAACTGTAACACAGTATCACCTATAGTAACTGTAACACAGTATCACCTATAGTAACTGTAATACAGTATAACCTATAGTAACTGTAATACAGTATAACCTATAGTAACTGTAATACAGTATAACCTATAGTAACTGTAATACAGTATAACCTATAGTAACTGTAATACAGTATAACCTATAGTAACTGTAACACAGTATCACCTATAGTAACTGTAACACAGTATCACCTAAAGTAACTATAGCTTAGTATCACCTATAGTAACTGTAACACAGTATCACCTATAGTAACTGTAACACAGTATCACCTAAAGTAACTATAGCTTAGTATCACCTAAAGTAACTATAGCTTAGTATCACCTATAGTAACTAACACAGTATCACCTAAAGTAACTATAGCTTAGTATCACCTATAGTAACTGTAACACAGTATCACCTATAGTAACTGTAACACAGTATCACCTAAAGTAACTATAGCTTAGTATCACCTATAGTAACTGTAACACAGTATCACCTAAAGTTACTATAGCTTAGTATCACCTATAGTAACTGTAACACAGTATCACCTAAAGTAACTATAGCTTAGTATCACCTATAGTAACTGTAACACAGTATCACCTAAAGTAACTATAGCTTAGTATCACCTATAGTAACTGTAACACAGTATAACCTAAAGTAACTATAGCTTAGTATCACCTATAGTAACTGTAACACAGTATCACCTAAAGTAACTATAGCTTAGTATCACCTATAGTAACTGTAACACAGTATCACCTATAGTAACTAACACAGTATCACCTAAAGTAACTATAGCTTAGTATCACCTACAGTAACTATAGCTTAGTATCACCTATAGTAACTGTAACATAGTATAACCTAAAGTTACTGTAGCTTAGTATCACCTAAAGTAACTGTAACACAGTATCACCTACAGTAACTGTAACACAGTATCACCTATAGTAACTATAGCTTAGTATCACCTATAGTAACTGTAACACAGTATCACCTAAAGTAACTATAGCTTAGTATCACCTATAGTAACTGTAACACAGTATCACCTATAATAACTATAGCTTAGTATCATCTATAGTAACTGTAACACAGTATCACCTATAATAACTATAGCTTAGTATCACCTAAAGTAACTGTAACACAGTAACACCTATAGTAACTATAACTTAGTATCACCTACAGTAACTGTAACACAGTATCACCTAAAGTAACTATAGCTTAGTATCACCTATAGTAACTGTAACACAGTATCACCTATAATAACTATAGCTTAGTATCACCTATAGTAACTAACACAGTATCACCTATAATAACTATAGCTTAGTATCACCTAAAGTAACTGTAACACAGTAACACCTATAGTAACTATAACTTAGTATCACCTACAGTAACTGTAACACAGTATCACCTAAAGTAACTATAGCTTAGTATCACCTATAGTAACTGTAACACAGTATCACCTATAATAACTATAGCTTAGTATCATCTATAGTAACTGTAACACAGTATCACCAATAGTAACTGTAGCTTAGTATCACCTAAAGTAACTGTAACACAGTATCACCTATAGTAACTATAGCTTAGTATCACCTATAGTAACTGTAACACAGTATAACCTAAAGTAACTGTAGCATAGTATCACCCATAGTAACTGAACCACAGTATAACATATAGTAAATGTAACACAGTATCACCTATAGTAACTGTAACACAGTATCACCTATAGTAACTGTAACACAGTATCACCTATAGTAACTAACACAGTATAACCTATAGTAACTGTAGCTTAGTATCACCTATAGTAACTAACACAGTATAACCTATAGTAACTGTAGCTTAGTATCACCTAAAGTAACTGTAACACAGTATCACCTAAAGTAACTGTAGCTTAGTATCATCTATAGTAACTGTAACACAGTATCACCTATAGTAACTGTAACACAATATAACCTATAGTAACTGTAACACAGTATCACCTATAGTAACTGTAACACAGTATCACCTAAAGTAACTGTAACACAGTATCACCTATAGTAACTGTAACACAGTATCACCTATAGTAACTGTAACACAGTATCACCTATAGTAACTCTAACACAGTATAACCTAAAGTAACTGTAGCTTAGTATCACCTATAGTAACTGTAACACAGTATAACCTAAAGTAACTGTAGCTTAGTATCACCTAAAGTAACTGTAACACAGTATCACCTAAAGTAACTGTAGCTTAGTACCACCTATAGTAACTGTAACACAGTATCACCTATAGTAACTATAGCTTAGAATCATCTATAGTAACTGTAACACAGTATCACCTATAGTAACTATAGCTTAGTATCACCTATAAGAACTGTAACACATTATCACCTATAGTATCTATAGCTTAGTATCACCTATAGTAACTGTAACACAGTTTCACCTATAGTAACTGTGACACAGTATAACCTATAGTAACTGTGACACAGTATCACCTATAGTAACTAGCTTCGTATCACCTATAATAACTGTAACACAGAATAACCTAAAGTAACTGTACCTTAGTATCACCTAAAGTAACTGTAATACAGTATCACCTATAGTAACTGTAACACAGAATCACCTATAGTAACTGTAGCTTAGTATCACCTAAAGTAACTGTAACACAGTATCACCTATAGTAACTGTAGCTTAGTATCACCTATAGTAACTGTAACACAGTATAACCTAAAGTAACTATAGCTTAGTATCATCTATAGTAACTGTAACACAGTATCACCTATAGTAACTATAGCTTAGTATCATCTATAGTAACTGTAACACAGTATCACCTATAGTAACTAAAGCTTAGTATCATCTATAGTAACTGTAACACAGTTTCACCTATAGTAACTGTAACACAGTATCACCTATAGTACCTATAGCTTTGTATCACCTATAGTAACTGTAACACAGTTTCACCTATAGTAACTGTGACACAGTATAACCTATAGTAACTGTAACACAGTATCACCTATAGTAACTGTAACACAGTATCACCTATAGTATCTATAGCTTAGTATCACCTGTAGTAACTGTAACACAGTATCACCTATAGTAACTGTAGCTTAGTATCACCTAAAGTAACTACAGATTAGTATCACCTATAGTAACTATAGCTTAGTATCAACTATAGTAACTGTAACACAATATCACCTAAAGTAACTACAGATTAGTATAACCTATAGTAACTGTAACACAGTATCACCTATAGTAACTGTAACACAGTATAACCTAAAGTAACTGTAGCTTAGTATCACCTATAGTAACTGTAACACAGTATCACCTATAGTAACTGTAACACAGTATCACCTATAGTAACTGTAATACAGTATCACCTATAGTAACTGTAACCCAGTATCACCTATAGAAACTAACACAGTATAACCTATAGTAACTGTAGCGTAGTATCACCTATAGTAACTGTAACACAGTATCACCTATAGTAACTGTAACACAGTATCACCTATAGTAACTGTAACACAGTATCACCTATAGTAACTGTAACACAGTATCACCTATAGTAACTGTAACACAGTATCACCTATAGTAACTGTAACACAGTATCACCTATAGTAACTGTAACACAGTATCACCTATAGTAACTGTAACACAGTATCACCTATAGTAACTGTAACACAGTATCACCTATAGTAACTGTAACACAGTATCACCTATAGTAACTGTAACACAGTATCACCTATAGTAACTGTAACACAGTATAACCTATAGTAACTGTAACACATTATAACCTATAGTAACTGTAACACAGTATCACCTATAGTAACTGTAACACAGTATCACCTATAGTAACTGTAACACAGTATCACCTATAGTAACTGTAGCTTAGTATCACCGAAAGTAACTACAGATTAGTATCACCTATAGTAACTGTAACACAATATCACCTATAGTAACTGTAGCTTAGTATCACCTATAGGCGCCTATTCACCATACCTTAAAATTCGATGGAGATAATTAGGTTTAGAGCTGGCATGGCGTTCTCCCTAATTCCCGGAGAATCCATCATTCCTCCTCCCTATAACTATCTATTCCGGTGCCTGTCATTTTTGTAATGACAACTTTTCGGGAAATAGATCGTTTTCCCTTACTACTCTAAATTACCGCAGCTGTAATCTGTGCTGCGCATGCACCGTTACATTCGTAAAAGCAGCGCAAGCACAGCACTGCCTACAGCTGCGGTAATTTTTGGTGTCCCCTTCCCCCCTCCGCTCATTTCCCCCCCGTCCCCGCACTTACCTGGCCGCTGCAGCGCCTCCGGCTCCATCCTGCTGCTCGGACACGTGTTCTCCCAGCACACCACAGTACTGTTTAGAAAAAAAAAGTTTTTTTATTTTTTTTCTAAACTTTATTGTGTCCTGCTGGGAGAACACGTGTCCGAGCAACCACAGGAGCCAGAGGAGGGACCAGAGCGCAGGAGGAAGACTCCGGGGGCCCTGACCAGCTGGAAGAAGGTAAGTGTCACCTGCTATTCACCACTACACAGTGCCGTATACTACCTCCATCTAGCACAATTTCCACATCCCCATACTAATGTACTAATATCCCCATACTAATGTACCAACATCCCCACACTAATGTACCAACATCCCCACACTAATGTACCAACATCCCCATACTAATGTACCAACATCCCCACACTAATGTACCAACATCCCCACACTAATGTACTAATATCCCCACACTAATATCCCCCTACTAATGTACCCATACTAATGTACCCATACTAATGTACTAACGTACCCATACTAATGTACTAACGTACCCATACTAATGTACTAACGTACCCACACTAATGTACTAACGTACCCACACTAATGTACTAACGACCCCACACTAATGTACTAACATCCCCACACTAATATCCCCCTACTAATGTACCCATACTAATGTACCCATACTAATGTACTAACGTACCCATACTAATGTACTAACGTACCCATACTAATGTACTAACGTACCCATACTAATGTACTAACGTACCCATACTAATGTACTAACGTACCCACACTAATGTACTAACGTACCCACACTAATGTACTAACGACCCCACACTAATGTACTAATATCCCCACACTAATATCCCCCTACTAATGTACCCATACTAATGTACCCATACTAATGTACTAACGTACCCATACTAATGTACTAACGTACCCACACTAATGTACTAACGTACCCACACTAATGTACTAACGTACCCACACTAATGTACTAACGACCCCACACTAATGTACTAACATCCCCACACTAATGTACTAACATCCCCACACTAATGTACTAACATCCCCACACTAATGTACTAACATCCCCACACTAATGTACTAACATCCCCACACTAATGTACTAACATCCCCACACTAATGTACTAACATCCCCACACTAATGTACTAACATCCCCACACTAATGTACTAACATCCCCACACTAATATCCCCACACTAATGTACTAACATCCCCACACTAATGTACTAACATCCCCACACTAATGTACTAACATCCCCACACTAATGTACTAACATCCCCACACTAATGTACTAACATCCCCACACTAATGTACTAACATCCCCATACTAATATCCCCCTACTAATGTACTAACATCCCCACACTAATGTACTAACATCCCCACACTAATGTACTAACATCCCCACACTAATGTACTAACATCCCCATACTAATATCCCCCTACTAATGTACCCATACTAATGTACTAACACCACTGTATCACCTATAGTAACTAACACAATATCATCTATAGTAACTAATACCACTGTATCACCTATAGTAACTAATACCACTGTATCACCTATAGTAATAACACTATCACATATATTAACTAATACCACTGTATCACCTAGAGTAACTAATACCACTGTATCACCTATAGTAACTAATAACACTGTATCACCTAGAGTAACTAATACCACTGTATCACCTAGAGTAACTAATACCACTGTATCACCTATAGTAACTAATAACACTGTATCACTAAAAGTAACCAATACCACTGTATCACCTATCATAACTAATAACACTGTATCACCTATAGTAACTAATACCACTGTATCACCTATAGTAATAACACTGTATCACCTATAGTAACTAATACCACTGTATCACCTAGAGCAACTAATACCACTGTTAGAGCAACTAATACCACTGTATCACCAATAGCAACTAAAAACACTGTATCACCAACAGGGCCGGCTCCAGGGGTCAGAGGACCCTGTGCCGGCCCCCTCCAGCGAGCCCTATCTTCGCGTGCAGCGCAGCTGCGCGCAACCGAAAATAGGGGTACGGCCTAATTACTTTAGGCCACGCCCCCTGCGTGACGTTATTAGGTGTGTCCGCCTCCAAATAACATCAGGCTGTGGGGAGCCTCACTAGCTGAGCTTCCCCCAGCGCTCTCCTGTCACTGAATGGATGCCGCGCGCACGTGCGCAGCATCCATTCAGAGTCTCCGGGGTCCAGCACCGCCGCAGCAGTGGGGGTTACCCAACCTCCCAATTTAACCATCCGCGGGCCACTTTGGCCCACGGGTGGAACAGCGGGACATTAATGTCCCGCTGAAATTGGGAAGTTGGGGAGGGGTGCGCCCTCTATGGGTGGTGCCCCTGTGCGACCACTCAGGTCGAACACCCCTAGAGCCGGCCCTGATCACCAATAGCAACTAATAACACTGTATCACCTAGAGTAACTAATAACACTATCACCTATAGTATCTAATAACACTGTATCACCAATAGCAACTAATAACACTGTATCACCTAGAGTAACTAATACCACTGTATCACCAATAGCAACTAATACCACTGTATCACCAATAGCAACTAATACCACTGTATCACCTATAGTAACTAATACCACTCTATCACCTATAGTAACTAATACCGCTGTATCACCTATAGTAACTAATAACAATGTATCACCTATAGTAACTAATATCACTGTATCACCAATAGCAACTAATAACACTATCACCTAGAGTAACTAATACCACTGTATCACCAATAGCAACTAATATCACTGTATCACCAATAGCAACTAATAACACTATCACCTAGAGTAACTAATACCACTGTATCACCTATAGTAACTAATAACACTGTATCACCTATAGCAACTAATAACACTATCACCAATAGCAACTAATAACACTGCATCACCTAGAGTAACTAATACCACTGTATCACCAATAGCAACTAATACCACTGTATCACCAATAGCAACTAATACCACTGTATCACCTATAGTAACTAACAACAATGTATCACCTATAGTAACTAATACCACTGTATCACCTAGAGTAATAACACTGTATCACCTACAGTAACTAATACCACTGTATCACCTACAGTAACTAATACCACTGCATCACCTATAGCAACTAATACCACTGTATCACCTATAGTAATAACACTGTATCACCTATAGTAACTAATACCACTATCACCTAGAGTAACTAATACCACTGTATCACCTATAGTAACTAATATCACTGTATCACCTATAGTAACTAATACCACTGTATCACCTATAGTAACTAATATCACCTATAGTAACCAATACCACTGTATCACCTATAGTAACTAATACCACTGTATCACCTATAGTAACTAATATCACCTATAGTAACCAATACCACTGTATCACCTATAGTAACTAATATCACCTATAGTAACCAATACCACTGTATCACCTATAGTAACTAATATCACCTATAGTAACCAATACCACTGTATCACCTATAGTAACTAATATCACCTATAGTAACCAATACCACTGTATCACCTAGAGTAACTAATATCACTGTATCACCTATAGCAACTAATACCACTGTATCACCTATAGCAACTAATACCACTGTATCACCTATAGTAACTAATACCACTGTATCACCTATAGTAATAACACTGTATCACCTATAGTAACTAACACTGTATCACCTATAGTAACTAATATCTCTGTATCACCTATAGTAACTAATATCTCTGTATCACCTATAGTAACTAATACCACTGTATCACCTAGAGTAATAACACTGTATCACCTACAGTAACTAATACCACTGTATCACCTACAGTAACTAATACCACTTCATCACCTACAGTAACTAATACCACTGCATCACCTATAGCAACTAATACCACTGTATCACCTATAGTAATAACACTGTATAACCTATAGTAACTAATACCACTATCACCTAGAGTAACTAATACCACTGTATCACCTATAGTAACTAATATCACTGTATCACCTATAGTAACTAATATCACCTATAGTAACCAATACCACTGTATCACCTATAGTAACTAATATCACCTATAGTAACCAATACCACTGTATCACCTAGAGTAACTAATACCACTGTATCACCTATAGTAACTAATATCACCTATAGTAACCAATACCACTGTATCACCTATAGTAATAACACTGTATCACCTATAGTAACTAATATCTCTGTATCACCTATAGTAATAATAACACTATCACCTAGAGTAACTAATACCACTGTATCACCTATAGTAATAACACTGTATCACCTATAGTAACTAATATCTCTGTATCACCTATAGTAACTAATAACAATGTATCACCTATAGTAATAACACTGTATCACCTATAGTAACTAATATCTCTGTATCACCTATAGTAACTAATAACAATGTATCACCTATAGTAACTAATAACAATGCATCACCTATAGTAACTAATACCACTGTATCACCTATAGTAACTAATAACACTGTATCACCAATGGTAACTAATAACACTGTATCACCAATAGCAACTAATAACACTGTATCACCTATAGTAACTAATAACACTGTATCACCTAGAGTAACTAATACCACTGTATCACCTATAGCAACTAATACCACTGTATCACCTATAGCAACTAATACCACTGTATCACCTATAGTAAAAACACTGTATCACCTATAGTAACTAATACCACTGTATCACCTAGAGTAACTAATACCACTGTATCACCTATAGTAACTAATATCTC
This sequence comes from Taudactylus pleione, assembly GCA_031769625.1. Taxonomy (NCBI): domain Eukaryota; kingdom Metazoa; phylum Chordata; class Amphibia; order Anura; family Myobatrachidae; genus Taudactylus; species Taudactylus pleione. The sequence continues at coordinate 880,284 of JAUIMM010001977.1, read as the reverse complement.
TGTATCACCTGTAGTAACTAATAACAATGTATCGCCTATAGTAACTAATAACAATGCATCACCTATAGTAACTAATAACTCTGTATCACCTATAGTAACTAATAACAATGTATCACCTAGAGTAACTAATAACTCTGTATCACCTATAGTAACTAACACTATCACCTATAGCAACTAATACCACTGTATCGCCTATACCACTGTATCACCTATAGTAACCAATAATACTGAATCAGTATCACCTATAGTAACTAATACCACAGTATCTGTATCATAGTAACTAGCAACACTGTATAACTTATAGTAACTAATAACACTGTAAAAGAATCACATATACTGTGTATAGTAACTATTACACTGTATAACCTATAGTAATTAATACCACAGTATCTTTATCATAGTAACTAGTAACACTGTATAACTTATAGAAACTAATAACACTGTAAAAGAATCACATATACTGTGTATAATAACTATTACACTGTATAACCTATAGTAATTAATACCACAGTATCTTTATCATAGTAACTAGTAACACTGTATAACATAGTAACTAATAATAACACTGTATAAGAATCACCTATACTGTGTATAGTAACTATTACACTGTATCACCTACAGTTGACGGACACGCTGTAATGCAGATCTTCTGCCACTATACCCTGGCAGCCATGATAAGAGAGACAGACGTTAATATTCCAGCAAATTTCTGCTTAAAACTTATGAGTGGAGCATAAGAGAGAGCCCTTTGAGCAAGGACGGAGTATATGTATCCATGGCAACTTTTTCAGCCAATGAGAGCGGCAGTTGTGTAGGATGTTGCAACGTTAAAGTGAATGTGTTGCCTACTTGCAGTGGTGGCAGCCATTTTGTAGACTGACCAGGCTATTCATGTGAATGTAGCCTTCGTCACTAGGAAGCAGTGATGTCACTGAGACACTTTGTGGTGGCAGCCATTTTGTAGACTGACCAGGCTATTCATGTGAATGTAGCCTTCATCACTAGGAAGCAGTGATGTCACTGAGACACTTTGTGGTGGCAGCCATTTTGTAGACTGACCAGGTTATTTATGTGAATGAAGCCCTCATCACTAGGAAGCAGGGATATCACTGAGACACTTTGTGGTGGCAGCCATTTTGTAGACTGACCAGGTTATTTATGTGAATGAAGCCTCCATCACTAGGAAGCAGTGATATCACTGAGACACTTTGTGGTGGCAGCCATTTTGTAGACTGACCAGGTTATTTATGTGAATGAAGCCCTCATCACTAGGAAGCAGGGATATCACTGAGACACTTTGTGGTGGCAGCCATTTTGTAGACTGACCAGGCTATTCATGTGAATGTAGCCTTCATCACTAGGAAGCAGTGATGTCACTGAGACACTTTGTGGTGGCAGCCATTTTGTAGACTGACCAGGCTATTCATGTGAATGTAGCCTTCATCACTAGGAAGCAGTGATGTCACTGAGACACTTTGTGGTGGCAGCCATTTTGTAGACTGACCAGGTTATTTATGTGAATGAAGCCCTCATCACTAGGAAGCAGGGATATCACTGAGACACTTTGTGGTGGCAGCCATTTTGTAGACTGACCAGGTTATTTATGTGAATGAAGCCTCCATCACTAGGAAGCAGTGATATCACTGAGACACTTTGTGGTGGTAGCCATTTTGTAGACTGACCAGGCTATTTATGTGAATGAAGCCTTCATCACTAGGAAGCAGTGATATCACTGAGACACTTTGTGGTGGCAGCCATTTTGTAGACTGACCAGGCTATATTTTCTGAATGAAGCCCTCATCACTAGGAAGCATGGATATCACTGAGACACTTTGTGGTGGTAGCCATTTTGTAGACTGACCAGGTTATTTATGTGAATGAAGCCTTCATCACTAGGAAGCAGTGATGTCACTGAGACACTTTGTGGTGGCAGCCATTTTGTAGACTGACTAGGTTATTTATGTGAATGAAGCCTTCATCACTAGGAAGCAGAGATATCACTGAGACACTTTGTGGTGGCAGCCATTTTGTAGACTGACCAGGTTATTTATGTGAATGAAGCCCTCATCACTAGGAAGCATGGATATCACTGAGACACTTTGTGGTGGCAGCCATTTTGCAGACTGACCAGGTTATTTATGTGAATGAAGCCCTCATCACTAGGAAGCAGAGATATCACTGAGACACTTTGTGGTGGCAGCCATTTTGTAGACTGACCAGGTTATTTATGTGAATGAAGCCCTCATCACTAGGAAGCAGGGATATCACTGAGACACTTTGTGGTGGCAGCCATTTTGCAGACTGACCAGGTTATTTATGTGAATGAAGCCCTCATCACTAGGAAGCAGTGATATCACTGAGACACTGTGGTGGCAGCCATTTTGCAGACTGACCAGGTTATTTATGTGAATGAAGCCCTCATCACTAGGAAGCATGGATATCACTGAGACACTTTGTGGTGGCAGCCATTTTGTAGACTGACCAGGTTATTTATGTGAATGAAGCCCTCATCACTAGGAAGCAGGGATATCACTGAGACACTTTGTGGTGGCAGCCATTTTGCAGACTGACCAGGTTATTTATGTGAATGAAGCCCTCATCACTAGGAAGCAGTGATATCACTGAGACACTGTGGTGGCAGCCATTTTGCAGACTGACCAGGTTATTTATGTGAATGAAGCCCTCATCACTAGGAAGCAGGGATATCACTGAGACACTTTGTGGTGGCAGCCATTTTGCAGACTGACCAGGTTATTTATGTGAATGAAGCCCTCATCACTAGGAAGCAGTGATATCACTGAGACACTGTGGTGGCAGCCATTTTGCAGACTGACCAGGTTATTTATGTGAATGAAGCCCTCATCACTAGGAAGCAGAGATATCACTGAGACACTTTGTGGTGGCAGCCATTTTGCAGACTGACCAGGTTATTTATGTGAATGAAGCCTCCATCACTAGGAAGCAGTGATATCACTGAGACACTGTGGTGGCAGCCATTTTGCAGACTGACCAGGTTATTTATGTGAATGAAGCCCTCATCACTAGGAAGCAGAGATATCACTGAGACACTTTGTGGTGGCAGCCATTTTGCAGACTGACCAGGTTATTTATGTGAATGAAGCCCTCATCACTAGGAAGCAGTGATATCACTGAGAAACTGTGGTGGCAGCCATTTTGCAGACTGACCAGGTTATTTATGTGAATGAAGCCCTCATCACTAGGAAGCAGGGATATCACTGAGACACTTTGTGGTGGCAGCCATTTTGCAGACTGACCAGGTTATTTATGTGAATGAAGCCCTCATCACTAGGAAGCAGTGATATCACTGAGACACTGTGGTGGCAGCCATTTTGCAGACTGACCAGGTTATTTATGTGAATGAAGCCCTCATCACTAGGAAGCAGAGATATCACTGAGACACTTTGTGGTGGCAGCCATTTTGCAGACTGACCAGGTTATTTATGTGAATGAAGCCTTCATCACTAGGAAGCAGTGATGTCACTGAGACACTTTGTGGTGGCAGCCATTTTGTAGACTGACTAGGTTATTTATGTGAATGAAGCCTTCATCACTAGGAAGCAGAGATATCACTGAGACACTTTGTGGTGGCAGCCATTTTGTAGACTGACCAGGTTATTTATGTGAATGAAGCCCTCATCACTAGGAAGCATGGATATCACTGAGACACTTTGTGGTGGCAGCCATTTTGCAGACTGACCAGGTTATTTATGTGAATGAAGCCCTCATCACTAGGAAGCAGAGATATCACTGAGACACTTTGTGGTGGCAGCCATTTTGTAGACTGACCAGGTTATTTATGTGAATGAAGCCCTCATCACTAGGAAGCAGGGATATCACTGAGACACTTTGTGGTGGCAGCCATTTTGCAGACTGACCAGGTTATTTATGTGAATGAAGCCCTCATCACTAGGAAGCAGTGATATCACTGAGACACTGTGGTGGCAGCCATTTTGCAGACTGACCAGGTTATTTATGTGAATGAAGCCTTCATCACTAGGAAGCAGAGATATCACTGAGACACTTTGTGGTGGCAGCCATTTTGTAGACTGACCAGGTTATTTATGTGAATGAAGCCCTCATCACTAGGAAGCAGGGATATCACTGAGACACTTTGTGGTGGCAGCCATTTTGCAGACTGACCAGGTTATTTATGTGAATGAAGCCCTCATCACTAGGAAGCAGTGATATCACTGAGACACTGTGGTGGCAGCCATTTTGCAGACTGACCAGGTTATTTATGTGAATGAAGCCCTCATCACTAGGAAGCAGTGATATCACTGAGACACTGTGGTGGCAGCCATTTTGCAGACTGACCAGGTTATTTATGTGAATGAAGCCCTCATCACTAGGAAGCAGTGATATCACTGAGACACTGTGGTGGCAGCCATTTTGCAGACTGACCAGGTTATTTATGTGAATGAAGCCTTCATCACTAGGAAGCAGGGATATCACTGAGACACTGTGGTGGCAGCCATTTTATGTGATTTGCTATTCATGAGAATTTAATCTATTGGTTTACTAGGAGCTGTTGACATCACTTAGGTACTTTGTGGGGCAGCCATATTGTAGACTGACCACACCATTCATAAAAATGAAACGTATCTCACAGAAGCAGTAACATCATGGAGGTACACAGTGGTGGAAGCCATTTTGTGTACTTTACTATTTATGAGAGTTCAATCTTTTGGTTCACTAGGAGCCATTGACATCACTTTAGCTCTTTGTGGGGGCAGCCATTCTGTCCATTGCTCAATGACGCAGCCGATCACCTGACTAGAAAGCAGCGACATCACTCTGTGCCATTTTTTCACAAGAACACAGTCTATGAATTCATTAAAATGCAACAATTAATGGGAGCTAGGGGACTTAATTATAATAATTACGCTTATTGTGGCAATACAATAAAACCTAACTTTTTTCAGCACAATTTGTGAAGATTATGGCAGCAGCTGAAGGTTATGGTCTATGGCGCAATGCACAGAACATCAACTCCCGTCTGTGTTGTCACTTCTCTAATTTACAAGAAATATATAATAAAAAAAACTTTTATAGCTCTCTGAAATGTAACAAAAGTGATGTGATACATTCAGTGATAGGTAATACACCGGGTACAGTGTGGGCTTTTCAATCCGCTGATTTCCTAAAGCCCAAAACTACGGGAAACCGCAGAGAAACCATAGAATAGAACATCGGTTCACCATCAATGCTTTTTACATTACATGTACAGAAACCCCATGATGTGATTACCATTTACAATTAGTTAATATTGTCCCTTTAATATCATTAATAAAAAACTAATAAAGGGACCAGACATCACCTCAGCCTGCGCTGCCCCCTCGCTCGTTCACCCTCCACGGTTACTGCTGCTTGTCCCCCTGCTCTGTCCAGTGACTCCTCCTATAACGTAGGAGGGTCTATAGTGCGACTCCTCCTACACCACGGATGGTATACAGCGTGACTCCTCCTACACCCCAGGAGGGTATATAGTGTGACTACTTCTGCACCCCAGGAGGATATATAGTGTGTACTTCTGCACCCCAGGAGGGTATATAGTGTGACTCCTCCTACACCCCAGGAGGGTCTATAGCGTGACTCCTCCTACACCCCAGGAGGGTCTATAGCGTGACTCCTCCTACACCCCAGGAGGGTATATAGTGTGACTACTTCTGCACCCCAGGAGGGTATATAGTGTGACTCCTCCTACACCCCAGGAGGATATATAGTGTGTACTTCTGCACCCCAGGAGGGTATATAGTGTGACTCCTCCTACACCCCAGGAGGGTCTATAGCGTGACTCCTCCTACACCCCAGGAGGGTCTATAGCGTGACTCCTCCTACACCCCAGGAGGGTATATAGTGTGACTACTTCTGCACCCCAGGAGGATATATAGTGTGTACTTCTGCACCCCAGGAGGGTATATAGTGTGACTACTTCTGCACCCCAGGAGGGTATATAGTGTGACACCTCCTACTTTCTTGGAATATATATATAGTGCGACTCCTCCTACACTCCAGGATGGTATATAGGGTGACTCCTCCTACAATCCCGGAAGGTATATAGGGTGACTCCTCAGTTGCGTAACTAGGGCATTTGGAGCCCAGGGCAAATGTAAAACTGGAGCCCCCTCTATGTGCGTGCTGCAAAAAATGGGCGTGACCAAAAGGGGCATGGTCACTTAAAAATGGGGCGTGTTAATATGATACACATACCCCTTTCTCGTCACTCTGAACATTCCTTTCCATTCCATATGCACCTTAACCCCAGTAGTGCCCCTTATACAGTCCCCCTATGCAGTGCTCCCAGTAGTGGTCCCTCTTATGCAGGCCCCCAGTAGTGCCCCTTGTAAAGTACCCCCAGTATGCAATGTCCCCAGTAGTGGTCCCTCTGATGCAGGCCCATAGTAGTGCCCCTTATATAGTACCCCCAATATGCAATGTACCCTGTAGTGGTCCCTCTTATGCAGGCCCCCAGTAGTGCCCCTTGTATAGTACCCCCAGTATGCAATGTCCCCAGTAGTGGTCCCTCTGATGCAGGCCCATAGTAGTGCCCCTTATACAGTACCCCCAGTATGCAATGTCCCCAGGAGTGGTCCCTCTTATGCAGGCCCATAGTAGTGCCCCTTGTACAGTACCCCCAGTATGCAATGTCCCCAGTAGTGGTCCCCCCTATGCAGGCCCCCAGTAGTGCCCCTTGTCCAGTAGCCCCAGTAGTGGTCCTCCTTATGCAGGCCCCCAGTAATGCCCCTTACACAGTGCCCCCAGTAGTAATCCCCCTTATGCAGTGCCCCATGTAGTGGTCCACCCTATGCAGTGCCCCAGTAGTGGTCCCCCCTATCCAGTGCCCCCTGTAGTGGTCCTCCCTATTCAGTGCCTCCAAGTATAGGTCCCCTCCATTAGTGCCCCCAGTATAAGTTCCCCAGTATAGGGCTCCTTCATTAGTGCCCCCAGTATAGGTCCCCTCCATTAGTGCCCCCAGTATAAGTGCTCCCAGTATAGGTCCCCTCCATTAGTGCCCCAGTATAAGTGCTCCCGGAGGGTATATAGCGTGACTCCTCCTACACTCCCGGAGGGTATATAGCGTGACTCCTCCTACACTCCCGGAGGGTATATAGTGCGACTCCTCCTACACTCCAGGGGGGGGGGGTATATAGTGTGACTCCTCCTACACTCCCAGAGGGTATATAGTGCGACTCCTTCTACACTCCCAGTGGGTATATAGTGCGACTCCTCCTACACACCCGGTGGGTATACAGTGCGACTCCTCCTACACTCCAGGTGGGTATACAGTGCGACTCCTCCTACACTCCAGGTGGGTATACAGTGCGACTCCTCCTACACTCCCGGCGGGTATATAGTGCGACTCCTCCTACACTCCCAGAGGGTATATAGTGCGACTCCTCCTACACTCCCAGAGGGTATATAGTGCGACTCCTCCTACACTCCCGGTGGGTATACAGTGGTGACGACTCCTACACTCCCGGTGGGTATACAGTGGTGACGACTCCTACACTCCCGGAGGGTATACAGTGCGACTCCTCCTACACTCCCGGTGGGTATACAGGGCGACTCCTCCTACACTGCCGGTGGGTATATAGTGCGGCTCCTCCTACACTCCCGGTGGGTATATAGTGCGACTCCTCCTACACTCCCGGTGGGTATATAGTGCGACTCCTCCTACACTCCCGGTGGGTATATAGGGCGACTCCTCCTACACTCCCGGTGGGTATATAGGGCGACTCCTCCTACACTCCCGGTGGGTATATAGGGCGACTCCTCCTACACTCCCGGTGGGTATATAGGGCGACTCCTCCTACACTCCCGGTGGGTATATAGGGCGACTCCTCCTACACTCCCGGTGGGTATATAGTGTGACTCCTCCTACACTCCCGGTGGGTATATAGTGTGACTCCTCCTACACTCCCGGTGGGTATATAGTGTGACTCCTCCTACACTCCCGGTGGGTATATAGTGTGACTCCTCCTACACTCCCGGTGGGTATATAGGGCGACTCCTCCTACACTCCCGGTGGGTATATAGGGCGACTCCTCCTACACTCCCAGTGGGTATATAGTGCGACTCCTCCTACACTCCCAGTGGGTATATAGGGCGACTCCTCCTACACTGCCGGTGGGTATATAGTGCGACTCCTCCTACGCTCCCGGAGTATATAGTGCGACTCCTCCTACGCTCCCGGTGGGTATATAGTGCGACTCCTCCTACACTCCCGGTGGGTATATAGTGCGACTCCTCCTACACTCCCGGTGGGTATATAGTGCGACTCCTCCTACACTCCCGGTGGGTATATAGTGCGACTCCTCCTACACTCCCAGTGGGTATATAGTGCGACTCCTCCTACACTCCCGGTGGGTATATAGTGCGACTCCTCCTACACTCCCGGTGGGTATATAGTGCGACTCCTCCTACACTCCCGGTGGGTATATAGTGCGACTCCTCCTACACTCCCGGTGGGTATATAGTGCGACTCCTCCTACACTCCAGGTGGGTATATAGTGCGACTCCTCCTACACTCCCGGTGGGTATATAGGGCGACGACTCCTACACTCCCGGTGGGTATATAGGGCGACTCCTCCTACACTCCCGGTGGGTATATAGTGCGACTCCTCCTACACTACCGGTGGGTATATAGTGCGACTCCTCCTACACTCCCAGTGGGTATATAGTGCGACTCCTCCTACACTCCCGGTGGGTATATAGTACGACTGCTCCTACACCCCAGGAACGTATATAGTGCGACTCCTTCCATTCAGAGTCTTCAGAACTTCCAAATGGACCTATACAATAGCCAACACTGGCTGCCATGGACTATTTAGAGGTAAATAAACCAACACAGATAATGTTACTAATTATTTTCCTCCACATCTCCCATCACAACTGGGCCCAAACTGAGCCCTATTTGATGACAGAGTAAAGATTTATTGCACTGTTTCCGGTGGTCATGTGACTGTCACTTCCTGGTCAGACCTGTGATCCTGCAGCGTTCCGTTTTTTTTCTGCGACCCCTCCCTCTGGTGCTAACTCTAATGTCGGCATTCTGAGACTATCGACAATTTAACAGATGTGGAGCTAATGACAACATCCCTTCACCAGCACCCTTGCAGAGACCCCCTTGTACATCAGCACAATGAAACGACACCCAGCATGCCAGGGTATTACTGCATGGAGCATGACCTCGGTGAGCTGCTACAGAAGGTACAGAGAAGTGCACAGACACTGTCCAGACAGGAACCAAGGTATTACTGTATGGAGCATGACCTCGGTGAGCTGCTACAGAAGGTACAGAGAGATGCACAGACACTGTCCAGACAGGAACCAGGGTATTACTGTATGGAGCATGTCCTTGGTGAGGTGCTACAGAAGGTACAGAGAGGTGCACAGACACTGTCCGGACAGGAACCATGGTATAACTGCATGGAGCATGACCTCGGTGAGGTGCTACAGAAGGTACAGAGAAGTGCACATACACTGTCCGGACAGGAACCAGGGTATTACTGTATGGAGCATGTCCTTGGTGAGGTGCTACAGAAGGTACAGAGAGGTGCACAGACACTGTCCATACAGGAACCAGGGTATTACTGCATGGAGCATGTCCTTGGTGAGGTGTTACAGAAGGTACAGAGAGGTGCACAGACACTGTCCAGACAGGAACCAGGGTATTACTGCATGGAGCATGTCCTTGGTGAGGTGCTATAGAAGGTACACAGAGGTGCACAGACACTGTCCGGACAGGAACCAGGGTATTACTGCATGGAGCATGTCCTTGGTGAGGTGCTACAGAAGGTACAGAGAGGTGCACAGACACTGTCCGGACAGGAACCAGGGTATTACTGCATGGAGCATGACCTCGGTGAGGTGATACAGAAGGTACAGAGAGGTGCACAGACACTGTCCGGACAGGAACCAGGGTATTACTGTATGGAGCATGTCCTTGGTGAGGTGCTACAGAAGGTACAGAGAGGTGCACAGACACTGTCCGGACAGGAACCAGGGTATTACTGTATGGAGCATGACCTCGGTGAGGTGCTACAGAAGATACAGAGAGATGCACAGACACTGTCCGGACAGGAACCAGGGTATTACTGCATGGAGCATGACCTCGGTGAGGTGCTACAGAAGGTACAGAGAGGTGCACAGACACTGTCCGGAGAGGAACCAGGGTATTACTGCATGGAGCATGTCCTTGGTGAGGTGCTACAGAAGGTACAGAGAGATGCACAGACACTGTCCAGACAGGAACCAGGGTATTACTGCATGGAGCATGACCTCGGTGAGGTGCTACAGAAGGTACAGAGAGGTGCACAGACACTGTCCAGACAGGAACCAGGGTATTACTGTATGGAGCATGTCCTTGGTGAGGTGCTACAGAAGGTACAGAGAGATGCACAGAAACTGTCCAGACAGGAACCAGGGTATTACTGCATGGAGCATGTCCTTGGTGAGGTGCTACAGAAGGTACAGAGAGATGAACAGACACTGTCCAGACAGGAACTAGGGTATTACTGCATGGAGCCTTGGTGAGGTGCTACAGAAGGTACAGAGAGGTGCACAGACACTGTCCGGACAGGAACCAGGGTATTACTGCATGGAGCATGTCCTTGGTGAGGTGATACAGAAGGTACAGAGAGGTGCACAGACACTGTCCGGACAGGAACCAGGGTATTAATGCATGGAGCATGACCTCGGTGAGGTGCTACAGAAGGTACAGAGAGATGCACAGACACTGTCCGGACAGGAACCAGGGTACTACTGCATGGAGCATGACCTCGGTGAGGTGCTACAGAAGGTACAGAGAGATGCACAGACACTGTCCAGACAGGAACCAGGGTATTACTGCATGGAGCCTTGGTGAGGTGCTACAGAAGGTACAGAGAGGTGCACAGACACTGTCCAGACACCGAAATTGGCCTGCTGGGTGACCTGCAAAACGTGACCTGTGTGGGATCCAGAGGACCAAGTTTGAGAACCACTGTCTATTGGTAGCTAGATTCTGATTGGTTGTTACTGTCACAACACCTTCAAAGTTCCCTTTTAGAAGTTTTAGTAACACTATCCCATGTTCTGAACTTGTGTTGGCTCAGAGGCATTGGAGGAGTTATAAGAAACAGACTAAAATGACCCCAGAACTGCCAGTGTCACCCACCAGGTACAGGCACAATAATTGAGGGGAAGGTTGTCATTTGGTTCCGATGCAGAGAGTCATTTCTGAGAATGCTGTGACCAGCACATGGCTCAGGAGATAGCAGGTGCCTGACGGTGACATGGACACACCCACTACAGAATGAAAGATTGGTTCTTCAAGTCCTGACGGGTGTGTTGGCCACTTAATGGTTCAGAGAGCTCTCTTGCAGCACTGCACATGTACCTTGTCTACCGCATAGGACCTCATCCATCGCCCTGAGACCCTGGACATTGATGGACACTATGGAGCAGCTGTGCAACACTAAGGGCTGGAGAGTAAGATGTAGAAGATTAATCACCAGCTCCCTGGAACAGGCTTTCACCAGGAAATCATCCAGATATGGAATAACCATAAAACAGGTGAGCATCCTACTCAGGCATCAGAATAAAAGGTCTGACAACTCGGATGTAGCGGGACAGAGAAGACGGAATGGCCAGATAGTATTTCTGTGTAGCAGTTGGAGGAAGAGATGGTTGAAGAGGGACACCCACAGGTCACAGACTGCTGTAGAAGAGGCGGCAAGCCTTTACCCACATCCACTGCCCTGGGTCCTAACTGGACTTACTCTGTCTAAAGTATAAAATCTAGAGGGACTTGGATCTAGGCTGCGCTGCCCATAAAGGAGGAAATTGGGGCTTTAAAGTTTGATGCTATATTCGACATCTTCAAGATTCAAAAGTATTCTACCAACAGAACTCATATCATCTGTGTTTATTCTGTGGAAGGAATACTCCCGCAAGCTGCATCTGCTTTACCCTCTGATGTGACCTTTAGCAACCAGACCCAGACAACGTACTGCTTTGGCCACTATAAAGATTGGCCTGCATGCTGGGGGAAATAAGAGAAGCTCTAGCAGAGCCTATCTCTTGCCTGAAGAGTCCTAAATAAAACACCACAACTGGATGACTGAGAGCGGTAACCGTGAATGCTATCCTCACAGCGGGAGAGTACACCCGCATTTACAAATCTCTGTGGGTAAAAGGATAAAGGGAACGTATAGAACGTATACGGTGTCAAAGCCTTTGTCTGGATTTTCCGATCAAACTGACCCAACTCAAAGAGCTGGTCTTAGAGGAAGAACAGCTGGGTGTCCGGAGGGCAGGGTCAGGGCTGAGATCATCTCTTTACAATAGTCAACAAAATCATTCACAGGCAGGAACTTTAGTTCTAGAACAGCTGCCATATGAGCTAGAGCCAGAACCAACTTGTTAAAACATTCTCTAGAAACTCAGGACCTCATTCAGAGTCGGTCGCAAGCGCAGATGCGCTCGCAACCGACTCGATGGGTAGTCCTGCGCACGCGCAGCGGACGCACTGCGCGTGCGCAAGCCCCGAAGCGAGACAGAAACACTCTCGTTCCGGAGCTCGCTACAAAAGGGGCGGCTGACTAAATTAGGGGACCTAGACTGTGCAGATTCCACCCGATAAGCACTCAGGGTAGCTACAGGAAAAGTAGTGCTGGGTACACACCTATACAATCGTTGGCCCGTTCTTACAATTTCAACTCGTCTTTTCATTATTGCAAGAGTGACCAGACATGACTGGAGGTGAGAACACACTGAACTTTTGGTCCGATATGGCCCTGAGGAATCGAATATTAAACAGCACATAAGATGCGATCCTTTGATGCGACCAGTTTTTCTCTGACAAAACAATAATGAATATGTGTACACAGATAAAAACTGGTCGAGTCTAAGGATCGCATATTATGTGCTATTTAATATTAATTTGATTCGATAGGGCCATATCGGCCTACAGTTCAGTGTGTACTCACCTTCCACCGTTCTAGCGATTCTACACCAGCAGCAGAGCCGCCTTGAGGGTGGTATAATCATTTTGGAACTCTCTCCGGCTCCCCATCAGACTCCACGCCACTCTACAATCATTCAAACGAGCGCTTAAGACAAACAACTTCATTAAAGCCTTCCAGCTCTCAGCCTAACTTGCTGCTACATCTTCCTTCATCCTCCCCCTACCCCGTGTAACGCCTGTCTGCCCCTCCCTCTTAGAATGTAAGCTCTTTCGCACAGGGCCTTCTACCCTCTTGTGCTTCTCCCTACTGTATTTTCATTTATCTCTTACGCTCCACTAGGGCAACTAACACCTGGCTGCTTATGTGGGTGTAAAGGTCCCTAATATAGAAATGTTTATTATCCATATGTTCATGTCTTGCTTTGAATTATATTGGAAGTCGCTGGTTACTTATTTATGTACTATGTAAGTCGCTGCAAAACACCATATCAATAAATAATAATGAATCGAAAGATTGCAAAAGGTAACCAGCTGTAGACAAAAAAAAAAAAAAGCCATGAAAGGGACAAATCCTGGTAAGGCGGGACCTAGTCACTGTCAGCCAGCATCGGTGTCCCCTGGGAAGGAGGGACGTAGTCACTGTCAGCCAGCACCGGTGTCCTCTGGGAAGGCGGGACCTAGTCACTGTCAGCCAGCACCGGTGTCCCCTGGGAAGACGGGACCTAGTCACTGTCAGCCAGCACCGGTGTCCCCTGGGAAGACGGGACCTAGTCACTGTCAGCCAGCACCGGTGTCCCCTGGGAAGACGGGACCTAGTCACTGTCAGCCAGCACCGGTGTCCCCTGGGAAGGCGGGACCTAGTCACTGTCAGCCAGCACCGGTGTCCCCTGGGAAGGAGGGACCTAGTCACTGTCAGCCAGCACCGGTGTCCTCTGGGAAGGCGGGACCTAGTCACTGTCAGCCAGCACCGGTGTCCCCTGGGAAGGCGGGACCTAGTCACTGTCAGCCAGCACCACTGCCCCCTGGGAAGGCGGGACCTAGTCACTGTCAGCCAGCACCGGTGTCCCCTGGGAAGGCGGGACCTAGTCACTGTCAGCCAGCACCGGTGTACCCCGGGAAGGCGGGACCTAGTCACTGTCAGCCAGCACCGGTGTCCCCCGGGAAGGCGGGACCTAGTCACTGTCAGCCAGCACCGGTGTCCCCTGGGAAGGCGGGACCTAGTCACTGTCAGCCAGCACCACTGCCCCCTAGTAAGGCGGGACCTAGTCACTGTCAGCCAGCACCAGTGCCCCCTGGGAAGGCGGAACCTAGTAGCTGTCAGCCAGCACCACTGCCCCCTGGGAAGGTGGTAGCTAGTCACTGTCAGCCAGCACCAGTGCCCCCTGGGAAGGCGGGACCTAGTTACAGTCAGCCAGCACCGGTGCCCCTTGGGAAGGCGGGCCTAGTCGCTGTCAGCCAGGACAAGTGCCCCCTGGGAAGGCGGGACCTAGTAGCTGTCAGCCAGCACCACTGCACCTGGAAAGGCGGTAGCTAGTCACTGTCAGCCAGCACCGGTGCCCCCTGGGAAGGCGGCACCTAGTCGCTGTCAGCCAGTACCGGTGCCCCCTGGGAAGGCAGGACCTAGTCACTGTCAGCCAGCACCAGTGCTCCCTAGGTGGCGGGACCTAGTCACTGTCAGCCAGCATCACTGCCCCCTGGGAAGGGGAGGCCTAGTCACTGTCAGCCAGCACCACTGCCCCCTGGGAAGGCGGGACCAAGTTACTGTCAGCCAGCACCGGTGTCCCCTAGGAAGGCGGGACCTCATCACTGTCAGCCAGCACCGATGCCCCCTGGGAAGGCGGGACCTAGTCACTGTCAGCCAGCACCGAAGCCCCCTGGGAAGGCGGGACCTCATCACTGTCAGCCAGCACCGGTGTCCTCTGGGAAGGCGGGACCTAGTCACTGTCAGCCAGCACCGGTGTCCCCTGGGAAGACGGGACCTAGTCACTGTCAGCCAGCACCACTTCCCCCTGGGAAGGCGGGACCTAGTCACTGTCAGCCAGCACCGGTGTCCCCTGGGAAGGCGGGACCTAGTCACTGTCAGCCAGCACCGGTGTCCCCTGGGAAGGCGGGACCTAGTCACTGTCAGCCAGCACCGGTGTCCCCTGGGAAGGCGGGACCTAGTCACTGTCAGCCAGCACCGGTGTCCCCTGGGAAGGCGGGACCTAGTCACTGTCAGCCAGCACCACTGCCCCCTAGTAAGGCGGGACCTAGTAACTGTCAGCCAGCACCAGTGCCCCCTGGGAAGGCGGAACCTAGTAGCTGTCAGCCAGCACCACTGCCCCCTGGGAAGGCGGGACCTAGTCACTGTCAGCCAGCACCAGTGCCCCCTAGGAGGCGGGACCTAGTCACTGTAAGCCAGCACCGGTGTCCCCTGGGAAGGCGGGACATAGTCACTGTCAGCCAGCACCAGTGCCCCCTGGGAAGGCGGGACCTAGTCAGTGTCAGCCAGCACCAGTGCCCCCTGGGAAGGCGGGACCTAGTCACTATCAGCCAGCACCAGTGCCCCCTGGGAAGGCGGGACCTAGTCACTGTCAGCCAGCACCGGTGTCCCCTGGGAAGGCGGGACCTAGTCACTGTCAGCCAGCACCGGTGTCCCCTGGGAAGGCGGGACCTAGTCACTGCCAGCCAGCACCGGTGTCCCCTGGGAAGGCGGGACCTAGTCACTGTCAGCCAGCACCACTGCCCCCTAGTAAGGCGGGACCTAGTCACTGTCAGCCAGCACCAGTGCCCCCTGGGAAGGCGGAACCTAGTAGCTGTCATCCAGCACCACTGCCCCCTGGGAAGGCGGTAGCTAGTCACTGTCAGCCAGCACCAGTACCCCCTGGGAAGGCGGGTACTAGTTACTGTCAGCCAGCACCGGTGCCCCTTGGGAAGGCAGGCCTAGTCGCTGTCAGCCAGCACCAGTGCCCCTGGGAAGGCGGGACCTAGTAGCTGTCAGCCAGCACCACTGCACCTGGGAAGGCGGTAGCTAGTCACTGTCAGCCAGCACCGGTGCCCCCTGGGAAGGCGGGACCTAGTCACTGTAAGCCAGCACCGCTGCCCCCTGGGAAGGCGGGACCTAGTCACTGTAAGCCAGCACCGGTGCCCCCTGGGAAGGCGGCACCTAGTCGCTGTCAGCCAGTACCGGTGCCCCCAGGGAAGGCGGGACCTAGTCACTGTCAGCCAGCACCAGTGCTCCCTAGGTGGCGGGACCTAGTCACTGTCAGCCAGCATCACTGCCCCCTGGGAAGGCGGGACCTAGTCGCTGTCAGCCAGCACCGATGCCCCCTGGGAAGGCGGGACCTAGTCACTGTCAGCCAGCACCGGTGCCCCCAGGGAAGGCGGGACCTAGTCACTGTCAGCCAGCACCGGTGCCCCCAGGTAAAGCAGGACCTAGTCACTGTCAGCCAGCACCGGTGTCCCCTTGGAAGGCGGGACCTAGTCACTATCAGCCAGCACCGGTGTCCCCTGGGAAGACGGGACCTAGTCACTGTCAGCCAGCACCGGTGCCCCCTGGAAAGGCGGGACCTAGTCACTGTCAGCCAGCACCGGTGTCCCCTGGGAAGGCGGGACCTAGTCACTGTCAGCCAGCCCCGGTGTCCCCTGGGAAGGCGGGACCTAGTCACTGTCAGCCAGCACCACTGCCCCCTAGTAAGGCGGGACCTAGTCACTGTCAGCCAGCACCAGTGCCCCCTGGGAAGGCAGAACCTAGTAGCTGTCAGCCAGCACCACTGCCCCCTGGGAAGGCGGTAGCTAGTCACTGTCAGCCAGCACCAGTACCCCCTGGGAAGGCGGGAACTAGTTACTGTCAGCCAGCACCGGTGCCCCTTGGGAAGGCGGGCCTAGTCGCTGTCAGCCAGCACCAGTGCCCCCTGGGAAGGCGGGACCTAGTAGCTGTCAGCCAGCACCACTGCACCTGGGAAGGCGGTAGCTAGTCACTGTCAGCCAGCACCGGTGCCCCCTGGGAAGGCGGGACCTAGTCACTGTAAGCCAGCACCGGTGCCCCCTGGGAAGGCGGGACCTAGTCACTGTAAGCCAGCACCGGTGCCCCCTGGGAAGGCGGCACCTAGTCGCTGTCAGCCAGTACCGGTGCCCCCTGGGAAGGCGGGACCTAGTCACTGTCAGCCAGCACCAGTGCTCCCTAGGTGGCGGGACCTAGTCACTGTCAGCCAGCATCACTGCCCCCTGGGAAGGCGGGACCTAGTCGCTGTCAGCCAGCACCGATGCCCCCTGGGAAGGCGGGACCTAGTCACTGTCAGCCAGCACCAGTGCCCCCTGGGAAGGCGGAACCTAGTAGCTGTCATCCAGCACCACTGCCCCCTGGGAAGGCGGTAGCTAGTCACTGTCAGCCAGCACCAGTACCCCCTGGGAAGGCGGGTACTAGTTACTGTCAGCCAGCACCGGTGCCCCTTGGGAAGGCAGGCCTAGTCGCTGTCAGCCAGCACCAGTGCCCCTGGGAAGGCGGGACCTAGTAGCTGTCAGCCAGCACCACTGCACCTGGGAAGGCGGTAGCTAGTCACTGTCAGCCAGCACCGGTGCCCCCTGGGAAGGCGGGACCTAGTCACTGTAAGCCAGCACCGCTGCCCCCTGGGAAGGCGGGACCTAGTCACTGTAAGCCAGCACCGGTGCCCCCTGGGAAGGCGGCACCTAGTCGCTGTCAGCCAGTACCGGTGCCCCCAGGGAAGGCGGGACCTAGTCACTGTCAGCCAGCACCAGTGCTCCCTAGGTGGCGGGACCTAGTCACTGTCAGCCAGCATCACTGCCCCCTGGGAAGGCGGGACCTAGTCGCTGTCAGCCAGCACCGATGCCCCCTGGGAAGGCGGGACCTAGTCACTGTCAGCCAGCACCGGTGCCCCCAGGGAAGGCGGGACCTAGTCACTGTCAGCAAGCACCGGTGCCCCCAGGTAAAGCAGGACCTAGTCACTGTCAGCCAGCACCGGTGTCCCCTTGGAAGGCGGGACCTAGTCACTATCAGCCAGCACCGGTGTCCCCTGGGAAGACGGGACCTAGTCACTGACAGCCAGCACCGGTGCCCCCTGGAAAGGCGGGACCTAGTCACTGTCAGCCAGCACCGGTGTCCCCTGGGAAGGCGGGACCTAGTCACTGTCAGCCAGCCCCAGTGTCCCCTGGGAAGGCGGGACCTAGTCACTGTCAGCCAGCACCACTGCCCCCTAGTAAGGCGGGACCTAGTCACTGTCAGCCAGCACCAGTGCCCCCTGGGAAGGCGGAACCTAGTAGCTGTCAGCCAGCACCACTGCCCCCTGGGAAGGCGGTAGCTAGTCACTGTCAGCCAGCACCAGTACCCCCTGGGAAGGCGGGAACTAGTTACTGTCAGCCAGCACCGGTGCCCCTTGGGAAGGCGGGCCTAGTCGCTGTCAGCCAGCACCAGTGCCCCCTGGGAAGGCGGGACCTAGTAGCTGTCAGCCAGCACCACTGCACCTGGGAAGGCGGTAGCTAGTCACTGTCAGCCAGCACTGGTGCCCCCTGGGAAGGCGGGACCTAGTCACTGTAAGCCAGCACCGGTGCCCCCTGGGAAGGCGGGACCTAGTCACTGTAAGCCAGCACCGGTGCCCCCTGGGAAGGCGGCACCTAGTCGCTGTCAGCCAGTACCGGTGCCCCCTGGGAAGGCGGGACCTAGTCACTGTCAGCCAGCACCAGTGCTCCCTAGGTGGCGGGACCTAGTCACTGTCAGCCAGCATCACTGCCCCCTGGGAAGGCGGGACCTAGTCGCTGTCAGCCAGCACCGATGCCCCCTGGGAAGGCGGGACCTAGTCACTGTCAGCCAGCACCGGTGCCCCCAGGGAAGGCGGGACCTAGTCACTGTCAGCCAGCACCGATGCCCCCTGGGAAAGCAGGACCTAGTCACTGTCAGCCAGCACCGGTGTCCCCTTGGAAGGCGGGACCTAGTCACTGTCAGCCAGCACCACTGCCCCCTGGGAAAGCAGGACCTAGTCACTGTCAGCCAGCACCACTGCCCCCTGGGAAAGCAGGACCTAGTCACTGTCAGCCAGCACCAGTGCCCCCTGGGAAAGCGGGAACTAGTCACTGTCAGCCAGCACCAGAGTCCCCTGGGAAGGCGGGAACTAGTCACTGTCAGCCAGCACCGGTGCCCCCTGGGAAGGCGGGACCTAGTCACTGTCAGCCAGCACCGGTGCCCCCTGGGAAGGCGGGACCTAGTCACTGTTAGAAAGCACCACTGACCCCTGGGATGGCGGGACCTAGTCACTATCAGCCAGCACCGGTGCCCCCAGGGAAAGCAGGACCTAGTCAGTGTCAGCCAGCACCGGTGTCCCCTGGGAAGGCGGGACCTAGTCACTGTCAGCCAGCACCGGTGTCCCCTGGGAAGGCGGGACCTAGTCACTGTCAGCCAGCACCACTGCCCCCTAGTAAGGCGGGACCTAGTCACTGTCAGCCAGCACCAGTGCCCCCTGGGAAGGCGGAACCTAGTAGCTGTCATCCAGCACCACTGCCCCCTGGGAAGGCGGTAGCTAGACACTGTCAGCCAGCACCAGTACCCCCTGGGAAGGCGGGAACTAGTTACTGTCAGCCAGCACCAGTGCCCCCTGGGAAGGCGGAACCTAGTAGCTGTCAGCCAGCAAAACTGCCCCCTGGGAAGGCGGGACCTAGTCACTGTCAGCCAGCACTGGTGCCCCCTGGGAAGGTGGGACCTAGACACTGTCAGCCAGCACCGGTGCCCCCTGGGAAGGCGGGACCTAGTCACTGTCAGCAAGCACCGGTGCTCCCTAGGAGGCGGGACCTAGTCACTGTCAGCCAGCATCACTGCCCCCTGGGAAGGGGAGGCCTATTCACTGTCAGCCAGCACCACTGACCCTGAGAAGGCGGGACCTAGTCACATTCAGCCAGCACCAGTGCCCCCTGGGAAGGCAGGACCTAGTCACTGTCAGCCAGCACCGGTGCCCCCTGGAAGGCGGGACCTAGTCACTGTCAGCCAGCACCACTGCCCCATGGGAAAGCAGGACCTAGTCACTGTCAGCCAGCACCAGTGCCCCCTGGGAAAGCGGGACCTAGTCACTGTCAGCCAGCACCGGTGCCCCCTGGGAAGGCGGGACCTAGTCACTGTCAGCCAGCACCAGTGTCCCCTGGGAAGGCGGGACCTAGTCACTGTCAGCCAGCACCACTGCCCCCTGGGAAGGCGGGACCTAGTCACTGTCAGCCAGCCCCACTGCCCCCTGGGAAGGCGGGACCTAGTCACTGTCAGCCAGCACCAGTGCCCCCTGGGAAGGCGGGACCTAGTCACTGTCAGCCAGCACCGGTGCCCGCTGGGAAGGTGGGACCTAGACACTGTCAGCCAGCACCGGTGCCCCCTGGGAAGGCTGGACCTAGTCACTGTCAGCCAGCACCGGTGCCCCCTGGGAAGGCGGGACCTAGTCACTGTCAGCTAGCACCGGTGTCCCCTGGGAAGGCGGGACCTAGTCACTGTCAGCCAGCACCGGTGTCCCCTGGGAAGGCGGGACCTAGTCACTGTCAGCCAGCACCACTGCCCCCTAGTAAGGCGGGACGTAGTCACTGTCAGCCAGCACCAGTGCCCCCTGGGAAGGCGGAACCTAATAGCTGTCAGCCAGCACCACTGCCCCCTGGGAAGGCGGTAGCTAGTCAATGTCAGCCAGCACCAGTGCCCCCTGGGAAGGCGGGACCTAGTCACTGTCAGCCAGCACCGGTGCCCCTTGGGAAGGCGGGCCTAGTCGCTGTCAGCCAGGACCAGTGCCCCCTGGGAAGGCGGGACCTAGTCACTGTCAGCCAGCACCAGTGCTCCCTAGGTGGCGGGACCTAGTCACTGTCAGCCAGCATCACTGCCCCCTGGGAAGGGGAGGCCTAGTCACTGTCAGCAAGCACCACTGCCCCCTGGGAAGGCGGGACCAAGTTACTGTCAGCCAGCACCGATGCCCCCTGGGAAGGCGGGACCTAGTCACTGTCAGCCAGCATCGATGCCCCGTGGGAAGGCGGGACCTAGTCACTGTCAGCCAGCACCGATGCCCCCTGGGAAGGCGTGACCTAGTCACTGTCATCCAGCACCACTGCACCCCTGGGAAGGCGGGACCTAGTCACTGTCAGCCAGCACCAGTGCCCCCTGGGAAGGCGGGACCTAGTCACTGTCAGCCAGCACCACTGCCCCCTGGGAAAGCAGGACCTAGTCACTGTCAGCCAGCACCAGTGCCCCCTGGGAAAGCGGGACCTAGTCACTGTCAGCCAGCACCGGTGCCCCCTGGGAAAGTGGGACCTAGTCACTGTCAGCCAGCACCAGTGTCCCCTGGGAAGGCGGGACCTAGTCACTGTCAGCCAGCACCACTGCCCCCTGGGAAGGCGGGACCTAGTCACTGTCAGCCAGCCCCACTGGCCCCTGGGAAGGCGGGACCTAGTCACTGTCAGCCAGCACCAGTGCCCCCTGGGAAGGCGGGACCTAGTCACTGTCAGCCAGCACCGGTGCCCGCTGGGAAGGTGGGACCTAGACACTGTCAGCCAGCACCGGTGCCCCCTGGGAAGGCTGGACCTAGTCACTGTCAGCCAGCACCGGTGCCCCCTGGGAAGGCGGGACCTAGTCACTGTCAGCTAGCACCGGTGTCCCCTGGGAAGGCGGGACCTAGTCACTGTCAGCCAGCACCGGTGTCCCCTGGGAAGGCGGGACCTAGTCACTGTCAGCCAGCACCACTGCCCCCTAGTAAGGCGGGACCTAGTCACTGTCAGCCAGCACCAGTGCCCCCTGGGAAGGCGGAACCTAATAGCTGTCAGCCAGCACCACTGCCCCCTGGGAAGGCGGTAGCTAGTCAATGTCAGCCAGCACCAGTGCCCCCTGGGAAGGCGGGACCTAGTTACTGTCAGCCAGCACCGGTGCCCCTTGGGAAGGCGGGCCTAGTCGCTGTCAGCCAGGACCAGTGCCCCCTGGGAAGGCGGGACCTAGTCACTGTCAGCCAGCACCAGTGCTCCCTAGGTGGCGGGACCTAGTCACTGTCAGCCAGCATCACTGCCCCCTGGGAAGGGGAGGCCTAGTCACTGTCAGCCAGCACCACTGCCCCCTGGGAAGGCGGGACCAAGTTACTGTCAGCCAGCACCGGTGTCCCCTGGGAAGGCGGGACCTCATCACTGTCAGCCAGCACCGATGCCCCCTGGGAAGGCGGGACCTAGTCACTGTCAGCCAGCATCGATGCCCCGTGGGAAGGCGGGACCTAGTCACTGTCAGCCAGCACCGATGCCCCCTGGGAAGGCGTGACCTAGTCACTGTCATCCAGCACCACTGCACCCCTGGGAAGGCGGGACCTAGTCACTGTCAGCCAGCACCAGTGCCCCCTGGGAAGGCGGGACCTAGTCACTGTCAGCCAGCACCGGTGCCCCCTGAGAAGGCGGGATCTAGTCACTGTCAGCCAGCACCGGTGCCCCCTGGAAAGGCGGGACCTAGTCACTGTCAGCCAGCACCGGTGCCCCCTGGAAAGGCGGGACCTAGTCACTGTCAGCCAGCACTGGTGCCCCCTGGAAAGGCGGGACCTAGTCACTGTCAGCCAGCACCGGTGCCCCCTGGAAAGGCGGGACCTAGTCACTGTCAGCCAGCACCGGTGCCCCCTGGGAAGGCGGGACCTAGTCACTGTAGGCCAGCACCAGTGCCCCCTAGGAGGCGGGACCTAGTCACTGTCAGCCAGCACCGGTGTCCCCTGGGAAGGCGGGACATAGTCACTGTTAGCCAGCACCGGTGTCCCCTGGGAAGGCGGGACCTAGTCACTGTCAGCCAGCACCACTGCCCCCTAGTAAGGCGGGACCTAGTCACTGTCAGCCAGCACCAGTGCCCCCTGGGAAGGCGGAACCTAGTAGCTGTCAGCCAGCACCACTGCCCCCTGGGAAGGCGGTAGCTAGTCACTGTCAGCCAGCACCAGTACCCCCTGGGAAGGCGGGAACTAGTTACTGTCAGCCAGCACCGGTGCCCCTTGGGAAGGCGGGCCTAGTCGCTGTCAGCCAGCACCAGTGCCCCTGGGAAGGCGGGACCTAGTAGCTGTCAGCCAGCACCACTGCACCTGGGAAGGCGGTAGCTAGTCACTGTCAGCCAGCACCGGTGCCCCCTGGGAAGGCGGGACCTAGTCACTGTAAGCCAGCACCGCTGCCCCCTGGGAAGGCGGGACCTAGTCACTGTAAGCCAGCACCGGTGCCCCCTGGGAAGGCGGCACGTAGTCGCTGTCAGCCAGTACCGGTGCCCCCAGGGAAGGCGGGACCTAGTCACTGTCAGCCAGCACCAGTGCTCCCTAGGTGGCGGGACCTAGTCACTGTCAGCCAGCATCACTGCCCCCTGGGAAGGCGGGACCTAGTCGCTGTCAGCCAGCACCGATGCCCCCTGGGAAGGCGGGACCTAGTCACTGTCAGCCAGCACCGGTGCCCCCAGGGAAGGCGGGACCTAGTCACTGTCAGCCAGCACCGGTGCCCCCAGGTAAAGCAGGACCTAGTCACTGTCAGCCAGCACCGGTGTCCCCTTGGAAGGCGGGACCTAGTCACTATCAGCCAGCACCGGTGTCCCCTGGGAAGACGGGACCTAGTCACTGTCAGCCAGCACCGGTGCCCCCTGGAAAGGCGGGACCTAGTCACTGTCAGCCAGCACCGGTGTCCCCTGGGAAGGCGGGACCTAGTCACTGTCAGCCAGCCCCAGTGTCCCCTGGGAAGGCGGGACCTAGTCACTGTCAGCCAGCACCACTGCCCCCTAGTAAGGCGGGACCTAGTCACTGTCAGCCAGCACCAGTGCCCCCTGGGAAGGCGGAACCTAGTAGCTGTCAGCCAGCACCACTGCCCCCTGGGAAGGCGGTAGCTAGTCACTGTCAGCCAGCACCAGTACCCCCTGGGAAGGCGGGAACTAGTTACTGTCAGCCAGCACCGGTGCCCCTTGGGAAGGCGGGCCTAGTCGCTGTCAGCCAGCACCAGTGCCCCCTGGGAAGGCGGGACCTAGTAGCTGTCAGCCAGCACCACTGCACCTGGGAAGGCGGTAGCTAGTCACTGTCAGCCAGCACCGGTGCCCCCTGGGAAGGCGGGACCTAGTCACTGTAAGCCAGCACCGGTGCCCCCTGGGAAGGCGGGACCTAGTCACTGTAAGCCAGCACCGGTGCCCCCTGGGAAGGCGGCACCTAGTCGCTGTCAGCCAGTACCGGTGCCCCCTGGGAAGGCGGGACCTAGTCACTGTCAGCCAGCACCAGTGCTCCCTAGGTGGCGGGACCTAGTCACTGTCAGCCAGCATCACTGCCCCCTGGGAAGGCGGGACCTAGTCGCTGTCAGCCAGCACCGATGCCCCCTGGGAAGGCGGGACCTAGTCACTGTCAGCCAGCACCGGTGCCCCCAGGGAAGGCGGGACCTAGTCACTGTCAGCCAGCACCGATGCCCCCTGGGAAAGCAGGACCTAGTCACTGTCAGCCAGCACCGGTGTCCCCTTGGAAGGCGGGACCTAGTCACTGTCAGCCAGCACCACTGCCCCCTGGGAAAGCAGGACCTAGTCACTGTCAGCCAGCACCAGTGCCCCCTGGGAAAGCGGGAACTAGTCACTGTCAGCCAGCACCAGAGTCCCCTGGGAAGGCGGGAACTAGTCACTGTCAGCCAGCACCGGTGTCCCCTGGGAAGACGGGACCTAGTCACTGTCAGCCAGCACCGGTGCCCCCTGGAAAGGCGGGACCTAGTCACTGTCAGCCAGCACCGGTGTCCCCTGGGAAGGCGGGACCTAGTCACTGTCAGCCAGCACCGGTGCCCCCTGGGAAGGCTGGACCTAGTCACTGTCAGCCAGCACCGGTGCCCCCTGGGAAGGCGGGACCTAGTCACTGTCAGCTAGCACCGGTGTCCCCTGGGAAGGCGGGACCTAGTCACTGTCAGCCAGCACCGGTGTCCCCTGGGAAGGCGGGACCTAGTCACTGTCAGCCAGCACCACTGCCCCCTAGTAAGGCGGGACCTAGTCACTGTCAGCCAGCACCAGTGCCCCCTGGGAAGGCGGAACCTAATAGCTGTCAGCCAGCACCACTGCCCCCTGGGAAGGCGGTAGCTAGTCAATGTCAGCCAGCACCAGTGCCCCCTGGGAAGGCGGGACCTAGTTACTGTCAGCCAGCACCGGTGCCCCTTGGGAAGGCGGGCCTAGTCGCTGTCAGCCAGGACCAGTGCCCCCTGGGAAGGCGGGACCTAGTCACTGTCAGCCAGCACCAGTGCTCCCTAGGTGGCGGGACCTAGTCACTGTCAGCCAGCATCACTGCCCCCTGGGAAGGGGAGGCCTAGTCACTGTCAGCCAGCACCACTGCCCCCTGGGAAGGCGGGACCAAGTTACTGTCAGCCAGCACCGGTGTCCCCTGGGAAGGCGGGACCTCATCACTGTCAGCCAGCACCGATGCCCCCTGGGAAGGCGGGACCTAGTCACTGTCAGCCAGCATCGATGCCCCGTGGGAAGGCGGGACCTAGTCACTGTCAGCCAGCACCGATGCCCCCTGGGAAGGCGTGACCTAGTCACTGTCATCCAGCACCACTGCACCCCTGGGAAGGCGGGACCTAGTCACTGTCAGCCAGCACCAGTGCCCCCTGGGAAGGCGGGACCTAGTCACTGTCAGCCAGCACCGGTGCCCCCTGAGAAGGCGGGATCTAGTCACTGTCAGCCAGCACCGGTGCCCCCTGGAAAGGCGGGACCTAGTCACTGTCAGCCAGCACCGGTGCCCCCTGGAAAGGCGGGACCTAGTCACTGTCAGCCAGCACTGGTGCCCCCTGGAAAGGCGGGACCTAGTCACTGTCAGCCAGCACCGGTGCCCCCTGGAAAGGCGGGACCTAGTCACTGTCAGCCAGCACCGGTGCCCCCTGGGAAGGCGGGACCTAGTCACTGTAGGCCAGCACCAGTGCCCCCTAGGAGGCGGGACCTAGTCACTGTCAGCCAGCACCGGTGTCCCCTGGGAAGGCGGGACATAGTCACTGTTAGCCAGCACCGGTGTCCCCTGGGAAGGCGGGACCTAGTCACTGTCAGCCAGCACCACTGCCCCCTAGTAAGGCGGGACCTAGTCACTGTCAGCCAGCACCAGTGCCCCCTGGGAAGGCGGAACCTAGTAGCTGTCAGCCAGCACCACTGCCCCCTGGGAAGGCGGTAGCTAGTCACTGTCAGCCAGCACCAGTACCCACTGGGAAGGCGGGAACTAGTTACTGTCAGCCAGCATCGGTGCCCCTTGGGAAGGCGGGCCTAGTCGCTGTCAGCCAGCACCAGTGCCCCTGGGAAGGCGGGACCTAGTAGCTGTCAGCCAGCACCACTGCACCTGGGAAGGCGGTAGCTAGTCACTGTCAGCCAGAACCGGTGCCCCCTGGGAAGGCGGGACCTAGTCACTGTAAGCCAGCACCGCTGCCCCCTGGGAAGGCTGGACCTAGTCACTGTAAGCCAGCACCGGTGCCCCCTGGGAAGGCGGCACGTAGTCGCTGTCAGCCAGTACCGGTGCCCCCAGGGAAGGCGGGACCTAGTCACTGTCAGCCAGCACCAGTGCTCCCTAGGTGGCGGGACCTAGTCACTGTCAGCCAGCATCACTGCCCCCTGGGAAGGCGGGACCTAGTCGTTGTCAGCCAGCACCGATGCCCCCTGGGAAGGCGGGACCTAGTCACTGTCAGCCAGCACCGGTGCCCCCAGGGAAGGCGGGACCTAGTCACTGTCAGCCAGCACCGGTGCCCCCAGGTAAAGCAGGACCTAGTCACTGTCAGCCAGCACCGGTGTCCCCTTGGAAGGCGGGACCTAGTCACTATCAGCCAGCACCGGTGTCCCCTGGGAAGACGGGACCTAGTCACTGTCAGCCAGCACCGGTGCCCCCTGGAAAGGCGGGACCTAGTCACTGTCAGCCAGCACCGGTGTCCCCTGGGAAGGCGGGACCTAGTCACTGTCAGCCAGCCCCGGTGTCCCCTGGGAAGGCGGGACCTAGTCACTGTCAGCCAGCACCACTGCCCCCTAGTAAGGCGGGACCTAGTCACTGTCAGCCAGCACCAGTGCCCCCTGGGAAGGCGGAACCTAGTAGCTGTCAGCCAGCACCACTGCCCCCTGGGAAGGCGGTAGCTAGTCACTGTCAGCCAGCACCAGTACCCCCTGGGAAGGCGGGAACTAGTTACTGTCAGCCAGCACCGGTGCCCCTTGGGAAGGCGGGCCTAGTCGCTGTCAGCCAGCACCAGTGCCCCCTGGGAAGGCGGGACCTAGTAGCTGTCAGCCAGCACCACTGCACCTGGGAAGGCGGTAGCTAGTCACTGTCAGCCAGCACCGGTGCCCCCTGGGAAGGCGGGACCTAGTCACTGTAAGCCAGCACCGGTGCCCCCTGGGAAGGCGGGACCTAGTCACTGTAAGCCAGCACCGGTGCCCCCTGGGAAGGCGGCACCTAGTCGCTGTCAGCCAGTACCGGTGCCCCCTGGGAAGGCGGGACCTAGTCACTGTCAGCCAGCACCAGTGCTCCCTAGGTGGCGGGACCTAGTCACTGTCAGCCAGCATCACTGCCCCCTGGGAAGGCGGGACCTAGTCGCTGTCAGCCAGCACCGATGCCCCCTGGGAAGGCGGGACCTAGTCACTGTCAGCCAGCACCGGTGCCCCCAGGGAAGGCGGGACCTAGTCACTGTCAGCCAGCACCGATGCCCCCTGGGAAAGCAGGACCTAGTCACTGTCAGCCAGCACCGGTGTCCCCTTGGAAGGCGGGACCTAGTCACTGTCAGCCAGCACCACTGCCCCCTGGGAAAGCAGGACCTAGTCACTGTCAGCCAGCACCAGTGCCCCCTGGGAAAGCGGGAACTAGTCACTGTCACCCAGGACCAGAGTCCCCTGGGAAGGCGGGAACTAGTCACTGTCAGCCAGCACCGGTGCCCCCTGGAAAGGCGGGACCTAGTCACTGTCAGCCAGCACCGGTGTCCCCTGGGAAGGCGGGACCTAGTCACTGTCAGCCAGCCCCGGTGTCCCCTGGGAAGGCGGGACCTAGTCACTGTCAGCCAGCACCAGTGCCCCCTGGGAAGGCGGAACCTAGTAGCTGTCAGCCAGCACCACTGCCCCCTGGGAAGGCGGTAGCTAGTCACTGTCAGCCAGCACCAGTACCCCCTGGGAAGGCGGGAACTAGTTACTGTCAGCCAGCACCGGTGCCCCTTGGGAAGGCGGGCCTAGTCGCTGTCAGCCAGCACCAGTGCCCCCTGGGAAGGCGGGACCTAGTAGCTGTCAGCCAGCACCACTGCACCTGGGAAGGCGGTAGCTAGTCACTGTCAGCCAGCACCGGTGCCCCCTGGGAAGGCGGGACCTAGTCACTGTAAGCCAGCACCGGTGCCCCCTGGGAAGGCGGGACCTAGTCACTGTACGCCAGCACCGGTGCCCCCTGGGAAGGCGGGACCTAGTCACTGTACGCCAGCACCGGTGCCCCCTGGGAAGGCGGCACCTAGTCGCTGTCAGCCAGTACCGGTGCCCCCTGGGAAGGCGGGACCTAGTCACTGTCAGCCAGCACCAGTGCTCCCTAGGTGGCGGGACCTAGTCACTGTCAGCCAGCATCACTGCCCCCTGGGAAGGCGGGACCTAGTCGCTGTCAGCCAGCACCGATGCCCCCTGGGAAGGCGGGACCTAGTCACTGTCAGCCAGCACCGGTGCCCCCAGGGAAGGCGGGACCTAGTCACTGTCAGCCAGCACCGATGCCCCCTGGGAAAGCAGGACCTAGTCACTGTCAGCCAGCACCGGTGTCCCCTTGGAAGGCGGGACCTAGTCACTGTCAGCCAGCACCACTGCCCCCTGGGAAAGCAGGACCTAGTCACTGTCAGCCAGCACCAGTGCCCCCTGGGAAAGCGGGAACTAGTCACTGTCAGCCAGCACCAGAGTCCCCTGGGAAGGCGGGAACTAGTCACTGTCAGCCAGCACCGGTGCCCCCTGGGAAGGCGGGACCTAGTCACTGTCAGCCAGCACCGGTGCCCCCTGGGAAGGCGGGACCTAGTCACTGTTAGAAAGCACCACTGACCCCTGGGATGGCGGGACCTAGTCACTATCAGCCAGCACCGGTGCCCCCAGGGAAAGCAGGACCTAGTCAGTGTCAGCCAGCACCGGTGTCCCCTGGGAAGGCGGGACCTAGTCACTGTCAGCCAGCACCGGTGTCCCCTGGGAAGGCGGGACCTAGTCACTGTCAGCCAGCACCACTGCCCCCTAGTAAGGCGGGACCTAGTCACTGTCAGCCAGCACCAGTGCCCCCTGGGAAGGCAGAACCTAGTAGCTGTCATCCAGCACCACTGCCCCCTGGGAAGGCGGTAGCTAGACACTGTCAGCCAGCACCAGTACCCCCTGGGAAGGCGGGAACTAGTTACTGTCAGCCAGCACCAGTGCCCCCTGGGAAGGCGGAACCTAGTAGCTGTCAGCCAGCAAAACTGCCCCCTGGGAAGGCGGGACCTAGTCACTGTCAGCCAGCACTGGTGCCCCCTGGGAAGGTGGGACCTAGACACTGTCAGCCAGCACCGGTGCCCCCTGGGAAGGCGGGACCTAGTCACTGTCAGCAAGCACCGGTGCTCCCTAGGAGGCGGGACCTAGTCACTGTCAGCAAGCATCACTGCCCCCTGGGAAGGGGAGGCCTATTCACTGTCAGCCAGCACCACTGACCCTGAGAAGGCGGGACCTAGTCACATTCAGCCAGCACCAGTGCCCCCTGGGAAGGCAGGACCTAGTCACTGTCAGCCAGCACCGGTGCCCCCTGGAAGGCGGGACCTAGTCACTGTCAGCCAGCACCACTGCCCCCTGGGAAAGAAGGACCTAGTCACTGTCAGCCAGCACCAGTGCCCCCTGGGAAAGCGGGACCTAGTCACTGTCAGCCAGCACCGGTGCCCCCTGGGAAGGCGGGACCTAGTCACTGTCAGCCAGCACCAGTGTCCCCTGGGAAGGCGGGACCTAGTCACTGTCAGCCAGCACCACTGCCCCCTGGGAAGGCGGGACCTAGTCACTGTCAGCCAGCCCCACTGCCCCCTGGGAAGGCGGGACCTAGTCACTGTCAGCCAGCACCAGTGCCCCCTGGGAAGGCGGGACCTAGTCACTGTCAGCCAGCACCGGTGCCCGCTGGGAAGGTGGGAACTAGACACTGTCAGCCAGCACCGGTGCCCCCTGGGAAGGCTGGACCTAGTCACTGTCAGCCAGCACCGGTGCCCCCTGGGAAGGCGGGACCTAGTCACTGTCAGCTAGCACCGGTGTCCCCTGGGAAGGCGGGACCTAGTCACTGTCAGCCAGCACCGGTGTCCCCTGGGAAGGCGGGACCTAGTCACTGTCAGCCAGCACCACTGCCCCCTAGTAAGGCGGGACCTAGTCACTGTCAGCCAGCACCAGTGCCCCCTGGGAAGGCGGAACCTAATAGCTGTCAGCCAGCACCACTGCCCCCTGGGAAGGCGGTAGCTAGTCAATGTCAGCCAGCACCAGTGCCCCCTGGGAAGGCAGGACCTAGTTACTGTCAGCCAGCACCGGTGCCCCTTGGGAAGGCGGGCCTAGTCGCTGTCAGCCAGGACCAGTGCCCCCTGGGAAGGCGGGACCTAGTCACTGTCAGCCAGCACCAGTGCTCCCTAGGTGGCGGGACCTAGTCACTGTCAGCCAGCATCACTGCCCCCTGGGAAGGGGAGGCCTAGTCACTGTCAGCCAGCACCACTGCCCCCTGGGAAGGCGGGACCTCATCACTGTCAGCCAGCACCGATGCCCCCTGGGAAGGCGGGACCTAGTCACTGTCAGCCAGCATCGATGCCCCGTGGGAAGGCGGGACCTAGTCACTGTCAGCCAGCACCGATGCCCCCTGGGAAGGCGTGACCTAGTCACTGTCATCCAGCACCACTGCACCCCTGGGAAGGCGGGACCTAGTCACTGTCAGCCAGCACCAGTGTCCCCTGGGAAGGCGGGACCTAGTCACTGTCAGCCAGCACCACTGCCCCCTGGGAAAGCAGGACCTAGTCACTGTCAGCCAGCACCAGTGCCCCCTGGGAAAGCGGGACCTAGTCACTGTCAGCCAGCACCGGTGCCCCCTGGGAAAGTGGGACCTAGTCACTGTCAGCCAGCACCAGTGTCCCCTGGGAAGGCGGGACCTAGTCACTGTCAGCCAGCACCACTGCCCCCTGGGAAGGCGGGACCTAGTCACTGTCAGCCAGCCCCACTGCCCCCTGGGAAGGCGGGACCTAGTCACTGTCAGCCAGCACCAGTGCCCCCTGGGAAGGCGGGACCTAGTCACTGTCAGCCAGCACCGGTGCCCGCTGGGAAGGTGGGACCTAGACACTGTCAGCCAGCACCGGTGCCCCCTGGGAAGGCTGGACCTAGTCACTGTCAGCCAGCACCGGTGCCCCCTGGGAAGGCGGGACCTAGTCACTGTCAGCTAGCACCGGTGTCCCCTGGGAAGGCGGGACCTAGTCACTGTCAGCCAGCACCGGTGTCCCCTGGGAAGGCGGGACCTAGTCACTGTCAGCCAGCACCACTGCCCCCTAGTAAGGCGGGACCTAGTCACTGTCAGCCAGCACCAGTGCCCCCTGGGAAGGCGGAACCTAATAGCTGTCAGCCAGCACCACTGCCCCCTGGGAAGGCGGTAGCTAGTCAATGTCAGCCAGCACCAGTGCCCCCTGGGAAGGCGGGACCTAGTTACTGTCAGCCAGCACCGGTGCCCCTTGGGAAGGCGGGCCTAGTCGCTGTCAGCCAGGACCAGTGCCCCCTGGGAAGGCGGGACCTAGTCACTGTCAGCCAGCACCAGTGCTCCCTAGGTGGCGGGACCTAGTCACTGTCAGCCAGCATCACTGCCCCCTGGGAAGGGGAGGCCTAGTCACTGTCAGCCAGCACCACTTCCCCCTGGGAAGGCGGGACCAAGTTACTGTCAGCCAGCACCGGTGTCCCCTGGGAAGGCGGGACCTCATCACTGTCAGCCAGCACCGATGCCCCCTGGGAAGGCGGGACCTAGTCACTGTCAGCCAGCATCGATGCCCCGTGGGAAGGCGGGACCTAGTCACTGTCAGCCAGCACCGATGCCCCCTGGGAAGGCGTGACCTAGTCACTGTCATCCAGCACCACTGCACCCCTGGGAAGGCGGGACCTAGTCACTGTCAGCCAGCACCAGTGCCCCCTGGGAAGGCGGGACCTAGTCACTGTCAGCCAGCACCGGTGCCCCCTGAGAAGGCGGGATCTAGTCACTGTCAGCCAGCACCGGTGCCCCCTGGAAAGGCGGGACCTAGTCACTGTCAGCCAGCACCGGTGCCCCCTGGAAAGGCGGGACCTAGTCACTGTCAGCCAGCACTGGTGCCCCCTGGAAAGGCGGGACCTAGTCACTGTCAGCCAGCACCGGTGCCCCCTGGAAAGGCGGGACCTAGTCACTGTCAGCCAGCACCGGTGCCCCCTGGGAAGGCGGGACCTAGTCACTGTAGGCCAGCACCAGTGCCCCCTAGGAGGCGGGACCTAGTCACTGTCAGCCAGCACCGGTGTCCCCTGGGAAGGCGGGACCTAGTCACTGTCAGCCAGCACCACTGCCCCCTAGTAAGGCGGGACCTAGTCACTGTCAGCCAGCACCAGTGCCCCCTGGGAAGGCGGAACCTAGTAGCTGTCAGCCAGCACCACTGCCCCCTGGGAAGGCGGTAGCTAGTCACTGTCAGCCAGCACCAGTACCCCCTGGGAAGGCGGGAACTAGTTACTGTCAGCCAGCACCGGTGCCCCTTGGGAAGGCGGGCCTAGTCGCTGTCAGCCAGCACCAGTGCCCCCTGGGAAGGCGGGACCTAGTAGCTGTCAGCCAGCACCACTGCACCTGGGAAGGCGGTAGCTAGTCACTGTCAGCCAGCACCAGTGCTCCCTAGGTGGCGGGACCTAGTCACTGTCAGACAGCATCACTGCCCCCTGGGAAGGCGGGACCTAGTCGCTGTCAGCCAGCACCAATCCCCCATGGGAAGGCGGGACCTAGTCACTGTCAGCCAGCACCGGTGCCCCCAGGGAAGGCGGGACCTAGTCACTGTCAGCCAGCACCGGTGCCCCCTGGGAAAGCAGGACCTAGTCACTGTCAGCCAGCACCGGTCTCCCCTTGGAAGGCGGGACCTAGTCACTATCAGCCAGCACCGGGGTCCCCTGGGAAGACGGGACCTAGTCACTGTCAGCCAGCACCGGGGTCCCCTGGGAAGACGGGACCTAGTCACTGTCAGCCAGCCCCGGTGTCCCCTGGGAAGGCGGGACCTAGTCACTGTCAGCCAGCCCCGGTGTCCCCTGGGAAGGCGGGACCTAGTCACTGTCAGCCAGCACCACTGCCCCCTAGTAAGGCGGGACCTAGTCACTGTCAGCGAGCACCAGTGCCCCCTGGGAAGGCGGAACCTAGTAGCTGTCAGCCAGCACCACTGCCCCCTGGGAAGGCGGTAGCTAGTCACTGTCAGCCAGCACCAGTACCCCCTCGGAAGGCGGGAACTAGTTACTGTCAGCCAGCACCGGTGCCCCTTGGGAAGGCGGGCCTAGTCGCTGTCAGCCAGCACCAGTGCCCCCTGGGAAGGCGGGACCTAGTAGCTGTCAGCCAGCACCACTGCACCTGGGAAGGCGGTAGCTAGTCACTGTCAGCCAGCACCGGTGCCCCCTGGGAAGGCGGGACCTAGTCACTGTAAGCCAGCACCGGTGCCCCCTGGGAAGGCGGGACCTAGTCACTGTCAGCCAGCACCAGTGCTCCCTAGGTGGCGGGACCTAGTCACTGTCAGCCAGCATCACTGCCCCCTGGGAAGGCGGGACCTAGTCGCTGTCAGCCAGCACCGATGCCCCCTGGGAAGGCGGGACCTAGTCACTGTCAGCCAGCACCAGTCCCCTGGGAAGGCGGGAACTAGTCACTGTCAGCCAGCACCGGAGCCCCCTGGGAAGGCGGGACCTAGTCACTGTCAGCCAGCACCGGTGCCCCCTGGGAAGGCGGGACCTAGTCACTGTTAGAAAGCACCACTGACCCCTGGGATGGCGGGACCTAGTCACTGTCAGCCAGCACCGGTGCCCCCTGGGAAGGCGGGACCTAGTCACTGTTAGAAAGCACCACTGACCCCTGGGATGGCGGGACCTAGTCACTATCAGCCAGCACCGGTGTCCCCTGGGAAGACGGTACCTAGTCACTCTCAGCCAGCAGCAGTGTCCCCTGGGAAGGCGGGACCTAGTAACTGTCAGCCAGCAGCAGTGCCCCCTGGGAATGCGGGACCTAGTAGCTGTCAGCCAGCACCACTGCCCCCTGGGAAGGCGGGACCTAGTCACTGTCAGCCAGAACCGGTGCCCCCTGGGAAGGCAGGACCTAGTCACTGTCAGCCAGCACCGGTGCCCCTTGGGAAGGCGGGCCTAGTCGCTGTCAGCCAGCACCGGTGCCCCCTGGGAAGGCGGGACCTAGTAGCTGTCAGCCAGCACCACTGCCCCCTGGGAAGGCGGTAGCTAGTCACTGTCAGCCAGCACCGGTCCCCCCTGGGAAGGCGGGACCTAGTCACTGTCAGCCAGCACTGGTGCCCCCTGGGAAGGCGGGACCTAGTCGCTGTCAGCCAGCACCGGTGCCCCCTGGGAAGGCGGGACCTAGTCACTGTCAGCCAGCACCAGTGCTCCCTAGGAGGCGGGACCTAGTCACTGTCAGCCAGCATCACTGCCCCCTGGGAAGGGGAGGCCTAGTCACTGTCAGCCAGCACCACTGACCCTGAGAAGGCGGGACCTAGTCACTGTCAGCCAGCACCAGTGCCCCCTGGGAAGGCGGGACCTAGTCACTGTCAGCCAGCACCGGTGCCCCCTGGGAAGGCGGGACCTAGTCACTGTCAGCCAGCACCGGTGCCCCCTGGGAAGGTGGGACCTAGACACTGTCAGCCAGCACCGGTGCCCCCTGGGAAGGCGGGACCTAGTCACTGTCAGCCAGCACCGGTGCCCCTTGGGAAGGCGGGACCTAGTCACTGTCAGCCAGCACCGATGCCCCCTGGGAAGGTGGGACCTAGACACTGTCAGCCAGCACCGGTGCCCCCTGGGAAGGCGGGACCTAGTCACTATCAGCTAGCACCGGTGTCCCCTGGGAAGGAGGGACCTAGTTACTGTCAGCCAGCACCGGTGCCCCCTGGGAAGGCGGGACCTAGTCACTGTCAGCCAGCACCAGTGCTCCCTAGGAGGCGGGACCTAGTCACTGTCAGCCAGCATCACTGCCCCCTGGGAAGAGGAGGCCTAGTCACTGTCAGCCAGCACCACTGACCCTGAGAAGGCGGGACCTAGTCACTGTCAGCCAGCACCGGTGCCCCCTGGGAAGGAGGGACCTAGTTACTGTCAGCCAGCACCGGTGCCCCCTGGGAAGGCGGGACCTAGTCACTGTCAGCCAGCACCAGTGCTCCCTAGGAGGCGGGACCTAGTCACTGTCAGCCAGCATCACTGCCCCCTGGGAAGGGGAGGCCTAGTCACTGTCAGCCAGCACCACTGACCCTGAGAAGGCGGGACCTAGTCACTGTCAGCCAGCACCGGTGCCCCCTGGGAAGGTGGGACCTAGACACTGTCAGCCAGCACCGGTGCCCCCTGGGAAGGTGGGACCTAGTCACTATCAGCCAGCACCGGTGCCCCTTGGGAAGGCGGGACCTAGTCACTGTCAGCCAGCACCGGTGCCCCCTGGGAAGGCTGGACCTAGTCACTGTCACCCAGCACCGGTGCCCCCTGGGAAGGCTGGACCTAGTCACTGTCAGCCAGCACCGGTGCCCCCTGGGAAGGCGGGACCTAGTCACTGTCAGCCAGCACCAGTGCTCCCTAGGAGGCGGGACCTAGTCACTGTCAGCCAGCATCACTGCCCCCTGGGAAGGGGAGGCCTAGTCACTGTCAGCCAGCACCACTGACCCTGAGAAGGCGGGACCTAGTCACTGTCAGCCAGCACCAGTGCCCCCTGGGAGGGCAGGACCTAGTCACTGTCAGCCAGCACCGGTGCCCCCTGGGAAGGCGGGACCTAGTCACTGTCAGCCAGCACCACTGCCCCCTGGGAAAGCAGGACCTAGTCACTGTCAGCCAGCACCAGTGCCCCCTGGGAAAGCGGGACCTAGTCACTGTCAGCCAGCACCAGTGCCCCCTGGGAAAGCGGGACCTAGTCACTGTCAGCCAGCACCGGTGTCCCCTGGGAAGGCGGGACCTAGTCACTGTCAGCTAGCAGCGGTGCCCCCTGGGAAGGCAGGACCTAGTCACTGTCAGCCAGCACCAGTGCCCCCTGGGAAGGCGGGACCTAGTCACTGTCAGCCAGCCCCACTGCCCCCTGGGAAGGCGGGACCTAGTCACTGTCAGCCAGCACCAGTGCCCCCTGGGAAGGCGGGACCTAGTCACTGTCAGCCAGCACCGGTGCCCCCTGGGATGGCGGGACCTAGTCACTATCAGCCAGCACCGGTGTCCCCTGGGAAGACGGTACCTAGTCACTCTCAGCCAGCAGCAGTGTCCCCTGGGAAGGCGGGACCTAGTAACTGTCAGCCAGCAGCAGTGCCCCCTGGGAATGCGGGACCTAGTAGCTGTCAGCCAGCACCACTGCCCCCTGGGAAGGCGGGACCTAGTCACTGTCAGCCAGAACCGGTGCCCCCTGGGAAGGCGGGACCTAGTCACTGTCAGCCAGCACCGGTGCCCCCTGGGAAGGCTGGACCTAGTCACTGTCAGCCAGCACCACTGCCCCCTAGTAAGGCGGGACCTAGTCACTGTCAGCGAGCACCAGTGCCCCCTGGGAAGGCGGAACCTAGTAGCTGTCAGCCAGCACCACTGCCCCCTGGGAAGGCGGTAGCTAGTCACTGTCAGCCAGCACCAGTACCCCCTCGGAAGGCGGGAACTAGTTACTGTCAGCCAGCACCGGTGCCCCTTGGGAAGGCGGGCCTAGTCGCTGTCAGCCAGCACCAGTGCCCCCTGGGAAGGCGGGACCTAGTAGCTGTCAGCCAGCACCACTGCACCTGGGAAGGCGGTAGCTAGTCACTGTCAGCCAGCACCGGTGCCCCCTGGGAAGGCGGGACCTAGTCACTGTAAGCCAGCACCGGTGCCCCCTGGGAAGGCGGGACCTAGTCACTGTCAGCCAGCACCAGTGCTCCCTAGGTGGCGGGACCTAGTCACTGTCAGCCAGCATCACTGCCCCCTGGGAAGGCGGGACCTAGTCGCTGTCAGCCAGCACCGATGCCCCCTGGGAAGGCGGGACCTAGTCACTGTCAGCCAGCACCAGTCCCCTGGGAAGGCGGGAACTAGTCACTGTCAGCCAGCACCGGAGCCCCCTGGGAAGGCGGGACCTAGTCACTGTCAGCCAGCACCGGTGCCCCCTGGGAAGGCGGGACCTAGTCACTGTTAGAAAGCACCACTGACCCCTGGGATGGCGGGACCTAGTCACTGTCAGCCAGCACCGGTGCCCCCTGGGAAGGCGGGACCTAGTCACTGTTAGAAAGCACCACTGACCCCTGGGATGGCGGGACCTAGTCACTATCAGCCAGCACCGGTGTCCCCTGGGAAGACGGTACCTAGTCACTCTCAGCCAGCAGCAGTGTCCCCTGGGAAGGCGGGACCTAGTAACTGTCAGCCAGCAGCAGTGCCCCCTGGGAATGCGGGACCTAGTAGCTGTCAGCCAGCACCACTGCCCCCTGGGAAGGCGGGACCTAGTCACTGTCAGCCAGAACCGGTGCCCCCTGGGAAGGCGGGACCTAGTCACTGTCAGCCAGCACCGGTGCCCCTTGGGAAGGCGGGCCTAGTCGCTGTCAGCCAGCACCGGTGCCCCCTGGGAAGGCGGGACCTAGTAGCTGTCAGCCAGCACCACTGCCCCCTGGGAAGGCGGTAGCTAGTCACTGTCAGCCAGCACCGGTCCCCCCTGGGAAGGCGGGACCTAGTCACTGTCAGCCAGCACTGGTGCCCCCTGGGAAGGCGGGACCTAGTCGCTGTCAGCCAGCACCGGTGCCCCCTGGGAAGGCGGGACCTAGTCACTGTCAGCCAGCACCAGTGCTCCCTAGGAGGCGGGACCTAGTCACTGTCAGCCAGCATCACTGCCCCCTGGGAAGGGGAGGCCTAGTCACTGTCAGCCAGCACCACTGACCCTGAGAAGGCGGGACCTAGTCACTGTCAGCCAGCACCAGTGCCCCCTGGGAAGGCGGGACCTAGTCACTGTCAGCCAGCACCGGTGCCCCCTGGGAAGGCGGGACCTAGTCACTGTCAGCCAGCACCGGTGCCCCCTGGGAAGGTGGGACCTAGACACTGTCAGCCAGCACCGGTGCCCCCTGGGAAGGCGGGACCTAGTCACTGTCAGCCAGCACCGGTGCCCCTTGGGAAGGCGGGACCTAGTCACTGTCAGCCAGCACCGATGCCCCCTGGGAAGGTGGGACCTAGACACTGTCAGCCAGCACCGGTGCCCCCTGGGAAGGCGGGACCTAGTCACTATCAGCTAGCACCGGTGTCCCCTGGGAAGGAGGGACCTAGTTACTGTCAGCCAGCACCGGTGCCCCCTGGGAAGGCGGGACCTAGTCACTGTCAGCCAGCACCAGTGCTCCCTAGGAGGCGGGACCTAGTCACTGTCAGCCAGCATCACTGCCCCCTGGGAAGAGGAGGCCTAGTCACTGTCAGCCAGCACCACTGACCCTGAGAAGGCGGGACCTAGTCACTGTCAGCCAGCACCGGTGCCCCCTGGGAAGGAGGGACCTAGTTACTGTCAGCCAGCACCGGTGCCCCCTGGGAAGGCGGGACCTAGTCACTGTCAGCCAGCACCAGTGCTCCCTAGGAGGCGGGACCTAGTCACTGTCAGCCAGCATCACTGCCCCCTGGGAAGGGGAGGCCTAGTCACTGTCAGCCAGCACCACTGACCCTGAGAAGGCGGGACCTAGTCACTGTCAGCCAGCACCGGTGCCCCCTGGGAAGGTGGGACCTAGACACTGTCAGCCAGCACCGGTGCCCCCTGGGAAGGTGGGACCTAGACACTGTCAGCCAGCACCGGTGCCCCCTTGGAAGGCTGGACCTAGTCACTGTCAGCCAGCACCAGTGCCCCCTGGGAAGGCGGGACCTAGTCACTGTCAGCCAGCACCAGTGCCCCCTGGGAAAGCGGGACCTAGTCACTGTCAGCCAGCACCAGTGTCCCCTGGGAAGGCGGGACCTAGTCACTGTCAGCCAGCACCGGTGCCCCCTGGGAAGGCGGGACCTAGTCACTGTCAGCCAGCCCCACTGCCCCCTGGGAAGGCGGGACCTAGTCACTGTCAGCCAGCCCCACTGCCCCCTGGGAAGGCGGGACCTAGTCACTGTCAGCCAGCACCAGTGCCCCCTGGGAAGGCGGGACCTAGTCACTGTCAGCCAGCACCGGTGCCCCCTGGGAAGGTGGGACCTAGACACTGTCAGCCAGCACCGGTGCCCCCTGGGAAGGCTGGACCTAGTCACTGTCAGCCAGCACCACTGCCCCCTAGTAAGGCGGGACCTAGTCACTGTCAGCGAGCACCAGTGCCCCCTGGGAAGGCGGAACCTAGTAGCTGTCAGCCAGCACCACTGCCCCCTGGGAAGGCGGTAGCTAGTCACTGTCAGCCAGCACCAGTACCCCCTCGGAAGGCGGGAACTAGTTACTGTCAGCCAGCACCGGTGCCCCTTGGGAAGGCGGGCCTAGTCGCTGTCAGCCAGCACCAGTGCCCCCTGGGAAGGCGGGACCTAGTAGCTGTCAGCCAG
The DNA here is from genome assembly GCA_031769625.1 of Taudactylus pleione. Taxonomy (NCBI): domain Eukaryota; kingdom Metazoa; phylum Chordata; class Amphibia; order Anura; family Myobatrachidae; genus Taudactylus; species Taudactylus pleione. Next base: position 840,733 of record JAUIMM010001977.1, on the reverse strand, counting down.
CACCACTGCACCTGGGAAGGCGGTAGCTAGTCACTGTCAGCCAGCACCGGTGCCCCCTGGGAAGGCGGGACCTAGTCACTGTAAGCCAGCACCGGTGCCCCCTGGGAAGGCGGGACCTAGTCACTGTCAGCCAGCACCAGTGCTCCCTAGGTGGCGGGACCTAGTCACTGTCAGCCAGCATCACTGCCCCCTGGGAAGGCGGGACCTAGTCACTGTCAGCCAGCACCGATGCCCCCTGGGAAGGCGGGACCTAGTCACTGTCAGCCAGCACCAGTCCCCTGGGAAGGCGGGAACTAGTCACTGTCAGCCAGCACCGGAGCCCCCTGGGAAGGCGGGACCTAGTCACTGTCAGCCAGCACCGGTGCCCCCTGGGAAGGCGGGACCTAGTCACTGTTAGAAAGCACCACTGACCCCTGGGATGGCGGGACCTAGTCACTGTCAGCCAGCACCGGTGCCCCCTGGGAAGGCGGGACCTAGTCACTGTTAGAAAGCACCACTGACCCCTGGGATGGCGGGACCTAGTCACTATCAGCCAGCACCGGTGTCCCCTGGGAAGACGGTACCTAGTCACTCTCAGCCAGCAGCAGTGTCCCCTGGGAAGGCGGGACCTAGTAACTGTCAGCCAGCAGCAGTGCCCCCTGGGAATGCGGGACCTAGTCACTGTTAGAAAGCACCACTGACCCCTGGGATGGCGGGACCTAGTCACTATCAGCCAGCACCGGTGCCCCCTGGGAAGGCGGGACCTAGTCACTGTTAGAAAGCACCACTGACCCCTGGGATGGCGGGACCTAGTCACTGTCAGCCAGCACCGGTGCCCCCTGGGAAGGCGGGACCTAGTCACTGTTAGAAAGCACCACTGACCCCTGGGATGGCGGGACCTAGTCACTATCAGCCAGCACCGGTGTCCCCTGGGAAGACGGTACCTAGTCACTCTCAGCCAGCAGCAGTGTCCCCTGGGAAGGCGGGACCTAGTAACTGTCAGCCAGCAGCAGTGCCCCCTGGGAATGCGGGACCTAGTAGCTGTCAGCCAGCACCACTGCCCCCTGGGAAGGCGGGACCTAGTCACTGTCAGCCAGAACCGGTGCCCCCTGGGAAGGCGGGACCTAGTCACTGTCAGCCAGCACCGGTGCCCCTTGGGAAGGCGGGCCTAGTCGCTGTCAGCCAGCACCGGTGCCCCCTGGGAAGGCGGGACCTAGTAGCTGTCAGCCAGCACCACTGCCCCCTGGGAAGGCGGTAGCTAGTCACTGTCAGCCAGCACCGGTCCCCCCTGGGAAGGCGGGACCTAGTCACTGTCAGCCAGCACTGGTGCCCCCTGGGAAGGCGCGACCTAGTCGCTGTCAGCCAGCACCGGTGCCCCCTGGGAAGGCGGGACCTAGTCACTGTCAGCCAGCACCAGTGCTCCCTAGGAGGCGGGACCTAGTCACTGTCAGCCAGCATCACTGCCCCCTGGGAAGGGGAGGCCTAGTCACTGTCAGCCAGCACCACTGACCCTGAGAAGGCGGGACCTAGTCACTGTCAGCCAGCACCAGTGCCCCCTGGGAAGGCGGGACCTAGTCACTGTCAGCCAGCACCGGTGCCCCCTGGGAAGGCGGGACCTAGTCACTGTCAGCCAGCACCGGTGCCCCCTGGGAAGGTGGGACCTAGACACTGTCAGCCAGCACCGGTGCCCCCTGGGAAGGCGGGACCTAGTCACTGTCAGCCAGCACCGGTGCCCCTTGGGAAGGCGGGACCTAGTCACTGTCAGCCAGCACCGATGCCCCCTGGGAAGGTGGGACCTAGACACTGTCAGCCAGCACCGGTGCCCCCTGGGAAGGCGGGACCTAGTCACTATCAGCTAGCACCGGTGTCCCCTGGGAAGGAGGGACCTAGTTACTGTCAGCCAGCACCGGTGCCCCCTGGGAAGGTGGGACCTAGTCACTGTCAGCCAGCACCAGTGCTCCCTAGGAGGCGGGACCTAGTCACTGTCAGCCAGCATCACTGCCCCCTGGGAAGAGGAGGCCTAGTCACTGTCAGCCAGCACCACTGACCCTGAGAAGGCGGGACCTAGTCACTGTCAGCCAGCACCGGTGCCCCCTGGGAAGGAGGGACCTAGTTACTGTCAGCCAGCACCGGTGCCCCCTGGGAAGGCGGGACCTAGTCACTGTCAGCCAGCACCAGTGCTCCCTAGGAGGCGGGACCTAGTCACTGTCAGCCAGCATCACTGCCCCCTGGGAAGGGGAGGCCTAGTCACTGTCAGCCAGCACCACTGACCCTGAGAAGGCGGGACCTAGTCACTGTCAGCCAGCACCAGTGCCCCCTGGGAAGGCAGGACCTAGTCACTGTCAGCCAGCACCGGTGCCCCCTGGGAAGGCGGGACCTAGTCACTGTCAGCCAGCACCACTGCCCCCTGGGAAAGCAGGACCTAGTCACTGTCAGCCAGCACCAGTGCCCCCTGGGAAAGCGGGACCTAGTCACTGTCAGCCAGCACCAGTGCCCCCTGGGAAAGCGGGACCTAGTCACTGTCAGCCAGCACCGGTGTCCCCTGGGAAGGCGGGACCTAGTCACTGTCAGCTAGCAGCGGTGCCCCCTGGGAAGGCAGGACCTAGTCACTGTCAGCCAGCACCAGTGCCCCCTGGGAAGGCGGGACCTAGTCACTGTCAGCCAGCCCCACTGCCCCCTGGGAAGGCGGGACCTAGTCACTGTCAGCCAGCACCAGTGCCCCCTGGGAAGGCGGGACCTAGTCACTGTCAGCCAGCACCGGTGCCCCCTGGGAAGGTGGGACCTAGACACTGTCAGCCAGCACCGGTGCCCCCTTGGAAGGCTGGACCTAGTCACTGTCAGCCAGCACCAGTGCCCCCTGGGAAGGCGGGACCTAGTCACTGTCAGCCAGCACCAGTGCCCCCTGGGAAAGCGGGACCTAGTCACTGTCAGCCAGCACCAGTGTCCCCTGGGAAGGCGGGACCTAGTCACTGTCAGCCAGCACCGGTGCCCCCTGGGAAGGCGGGACCTAGTCACTGTCAGCCAGCCCCACTGCCCCCTGGGAAGGCGGGACCTAGTCACTGTCAGCCAGCCCCACTGCCCCCTGGGAAGGCGGGACCTAGTCACTGTCAGGCAGCACCAGTGCCCCCTGGGAAGGCGGGACCTAGTCACTGTCAGCCAGCACCGGTGCCCCCTGGGAAGGTGGGACCTAGACACTGTCAGCCAGCACCGGTGCCCCCTGGGAAGGCTGGACCTAGTCACTGTCAGCCAGCACCGGTGCCCCCTGGGAAGGCGGGACCTAGTCACTGTCAGCCAGCACCGATGCCCTCTGGGAAGGCGGGACCTAGTCACTGTCAGGCAGCACCACTGCCCCCTGGGAAGGCGGGATCTAGTCACTGTCAGCCAGCACCAGTGCCCCCTGGGAAAGCAGGACCTAGTCACTGTCAGCCAGCACCAGTGCCCCCTGGGAAGGCGGGACCTAGTCACTGTCAGCCAGCACCACTGCCCCCTGGGAAGGCGGGACCTAGTCACTGTCAGCCAGCCCCACTGCCCCCTGGGAAGGCGGGACCTAGTCACTGTCAGCCAGCACCGGTGCCCCCTGGGAAGGCTGGACCTAGTCACTGTCAGCCAGCACCAGTGCCCCCTGGGAAAGCGGGACCTAGTCACTGTCAGCCAGCACCACTGCCCCCTTGGAAGGCGGGACCTAGTCACTGTCAGCCAGCACCAGTGCCCCCTGGGAAGGTGGGACCTAGTGACTGTCAGCCAGCACCGGTGCCCCCAGGGAAGGTGGGACCTAGACACTGTCAGCCAGCACCGGTGCCCCCTGGGAAGGCTGGACCTAGTCACTGTCAGCCAGCACCGGTGCCCCCTGGGAAGGCGGGACCTAGTCACTGTCAGCCAGCACCGGTGCCCCCTGGGAAGGCGGGACCTAGTCACTGTCAGCCAGCACCGGTGCCCTCTGGGAAGGCGGGACCTAGTCACTGTCAGGCAGCACCACTGCCCCCTGGGAAGGCGGGACCTAGTCACTGTCAGCCAGCACCGGTGCCCCCTGGGAAGGCGGGACCTAGTCACTGTCAGCCAGCACCACTGCCCCCTGGGAAAGCAGGACCTAGTCACTGTCAGCCAGCACCAGTGCCCCCTGGGAAAGCGGGACCTAGTCACTGTCAACCAGCACCAGTGCCCCCTGGGAAAGCGGGACCTAGTCACTGTCAGCCAGCACCAGTGTCCCCTGGGAAGGCGGGACCTAGTCACTGTCAGCCAGCACCGGTGCCCCCTGGGAAGGCAGGACCTAGTCACTGTCAGCCAGCACCAGTGCCCCCTAGGAAGGCGGGACCTAGTCACTGTCAGCCAGCACCACTGCCCCCTGGGAAGGCGGGACCTAGTCACTGTCAGCCAGCACCACTGCCCCCTTGGAAGGCGGGACCTAGTCACTGTCAGCCAGCACCAGTGCCCCCTGGGAAGGCGGGACCTAGTCACTGTCAGCCAGCACCAGTGCCCCCTGGGAAGGTGGGACCTAGACACTGTCAGCCAGCACCGGTGCCCCCTGGGAAGGCTGGACCTAGTCACTGTCAGCCAGCACCGATGCCCCCTGGGAAGGCGGGACCTAGTCTCTGTCAGCCAGCACCGGTGCCCCCTGGGAAGGCGGGACCTAGTCACTGTCAGCCAGCACCGGTGCCCCCTGGGAAGGCGGGACTTAGTCACTGTCAGCCAGCACCACTGCCCCCTGGGAAGGCGGGACCTAGTCACTGTCAGCCAGCACTACTGCCCCCTGGGAAGGCAGGACCTAGTCACTGTCAGCCAGCACCACTGCCCCCTGGGAAGGCGGAACCTAGTCACTGTCAGCCAGCACCACTGCCCCCTGGGAAGGCGGGACGTAGTTACTGTCAGCCAGCACCGGTGCCCCCTGGGAAGGCGGGACCTAGTCACTGTCAGCCAGCACCAGCGCCCCCTGGGAAGGCGGGACCTAGTCACTGTCAGCCAGCACCAGCGCCCCCTGGGAAGGCGGGACCTAGTCACTGTCAGCCAGCACCAGTGCCCCCTGGGAAGGCGGGACCTAGTCACTGTCAGCCAGCACCACTGCCCCCTGGGAAGGCGGGACGTAGTTACTGTCAGCCAGCACCGGTGCCCCCTGGGAAGGCGGGACCTAGTCACTGTCAGCCAGCACCAGCGCCCCCTGGGAAGGCGGGACCTAGTCACTGTCAGCCAGCACCAGTGCCCCCTGGGAAGGCGGGACCTAGTCACTGTCAGCCAGCAAGCCTGCCCCTCACCAGTGAATATAGAGCCGAATCCATGTGGGTGAGTACATCAGACGCACACCGGCACTTTCACACTGGAAGCCTTCGGTGTATAGCGACTCATGCAGCGCATGGCCCGTGATTTATAAAGACATATTTGGCTATTAATAGGGAACATATTGCGGACCCTGACTCCTGCACCGTACTGCAGACTTCATTACCTTGAATACTTGGCCCATATAGATATAGGTTTGTTTTGCCAAGTGTGAGCTAAGTATACCGGTATTAGGAACCAACACATTTAATTATTATTACATTTTTTATTATCTGATTTTGCAATACTGAGATTTAGAGAATAAAGAAAATTATTATTATTTTTTTAAACCAGACTGAGAACATGCGGTGTTTTCCCTATTACTATTGTGGGAAAGGAGTATCCCTGAGGACAAGTTCTCAGTAGCAGCCATGGCGGTACATGTGTGTGAGAAGCGCAGCCTCATCCTGTACGTCTGTAACTAACACTAGAGCCCTCCGCACAGCGCTCCCAACAACCATTTATTTCTTTATAATATAAAACCAGACACCTGAAGTGCCAAGTACACAGCAGCTGGCACCGCACCCTGCAGCGGCCCTGTGCCCCTCTGCGGCATTGTTACAATGTGCTGCAAATCACTTATTTACCAAACACTAATCCCATAGAGTCACCTGAGGACAAGGCTTAGGGCAGGATAACAGCGCGGATTACAGGAAGGTGCAGCCAGAAAAACCATCCTGCCATTTGCAGCATTTTCTTTGTACATTAGACCATTTTGGCCATTCAGCTTCCTGGTGCCGTGGTTTATGTATCTGGCACCTGTTGCTGTGAGTCAGTGCACCGAGGGCCGCTGTGGTTTTTCTGTATTGCGACATTTGTGTCTGAGGCCAAGGAGGAAGAAATCAGAGCAAGTTCCTCGTGCACTATACAGCAACGTCCTGTGATCCTGCCCAATGCTATGGGATCTCTATATTACAGGACAAAGGGGCCCGGATCATAGAGAACATAGGGGTCTACGTACTAACCAATCAGGTCCTCGTGCACTATACAGCAAGGACCTGTGATCCTGCCCAATGCTATGGGATCTCTATATTACAGGACAAAGGGGCCCAGATCATAGAGAACATAGGGGTCTACGTACCAACCAATCAGGTCCTCGTGCACTATACAGCAAGGTCCTGTGATCCTGCCCAATGCTATGGGATCTCTACATTACAGGACAAAGGGGCCCGGGTCATACAGAACATAGGGGTCTACGTACCAACCAATCAGGTCCTCGTGCACTATACAGCAAGGTCCTGTGGATCCTGCCCAATGCTATGGGATCTCTACATTACAGGACAAAGGGGCCCGGGTCATACAGAACATAGGGGTCTACGTACCAACCAATCAGGTCCTCGTGCACTATACAGCAAGGTCCTGTGATCCTGCCCAATGCTATGGGATCTCTATATTACAGGACAAAGGGGCCCGGATCATACAGAACATAGGGGTCTACATACCAACCAATCAGGTCCTCGTGCACTATACAGCAACGTCCTGTGATCCTGCCCAATGCTATGGGATCTCTATATTACAGGACAAAGGGGCCCGGGTCATACAGAACATAGGGGTCTACGTACCAACCAATCAGGTCCTCGTGCACTATACAGCAAGGTCCTGTGATCCTGCCCAATGCTATGGGATCTCTATATTACAGGACAAAGGGGCCCGGATCATACAGAACATAGGGGTCTACATACCAACCAATCAGGTCCTCGTGCACTATACAGCAACGTCTGTGATCCTGCCCAATGCTATGGGATCTCTATATTACAGGACAAAGGGGCCCGGATCATACAGAGCATAGGGGTCTACGTACCAACCAATCAGGTCCTCGTGCACTATACAGCAACGTCCTGTGATCCTGCCCAATGCTATGGGATCTCTATATTACAGGACAAAGGGGCCCGGATCATAGAGGTCTACGTACCAACCAATCAGGTCCTCGTGCACTATACAGCAACGTCCTGTGATCCTGCCCAATGCTATGGGATCTCTATATTACAGGACAAAGGGGCCCGGATCATAGAGAACATAGGGGTCTACGTACTAACCAATCAGGTCCTCGTGCACTATACAGCAAGGACCTGTGATCCTGCCCAATGCTATGGGATCTCTATATTACAGGACAAAGGGGCCCGGATCATACAGAACATAGGGGTCTACGTACTAACCAATCAGGTCTTGTCACTGTACAGGCTGTGATTGGTTGGTACTTTCTCTCTTTCCAAGGCTTAGTACATAGACCCTATAGAGAGGGGGCATGTAATGCCGGCTGCCGGGATGCCTCCTGCCAATATACAGACAGCGGCATCCAAATGGTTTGGTATCTCAACAAGGCACGGGGACGTATACTTACCCTTCCCTCCAACCCTCCCCGTTTGTAACCTAACCCTCCCCCCCTTAGTGCCACCTGCCCCGGTGCCTAACCCTAACCTCTTCCCACCAAAACCTAACCCCGCTACGATACCTAAACCCTACGCGGCTATCACTAAGGGCGTCCCGGTTTACCTTCGTTTGGGCTGTCGGTCTCATAGATTCCGGTGTCGGGATTAAGATCGGTATTTCGTCGCCTATCTTAAGTCCCTTGTCAGGCTTCCAGGGTCGGGATTGAGAACGGCCGCATCACAGCCAGCCGATCTCATAACTACATCCCCGAGAGGGCAGCAGGCGAGGGTCACCTGCATGCAGCTCCCATCATTATCTGCTATAACACTGGCATCTGGCTGTGGTATGGAACAGGGAGCAGCAGTAACTACACTCGTCCAGTGCGACACACACATCGGGAGCAGCAGTAACTACACTCGTCCAGTGCGACACACACATCGGAAGCAGCAGTAACTACACTCGTCCAGTGCGACACACACATCGGGAGCAGCAGTAACTACACTCGTCCAGTGCGACACACACATCAGGAGCAGCAGTAACTACACTCGTCCAGTGCGACACACACATCGGGAGCAGCAGTAACTACACTCGTCCATCGGGAGCAGCAGTAACTACACTCGTCCAGTGCGACACACAAATCGGGAGCAGCAGTAACTAGACTCGTCTAGTGCAACACACACACAGCAGTAACTACTATCATCCAGTGCAACACACACATCGGGAGCAGCAGTAACTACACTCGTCCAGTGCGACACACACATCGGGAGCAGCAGTAACTACACTCGTCCAGTGCGACACATACATCGGGAGCAGCAGTAACTACACTCGTCCACTGCGACACACAAATCGGGAGCAGTAACTACACTCGTCTAGTGCAACACACACACAGCAGTAACTACAATCATCCAGTGCAGCGCACACACATCGGGAGCAGCAGTAACTACACTCGTCCAGTGCGACACACACATCGGGAGCAGCAGTAACTACACTCGTCCAGTGCGACACACACATCGGGAGCAGCAGTAACTACACTCGTCCAGTGCGACACACACATCGGGAGCAGCAGTAACTACACTCGTCCAGTGCAGCACACACACATCAGGAGCAGCAGTAACTACACTCGTCCAGTGTGACACACACATCGAGAGCAGCAGTAACTACACTCGTCCAGTGCGACACACACATCGGGAGCAGCAGTAACTACACTCGTCCAGTGCAGCACACACATCAGGAGCAGCAGTAACTACACTCGTCCAGTGTGACACACACATCAGGAGCAGCAGTAACTACACTCGTCTAGTGCAACACACACATCGGGAGCAGCAGTAACTACACTCGTCCAGTGCAGCACACACACATCAGGAGCAGCAGTAACTACACTCGTCCAGTGCGACACACACATCGGGAGCAGCAGTAACTACACTCGTCCAGTGCGACACACACATCGGGAGCAGCAGTAACTACACTCGTCCATCGGGAGCAGCAGTAACTACACTCGTCCAGTGCGACACACAAATCGGGAGCAGCAGTAACTAGACTCGTCTAGTGCAACACACACACAGCAGTAACTACTATCATCCAGTGCAACACACACATCGGGAGCAGCAGTAACTACACTCGTCCAGTGCGACACACACATCGGGAGCAGCAGTAACTACACTCGTCCAGTGCGACACATACATCGGGAGCAGCAGTAACTACACTCGTCCACTGCGACACACAAATCGGGAGCAGTAACTACACTCGTCTAGTGCAACACACACACAGCAGTAACTACAATCATCCAGTGCAGCGCACACACATCGGGAGCAGCAGTAACTACACTCGTCCAGTGCGACACACACATCGGGAGCAGCAGTAACTACACTCGTCCAGTGCGACACACACATCGGGAGCAGCAGTAACTACACTCGTCCAGTGCAGCACACACACATCAGGAGCAGCAGTAACTACACTCGTCCAGTGTGACACACACATCGAGAGCAGCAGTAACTACACTCGTCCAGTGCGACACACACATCGGGAGCAGCAGTAACTACACTCGTCCAGTGCAGCACACACATCAGGAGCAGCAGTAACTACACTCGTCCAGTGTGACACACACATCAGGAGCAGCAGTAACTACACTCGTCTAGTGCAACACACACATCGGGAGCAGCAGTAACTACACTCGTCCAGTGCAGCACACACACATCAGGAGCAGCAGTAACTACACTCGTCCAGTGCGACACACACATCGGGAGCAGCAGTAACTACACTCGTCCAGTGTGACACATCGGGAGCAGCAGTAACTACACTCGTCCAGTGCGACACACACATCGGGAGCAGCAGTAACTACACTCGTCCAGTGCGACACACACATCGGGAGCAGCAGTAACTACACTCGTCCAGTGTGACACATCGGGAGCAGCAGTAACTACACTTGTCCAGTGCGACACACACATCGGGAGCAGCAGTAACTACACTCGTCCATCGGGAGCAGCAGTAACTACACTCGTCCAGTGCGACACACAAATCGGGAGCAGCAATAACTAGACTCGTCTAGTGCAACACACACACAGCAGTAACTACTATCATCCAGTGCAACACACACATCGGGAGCAGCAGTAACTACACTCGTCCAGTGCGACACATACATCGGGAGCAGCAGTAACTACACTCGTCCAGTGCGACACACACATCGGGAGCAGCAGTAACTACACTCGTCCAGTGCAGCACACACATCAGGAGCAGCAGTAACTACACTCGTCCAGTGTGACACACACATCAGGAGCAGCAGTAACTACACTCGTCTAGTGCAACACACACATCGGGAGCAGCAGTAACTACACTCGTCCAGTGCAGCACACACACATCAGGAGCAGCAGTAACTACACTCGTCCAGTGCGACACACACATCGGGAGCAGCAGTAACTACACTCGTCCAGTGTGACACATCGGGAGCAGCAGTAACTACACTCGTCCAGTGTGACACATCGGGAGCAGCAGTAACTACACTCGTCCAGTGCGACACACACATCGGGAGCAGCAGTAACTACACTCGTCCAGTGCGACACACACATCGGGAGCAGCAGTAACTACACTCGTCCAGTGTGACACATCGGGAGCAGCAGTAACTACACTCGTCCAGTGTGACACATCGGGAGCAGCAGTAACTACACTTGTCCAGTGCGACACACACATCGGGAGCAGCAGTAACTACACTCGTCCATCGGGAGCAGCAGTAACTACACTCGTCCAGTGCGACACACAAATCGGGAGCAGCAGTAACTAGACTCGTCTAGTGCAACACACACACAGCAGTAACTACTATCATCCAGTGCAACACACACATCGGGAGCAGCAGTAACTACACTCGTCCAGTGCGACACACACATCGGGAGCAGCAGTAACTACACTCGTCCAGTGCGACACATACATCGGGAGCAGCAGTAACTACACTCGTCCACCGCGACACACAAATCGGGAGCAGTAAGTACAATCGTCCAGTGCGGCACACACATCGGGAGCAGCAGTAACTACACTCGTCCAGTGAGACACACACATCGGGAGCAGCAGTAACTACACTCGTCCAGTGAGACACACACATCGGGAGCAGCAGTAACTACACTCGTCCAGTGAGACACACACATCGGAAGCAGCAGTAACTACACTCGTCCAGTGCAGCGCACACACAGCAGTAACTACAATCATACAGTGCGACACACACATCGGGAGCAGCAGTAACTACACTCGTCCATCGGGAGCAGCAGTTACTACACTCGTCCAGTGCGACACACAAATCGGGAGCAGCAGTAACTAGACTCGTCTAGTGCAACACACACACAGCAGTAACTACTATCATCCAGTGCAACACACACATCGGGAGCAGCAGTAACTACACTCGTCCAGTGCGACACACACATCGGGAGCAGCAGTAACTACACTCGTCCAGTGCGACACATACATCAGGAGCAGCAGTAACTACACTCGTCCACTGCGACACACAAATCGGGAGCAGTAACTACACTCGTCTAGTGCAACACACACACAGCAGTAACTACAATCATCCAGTGCGGCACACACATCGGGAGCAGCAGTAACTACACTCGTCCAGTGAGACACACACATCGGGAGCAGCAGTAACTACACTCGTCCAGTGAGACACACACATCGGGAGCAGCAGTAACTACACTCGTCCAGTGAGACACACACATCGGAAGCAGCAGTAACTACACTCGTCCAGTGCAGCGCACACACAGCAGTAACTACAATCATACAGTGCGGCACACACATCGGGAGCGCAGTAACTACACTCGTCCAGTGCAGCACACACACCGGGAGCAGCAGTAACTACACTCGCCTAGTGCAACACACACATCAGGAGCAGCAGTAACTACACTCGTCCAGTGCAACACACACGCATCGGGAGCAGCGGTAACTACACTCGTCCAGTGAGAGACACACACAGCAGTAACTACAATCATCCAGTGCGGCACACACATCGGGAGAAGCAGTATTTACTATCATGCAGTGCGGTGGTGGGAGCAGCAGTAACTACACTCGTGGTGTGCGGCACACACATCAGGAGCAGCAGTAACTACACTCGTCCAGTGCAACAATCACACACAGCAGTAACTACAATCATCCAGTACGGCACACACATCGGGAGCAGCAGTAACTACACTCGTCCAGTGCAGCACACAAACCGGGAGCAGCAGTAACTACACTCGTCCAGTGCGACACACACATCGGGAGCAGCAGTAACTACACTCGTCCAGTGCAGCACACACATCGGGAGCAGCAGTAACTGCACTCGTCCAGTGCGGCACACACATCGGAAGCAGCAGCAACTACAATCATCCAGTGCGGTGCAGGGAGCTGCAGTAACTACACTCGTCCAGTGCAGCACACACACAGCAGTACCTACAATCATCCAGTGCGGACCACACATCGGGAGCAGCAGTAACTACTATCATCCAGTGCGGTGGTGGGATCAGCAGTAACTACACTCGTCCAGTGCAGCACACACATCGGGAGCAGCAGTAACTACACTCGTCCAGTGCGACACACACATCGGGAGCAGCAGTAACTACACTCGTCCAGTGCAGCACACACACAGCAGTAACTACACTCGTTCAATGAGAGACACACATCGGGAGGAGCAGTAACTACACTCGTCCAGTGCGGCACACACACAGCAGTAACTACTATCATCAAGTGCAGGGAACAGCAGTAACTACACTCGTGCAGTGCGACACACACATCGGGAGCAGCAGTAACTACTATCATCCAGTGCAGTGGAGGGAGCAGCAGTAACTACAATCGTCCAGTGCGGCACACACATCGGGAGCAGTAACTACACTCGCCTAGTGCAACACACACACAGCAGTAACTACACTCGTCCAGTGCGGTGGAGGGAGCAGCAGTAACTACACTCGTCCAGTGCAGCGCACACAGGAAACATGGAAATAACAGGGGTACAGCACACAGCACACTACTTATCACCCCAGCACAGAAACCTTCTGCAATCAGTGTGTATAGCGCTGTTATCCCTGTAATGCAACACAAAACACACTGACATGACACACACAAAACACACCGACAAAATGACACACACAAAACACTGAAATAGAGACATCCATCTGGATATGAGGGCGGTATGGCATCTTCCTGTGCCGTCTGCAGGTGACCAATCACAAATAGCAGCGGCAGACAATTCTCATTCAGCCAATCACAGCAAACGGAAGGGCGGCATTGCCATGGACAATACCCTGACACTAGCTGGTGTGAGCCGCTGTTAGTGCTGCGCCTGTACGCGGTAGGCAGGTTGTGTGCTCAGTGAGTAACAAACATTCTGTAACATGACAGCAGATAGGAACTTTCAGCATGAATTTTAATTAACCCATTTTTCTCCCAAAGTTGTCCACAGCACATTCTGCTTTATGTCTCATTACTGCCCCCTTGTGGCAGAGCAATGGTGGTAATCGCACAGAGCATTCAGGAGAGCGGACGGCTGCAGTGACGGGGGCGCAGGGCCGTGTTTTATTCGCAGCATCCTCGCGCTTCTACATTGTACAGTGCTGGAGTCTGTCTGGGTAACATAAAGAGCAATAAATAAGACCCGCCCAAAAGAGGGGGAGAAAGGAAACCCTGGTTCCTAAACGGAGGCATCTGCCTTACACAGCGACTCCACAACCGCGCCGAATAGCTGGCGCCCAGGGGGCGGGCAGAGGAATCCCGGGCAGCATCCACAGAGCCGGGATAACACTTCTTACCAAGTGCTACAGTACTTTGTATTAAAAATAGACTTTTCAAAGGCTGCTGGTGTCATTTCTTCAAATTAAAGATGGAGAAGAAAACATGGAGGCCGGGGATGAATGAGAGACTCCTTGTTGGGCATAAACTATATATTACCAATACCTCTTACACCGAATACTTCCTATACAATCGCTTCTGATCTGTAATCAGCACAATGGAGAGAACGCCTCAGTAGTTTCAGCTGTACGTTGTTGGAGATATGACGGGACGTATATACATGGCGGACGCCTCACTGTCTGCGGGAACAAGCGCAGTGGTAAAGCCATTAGTTGGTGTCCATTGAGTCCAAGTCTTTCTGTCTGTCCTGTTCCCCTAAATCCTCCTCTGCCGGGGGAGAGCCGAGTGATGCAGCGGGCGACGGGGCGTTCGCTTTACCGCTATCCTGCCGCTGGTAGAACAGTACATAAGCCGCTTTTGTCTAGGGGAAGAGACACAAGTTACTGTATATACAGGGAGCCAGCACCAGCACAATACATCTCTGTAATATGGATTCACCGCCGACAACAAAAAATTTAGGAAACCACATTGCGAGGACAACAATTACCCCTCAGCACCAGCGAACAACGCTGTACGGAGCACCAGAAGGTCTATGCCAGCTATGGCGCACATGCTGGTAATTACACATCAGGGAATATTCAACATGAACAGCAGAAATGTTACTGAGCTCGTCCCGCACATGTGAGATCTCTGCTATACAACTGGGTGCGGAGTTTCTTTATGTTTGAATAGCGGCCTCAGAGCACGACCATATTTTCCCTGCACCACCGTCCCTACACACACTACCTCCTCTACCCCGCACACACTACACCACCTCACCTACCCCGCACACAGTACACTACCTACTCTACCCCGCACACACTACACTACCTCCTCTACCCCGCACACACTACACTACCTCCTCTACCCCGCACACACTACACTACCTCCTCTACCCCGCACACACTACACTACCTCCTCTACCTTACACACACTACACCAACTCCTCTACCTTACACACACTACACCACCTCCTCTACCCTACACACACTACACCACCTCCTCTACCCTGCACACACTACACTACCTCCTCTACCCCGCACACACTACACCACCTCCTCTACCCCGCACACACTACACCACCTCCTCTACCCCGCACACACTACACTACCTCCTCTACCTTACACACACTACACTACCTCCTCTACCCCGCACACACTACACTACCTCCTCTACCCTGCACACACTACCTCCTCTACCCTGCACACACTACACTACCTCCTCTACCCCGCACACACTACACTACCTCCGCTACCCTGCACACACTACACTACCTCCTCTACCCTACACTACCTCCTCTACCCTGCACACACTACACTACCTCCTCTACCCCGCACACACTACACTACCTCCTCTACCCTACACTACCTCCTCTACCCTGCACACACTACACTACCTCCTCTACCTTACACCACCTCCTCTACCCTGCTCACACTACACCACCTCCTCTACCCTACACACACTACACCACCTCCTCTACCCTACACACACTACACCACCTCCTCTACCCTACACCACCTCCTCTACCCTACACACACTACACCACCTCCTCTACCCTACACACACTACACTACCTCCTCTACCCTGCACACACTACACTACCTCCTCTACCCTACACTACCTCCTCTACCCTGCACACACTACACTACCTCCTCTACCTCCTCTACCCTGCACACACTACACTACCTCCTCTACCTTACACCACCTCCTCTACCCTGCACACACTACACCACCTCCTCTACCCTACACACACTACACTACCTCCTCTACCCCGCACACACTACACTATCTCCTCTACCCTGCACACACTACACCACCTCCTCTACCCTACACCACCTCCTCTACCCTGCACACACTACACTACCTCCTCTACCCTACACACACTACACCACCTCCGCTACCCTACACACACTACACCACCTCCTCTACCTTACACACACTACACCACCTCCTCTACCTTACACACACTACACCACCTCCTCTACCCTACACACACTAGACCACCTCCTCTACCCTACACACACTACACTACCTCCTCTACCCTACACTACCTCCTCTACCCTGCACACACTACACTACCTCCTCTACCCCGCACACACTACCTCCTCTACCCTACACACACTACACCACCTCCTCTACCCTGCACACACTACACTACCTCCTCTACCTAACACCACCTCCTCTACCCTGCACACACTACACCACCTCCTCTACCCTACACACACTACACTACCTCCTCTACCCTACACACACTACACCACCTCCTCTGCCCCGCACACACTACACTACCTCCTCTACCCTGCACACACTACACTATCTCCTCTACCCTGCACACACTACACTACCTCCTCTACCCTACACCACCTCGTCTACCCTGCACACACTACACTACCTCCTCTACCCTACACACACTACACCACCTCCTCTACCTTACACACACTACACTACCCTACACCACCTCCTCTACCCTACACTACCTCCTCTACCCTACACTACCTCCTCTACCCTGCACACACTACACCACCTCCTCTACCCCGCACACACTACACTACCTCCTCTACCTTACACACACTACACTACCTCCTCTACCCCGCACACACTACACTACCTCCTCTACCCTGCACACACTACCTCCTCTACCCTGCACACACTACACTACCTCCTCTACCCCGCACACACTACACTACCTCCGCTACCCTGCACACACTACACTACCTCCTCTACCCTACACTACCTCCTCTACCCTGCACACACTACACTACCTCCTCTACCCCGCACACACTACACTACCTCCTCTACCCTACACTACCTCCTCTACCCTGCACACACTACACTACCTCCTCTACCTTACACCACCTCCTCTACCCTGCTCACACTACACCACCTCCTCTACCCTACACACACTACACCACCTCCTCTACCCTACACACACTACACCACCTCCTCTACCCTACACACACTACACCACCTCCTCTACCCTACACCACCTCCTCTACCCTACACACACTACACCACCTCCTCTACCCTACACACACTACACTACCTCCTCTACCCTGCACACACTACACTACCTCCTCTACCCTACACTACCTCCTCTACCCTGCACACACTACACTACCTCCTCTACCCTGCACACACTACACTACCTCCTCTACCTTACACCACCTCCTCTACCCTGCACACACTACACCACCTCCTCTACCCTACACACACTACACTACCTCCTCTACCCCGCACACACTACACTATCTCCTCTACCCTGCACACACTACACCACCTCCTCTACCCTACACCACCTCCTCTACCCTGCACACACTACACTACCTCCTCTACCCTACACACACTACACCACCTCCGCTACCCTACACACACTACACCACCTCCTCTACCTTACACACACTACACCACCTCCTCTACCCTACACACACTAGACCACCTCCTCTACCCTACACACACTACACTACCTCCTCTACCCTACACTACCTCCTCTACCCTGCACACACTACACTACCTCCTCTACCCTACACTACCTCCTCTACCCTGCACACACTACACTACCTCCTCTACCCTGCACACACTACACTACCTCCTCTACCTTACACCACCTCCTCTACCCTGCACACACTACACCACCTCCTCTACCCCGCACACACTACACTACCTCCTCTACCCTGCACACACTACACTACCTCCTCTACCTTACACCACCTCCTCTACCCTACACACACTACACCACCTCCTCTACCCCGCACACACTACACTACCTCCTCTACCCTGCACACACTACACTATCTCCTCTACCCTGCACACATTACACTACCTCCTCTACCCTACACCACCTCCTCTACCCTGCACACACTACACTACCTCCTCTACCCTACACACACTACACCACCTCCTCTACCCTACACACACTACACCACCTCCTCTACCTTACACACACTACACCACCTCCTCTACCCTACACCACCTCCTCTACCCTACACACACTACACCACCTTCTCTACCCTACACACACTACACCACCTCCTCTACCCTACACTACCTCCTCTACCCTGCACACACTACACTACCTCCTCTACCCTACACTACCTCCTCTACCCTGCACACACTACACTACCTCCTCTACCCCGCACACACTACCTCCTCTACCCTACACACACTACACCACCTCCTCTACCCTGCACACACTACACTACCTCCTCTACCTAACACCACCTCCTCTACCCTGCACACACTACACCACCTCCTCTACCCTACACACACTACACTACCTCCTCTACCCTACACACACTACACCACCTCCTCTGCCCCGCACACACTACACTACCTCCTCTACCCTGCACACACTACACTATCTCCTCTACCCTGCACACACTACACTACCTCCTCTACCCTACACCACCTCGTCTACCCTGCACACACTACACTACCTCCTCTACCCTACACACACTACACCACCTCCTCTACCTTACACACACTACACTACCCTACACCACCTCCTCTACCCTACACTACCTCCTCTACCCTACACTACCTCCTCTACCCTGCACACACTACACCACCTCCCCTACCCCGCACACACTACACTACCTCCGCTACCCTGCAACCCCTCCACGCACAAACGACATACCCCGCCCCCCCGATATGGAAGGCCTGTACTGTATGCAGGACCTGTTTGGTGCACCTGCCATAATACAGCAGAATTAGGTTAGCACCTCCTATACTCCTCCTGAGAGAGGGGTCTCCATAAAACCCCAGCGGTCAGTGAAGGACTGAGGTGTGCATCAGTAGGGGGCTGTGTAACCCCCTCCCAGATGCAGAAAGCGGCTAGGGTCCTCCCAGTCCCTGGGGAATACAGTGTTCTGGAAGGGGGTGGGGTTTGCGTTCCCCAGTGCATGTTATTTGGTGAATCTACCGGTGACATCACAAAGGCAGGGAAATTATGGGGCAGTCTCAGGGATCGGTACAGCAAGACGTTATCACACCCCAAGCAGGTCACTATCACACAGAGCGGCGACTGGTGTCATCTCATTCTGTATGTATGACAATGTTATTATGTATTACACTGACCACAATCTGATCTTCAGATGCTGGAGAGACACTGCTGTCATCAAAATAATACCACTGCTCTGTGTCCTGGTTCTTTGCATAAGCTGTATCTGTGGGGACAAGACACAAACACATGGACATCACGCCCAGATCCACCCCAAGGCGCACACGACCACTGTACACACGTGTTGCTTACAATGTCCGCCTCCCATTCCTCCATAGTGATTTGAAACCGCAACAAGGTCGTAGACGTAGGGATCTGCCGTCGGGTCACAGACAAACTCCGACATATTGAGGTTTCTAGAGACGAGAGAGACCGACCATTATAGGAACAATATTATAGCACATTGTATTTATGGCGTACATGGGTGTGGATATATACATACACGGGGGAATATCTGCACAATGGCGCCGTGTCAGCACACGGGACAGAGCCCGTCAGGCAATGTGCAGCAGAGTCAGCACAAGGGACAGAGCCCGTCAGACAATGTGCAGCAGAGTCAGCACAAGGGACAGAGCCCGTCAGACAATGTGCAGCAGAGTCAGCACAAGGGACAGAGCCCGCCAGACAATGTGCAGCAGAGTCAGCACAAGGGACAGAGCCCGCCAGGCAATGTGCAGCAGAGTCAGCACAAGGGACAGAGCCCGTCAGGCAATGTGCAGCAGTCAGCACAAGGGGCAGAGTCCTTCAGACAATGTGCAGCAAAGTCAGCACAAGGGACAGAGCCCGTCAGGCAATGTGCAGCAGAGTCAGCACAAGGGGCAGAGTCCGTCAGACAATGTGCAGCAGAGTCAGCACAAGGGACAGAGCCCGTCAGACAATGTGCAGCAGAGTCAGCACAAGGGACAGAGCCCGTCAGACAATGTGCAGCAGAGTCAGCACAAGGGACAGAGCCCATCAGACAATGTGCAGCAGAGTCAGCACAAGGGACAGAGCCCGTCAGACAATGTGCAGCAGAGTCAGCACAAGGGACAGAGCCCGTCAGACAATGTGCAGCAGAGTCAGCACAGGGGACAGAGCCCGTCAGGCAATGTGCAGCAGAGTCAGCACAAGGGACAGAGCCCGTCAGACAATGTGCAGCAGAGTCAGCACAAGGGAAAGAGCCCGTCAGGCAATGTGCAGCAGAGTCAGCACAAGGGACAGAGCCCGTCAATGTGCAGCAGAGTCAGCACAAGGGACAGAGCCCGTCAGACTATGTGCAGCAGAGTCAGCACAAGGGACAGAGCCCGTCAGGCAATGTGCAGCAGAGTCAGCACAAGGGGCAGAGCCCGTCAGGCAATGTGCAGCAGAGTCAGCACAAGGGACAGAGCCCGTCAGGCAATGTGCAGCAGAGTCAGCACAAGGGGCAGAGTCCTTCAGACAATGTGCAGCAGAGTCAGCACAAGGGACAGAGCCCGCCAGGCAATGTGCAGCAGAGTCAGCACAAGGGACAGAGCCCGTCAGGCAATGTGCAGCAGAGTCAGCACAAGGGGCAGAGTCCTTCAGACAATGTGCAGCAGAGTCAGCACAAGGGACAGAGCCCGTCAGGCAATGTGCAGCAGAGTCAGCACAAGGGGCAGAGTCCTTCAGACAATGTGCAGCAGAGTCAGCACAAGGGACAGAGCCCGTCAGGCAATGTGCAGCAGAGTCAGCACAAGGGGCAGAGTCCTTCAGACAATGTGCAGCAGAGTCAGCACAAGGGACAGAGCCCGTCAGACTATGTGCAGCAGAGTCAGCACAAGGGACAGAGCCCGTCAGACAATGTGCAGCAGAGTCAGCACAAGGGACAGAGCCCGTCAGACAATGTGCAGCAGAGTCAGCACAAGGGACAGAGCCCGCCAGGCAATGTGCAGCAGAGTCAGCAGTCAGGAACGGGTCACAAATCCAGCATAGGTTACACACACTGTAGCAGGGAAGCTGCTAATACCCCATAGAACTCTCCAGCATGTGAGACTGTGCCAACAGGTCACCACTTCTTCCTGGTCATACGGAGATATATGTCCGCGACAAGGAACCTGCCCGAACACCCCAGAAGGCAAACTTGGGGAGCAGAGTGGTTTACTGAGGCTGGGTGCTACAGATATTACATTATACTGTGTAACAACAATTTACCGAATAGGAAACTCTACCACCGCGTCCAGCTTGTCCCTCCAGTAGCGATTGTACGAGAAGCGTTTCAGATGCACCACAAGGACTTTTGGCAAAGACCACAGGTCAAATTTCTTGGTGGCCCTCTGATGCTTCCGGCAGTTTGGACAATACCTGTCACAGAGGCAGAGACGTCAGACACACCTGCACATACAGGCAGAGAACGGCAGCTGTCACAGCGACACAAGGGCCGACTCACCAGGGGTCGTGTTCACCGAGAACTTCCGTCTTTGTGAAGAGCTGTATGCAGTCTCTAAGTGCTACCGTCATTTTCTTCTTCTGAGCGTGCGTCATAGATTCGTGCTTATCAAAGGCCTACACAGGGAAGACTACATTACTACAGGGACACGCACTCACAGAACACCACGTCACACGGAGTGGTCAACACGGCAGTCGCCAATCGGTGCCATTATGGAGGTACATTTGGATCACACAGCTGAGGGAGGGCCCAGTATCCCTGCTGTTCTGTGGTATATAATCTCCATACACTACTGGTGCAATGAGCCTGGACACAATCTGCTGACAATCCGGCCAGGAATGAAGTGTAAGAACGTTACACAACACAGAACCTATTACTGGACCATGGGACCCCTAATTTCCCTGGAAACAGCAGATTTGCTGGGGATCGGCCGGAGTCCCGAATACTCTTAGGGCCTGATTCAGAGCCGCTCGTAAGCGGCCGCTCGTTCGCTCCGAGCGATGTTCGCACATCTGCACATGCGTATGGGTCGTAATGCGCATGCGCCAACCAGTCATTGCGGTCGGAAATCAAGCGCTCGCAAAATAGCGAATGCCTGCTAATTTGAGTGACAGGATGAGACGTTTGTGGGTGGTAACAGGGGAAGGTGCTTGAAAACGGGGAGTGGTGATTCGAACGCAGGTGTGCATAATTAACAAAGCAGCGTCATCGACCACGTCACTTGGTTGTTTCTTAGCCTGAACTGTTCGCATGATTGCGGTAAGAAAATCCAACAACAAGCACTGCGAGCAGTTCAGACGCCTTTCGATGTACTCGATTAATCAAATAAATAGCGGAGATGACATAGGATGCGAGCAGCCAGGGGGCGTCTTTACAAAATAGCGAGCGCATGTTTCGTTCGCTCGCTCAGACATAGAGGCGTCAACAGACCGCAAAGAGCGAGCGCTCAATTTAAATAGAAGGCCCCTTTATCTGAACGAACGAGCGCAAATAGCGTCCGGCTCTGAATCAGGCCCTTAGTTCATAACCAATAACTTCCTAATAAAGGACTAGGGGATAAACACTCAGCTATGAGATTAAAACATTTATTTTAGAATATTTGTTAATGCAAGTCCCCCACCCCTAATACATCAGGGACCTTTACCTCTGCCTCTTGGTCATCGTAATACAGTTTCTTGGTTTCCGAGTCCCAGTCAATTGCAACAGTAGAATAAGCTGGGAAAGAAGAGGCCACAGTTAATATGAGAAATAGCAGATTCAACAATCAGGCTCTGCACTTCCACTGCCAGCAGGGGGGGCAACAGAGCCGCAGGAAAGATACTTGTAGGGGTGTATAATGTTACACGTCAGCCTCTCTGAACAACCTGTATCTTACACGCAGCAGACACCAAATCTCATCCATCATATAATGGAGAAGTCTCTGTATTAAATCTCTCACTTCCACATGAAGACTATAGAGAGAGATACTAGGGCGGTGGGCCCTCCCTTTCTGCAGTCTTGGGGTGGGCCCTCCCTTTCTGCAGTCTTGGGGTGGGCGGTGGGCCCTCCCTTTCTGCAGTCTTGGGGTGGGCGGTGGGCCCTCCCTTTCTGCAGTCTTGGGGTGGGCGGTGGGCCCTCCCTTTCTGCAGTCTTGGGGTGGGCCCTCCCTTTCTGCAGTCTTGGGGTGGGCGGTGGGCCCTCCCTTTCTGCAGTCTTGGGGTGGGCGGTGGGCCCTCCCTTTCTGCAGTCTTGGGGTGGGCGGTGGGCCCTCCCTTTCTGCAGTCTTGGGGTGGGCGGTGGGCCCTCCCTTTCTGCAGTCTTGGGGTGGGCGGTGGGCCCTCCCTTTCTGCAGTCTTGGGGTGGGCGGTGGGCCCTCCCTTTCTGCAGTCTTGGGGTGGGCGGTGGGCCCTCCCTTTCTGCAGTCTTGGGGTGGGCGGTGGGCCCTCCCTTTCTGCAGTCTTGGGGTGGGCGGTGGGCCTTCCCTTTCTGCAGTCTTGGGGTGGGCCCTCCCTTTCTGCAGTCTTGGGATGGGCGGTGGGCCCTTCCTTTCTGCAGTCTTGGGATGGGCGGTGGGACCTTCCTTTCTGCAGTCTTGGGGTGGGCGGTGGGCCCTCCCTTTCTGCAGTCTTGGGGCGGTGGGCCCTCCCTTTCTGCAGTCTTTATGCCATCAGTAGAGAAAACGAACCTCACTCTTTCCATTAGCATTACTTTTGACAATTGAAACTTACAGGCGAGTTTTAAGAAGGAGCCCTCAGCAGGCATGGAGCCCACATCCGACATGGCGTAAGGGTTCACCAAGCTGAAGGAGAACAGCCTCTTGTGGCAGTCCGGGGCTTTCTTTGGCATTTTATTACAGGGGCTGCAGCCGCCCTCTGAGCTGTCGTACTCGGCACTATCGTCTGACTGGCCATTCGACTCCTCAGGGGATTCTTCTCTCTCTTCGCCCTCTTGATGGTCCATTTCCTCATCTTGAAAATGAAAAACACGTAAGAGAAGTATCTTATAATAGGAGACCCAGGTAAGGATTTGTCAAAATTAAAATCTGGATAAAGAAACCACCGTAGGGCAAATGTTGGTGCGATTTATAAGGAGCATTACAGGAGACTGAGAGCAGAAGGCTGGACACAACCTACCATCATATATTCCATTGGAACCATTGCAGGTACTGCTCTCACCAGTAGCGCAGGTGTACTCGTCTGGTAACGGAGACTTGATATAGCGCCTGGAGGAAAGAGACAAAATAATGAATCGCCAATTCCATAGGCTCCTCAGCAACTAAAAAGGCGACAGATAAGTAACCGAAATGCGTTGGTTGAAAGGAGGGACATTAAAACGGGGCTCATCTGCTGCGGGTCTGGAGGACGAGGCCGTAGAGCTACCTTGCACTGTTACATAAGGTTAGATCTTTATTTTAAATATGTGTTTATTTACAGAAAGGTTTTTTTTCAAAATGTACACATCACACATATAGAAGAGAAGAAGAAAGGAAGCACAGCACATATATCATTATGGAATCACATCATATAGAAATAAAGACTAGAACAACATTAAACAGCGATACTGTCAAAATACATTGTAAGGTAATGAGACCCAACATTGCACAATCCCTCAGCTAGTACTGGGACCAACAGGCATCTGAACACAGATAATACAAGTCTATCAGGATAGAATACAAGCAAGGACAGGAAGAATGTATATGGGAAAAGGTGCAAACCCCTTATGGCCCCCAGTCGTGAAAACCAGAGAATTACAAGGCGAGGGCCCGAAGGCGCCATTCTAACAAACGCCACTCAAACTGGGTCTAAAATAAATACAAATAAGCTAAAAGTATAAAGGGGATCGCACCAAAATAACACCAGAAACAAGGAAAAACTTAGAGAAAGGACTAACCATCCCTCCCCTAGCGGAAAATCAATATTGAAGTACATGGCAAAGAGAAACCTAAATCATAATCTAAAACAGTACAAGTGCTGTGTAAACAGAAAAATAAACCATAAATACAAGAATAGAGGCAAAAAACCCCAACTAAAGGAAGCCCCACCCCCCGTCCTGTATACCTATACCCAACTGCGGCATACCTCAAAATCCCAAACTGCCAACCACACTCCGCTACCTAGGCAAACCCTCCCCCACCCCCTCCTCACCCCCCTTCCTTTGAAACAAAAAAATAAAATAAAAGAGAGAAGACAAAAAACACATACACACCGGAGCAAACGACCCGCAGAGCTACAGCTCCAGTAATAAGGAGAATAGTGCGGACAGGAGCGTACACCTGCAGCGCAATAAGATAGGGGACCCTCCGACCAAACAGGAGCCCAATCAAAAACATACCGGATATATAACAAAAACAGCAACACACAGAGAGATGGTCAGATCTTTCCCATCTGACAGGAGACCATGTGTTCTTATAGGGATTCCAAGTCTGGATCCATTTACACGTTTATATTTTATCTGTGGTTTTATATTCATATTCTGTAAGTGTGAGGGGATCAGAGTAAGGCGCTAGGCGTGAGGGGATCAGAGTAAGGCGTGAGGGGATCAGAGTAAGGTGCTAGGCGTGAGGGGATCAGGGTAAGGCGCTAGGCGTGAGGGGATCAGGGTAAGGCGCTAGGCGTGAGGGGATCAGAGTAAGGCGCTAGGCGTGAGGGGATCAGAGTAAGGCGCTAGGCGTGAGGGGATCAGGGTAAGGCGCTAGGCGTGAGGGGATCAGGGTAAGGCGCTAGGCGTGAGGGGATCAGAGTAAGGCGCTAGGCGTGAGGGGATCAGAGTAAGGCGCTAGGCGTGAGGGGATCAGAGTAAGGCGCTAGGCGTGAGGGGATCAGAGTAAGGCGCTAGGCGTGAGGGGATCAGAGTAAGGCGCTAGGCGTGAGGGGATCAGAGAAAGGCGTTAGGCGTGAGGGGATCAGAGAAAGGCGTTAGGCGTGAGGGGATCAGAGAAAGGCGTTAGGCGTGAGGGGATCAGAGAAAGGCGTTAGGCGTGAGGGGATCAGAGAAATGCGTTAGGCGTGAGGGGATCAGAGTAAGGCGCTAGGCGTGAGGGGATAACAGTAATGCACAGTAATGGCGATTTCAGCAATCTTCATGCCAGGCGTAAACAATTGGGAGGCAGATTACCTCAGCCGACAGGACGTGCACCCAGGGGAATGGGCGTTCCATCCTCAGGTGTTTCAACAACTTGTCCACCGGTGAGGTCTTCCACAAGTCGACCTCAAAGCGTCCAGACAAAAACAAGAGATATGGTAAGAACTTACCTTTGTTATCTCTGTTTCTACGAAGTCCTTATGGTCCACAGGGATACCTTGGGGTATAGGCATGGGCTTGTCCATGGGCAGCACACTATTAAAGCTGTCATCCCAGGATGCACCGGGTCCCCTCCTATACCCCGCCCCCAGGCCAAGGCACCTCAGTTCTAGTAGCAAGCCATAGGCTTGGCCATGCTGGAGCCACCAGCAGGATCGTACCCCCTTCTTGCCTGAACTTTCGAAGCACTCGAGGAAGAAGGGAGAATGGAGAAAACAGGTATGCAAACTGGAAGGTCCACCGTACCGACAGAGCATCTACCAGGAGAGCCTCTGCGTCACTTGTTCGGGACCCATACATTAGCAGCTTGCGGTTGTGTTTGGAGGCCATGCAGTCTATTTCTGGAAGGCCCCACTTGTCCACTAGGATCTGAAATACCTCCTGGTGAAGGGACAATTCCACTGGATGCACATCGTGCCGCTGAGGAAGTCCACGTCCCAATTGAGGACTTCCTGGGATGAACACTGCCGAGATGGCTGGGAGATTGCCTTCTGCCCAAGTCAGAATGCGGGATATCTCGTCGATGGCGAAACTCCGAAGTAGGGCCGCCTGACTTCGAGTTCCTCCTTGACTGTTGCTGAAAGCCACTGTGGTGGCGTTGTCTGACTGAATTAGCATGGGCTTTCCGCGCAGAATGACTCTTGATTGTGGTAGCTCTCTGAACACCGTCTGAAGTTCCAATATATTGATCGGGAAGGCAGACTCCACTGACTTCCACCATCCCTGAAAGATGTGTGGACCTGTCACAGCGCTCCAGCCTCGAAGACAGACATCCGTCGTGAGGAGGACCCACTCCGGGATCCCAAAAACGGACGTCCCCTATAGAGAGGAGAAGTCTGTAACCACCAAGTTAGAGACGGTCGCACCTCCGGAGAAAGCACCATCATCTGTCTTTATCGGATGGGGTAATCCATCCCACCTGGAGAGAATCAACCTCTGCGGAGGTCTGGAATGAAACTAGTAATACACCACCATGTCGACCGTCGACACCATGGACCCCAGTAATCGGATCACTGAGTGAATGGACACTCGGCGACCCTGGAGACAAGTGCGTATCCTTGTCTGTAACACAGAGATCTTCTCTACCGTCAAGAAGATCCTCTGCTGTTAAGAGTCCAACAGTGCACCCAGAAGGGTCATCCTCTAGGATGGAGTTAGGGAGGACTTCTTCCAATTTATCAGCCAGCCGTGGGTCTGCAACACTGAAAATGTCAGTTGCAGATGGTTGCAGAGTACTTCTGGAGACCCTGCTAACAGTAGAAGGTTGTTCGGGTAGGGAAGCAGGCGAACCCCCTGTAGCTGCAGGTGGGCCGCCATGACCACCAATTACCTTGGTAAACATCCGCGGTGCTGTAGAGAGGCCAAACGACAGAGCTTGAAACTTTTAATGGTGGTCTAGTACAGAAAATCTGAGGAAACGTTGATGAGCCTTGGCAATAGGGCTATGCAGATAGGCATTGTGACCGGATGCCTTTCGCCTAGGCCGTCCCTGGTCACGGGTTAGCGCTTTTGGACTCCCACTCTCCGTCAGTGACTGCCTGTCACTGACTCCGCCCACTGCGCCGTGGGCATGTAACGATGCTGCCACCACCAAACTCTACCATCGGCGTTTGGAACCGCTTATTAGGTACACTCAGGCTCCTGCCTCGGAACCTGGAACCGCTTCTGCTGCGTATGCGTTTGATTAACTGCGGACACACCCCCTGTTTGGTTTCCCACAAGATCCCTCGCAATGGACCAGGTCTGCACGGTAGCTGGCAGAGGGCTTGAACTTGGAGACACGGAGCTCTTACCCAGAACAGCAGGAGAACGGAATAGCGTTTTTGCGCAAGTCTGTTGGTCGCAAGATTGAGGCAATTGAAGTAAAAGGCAAATGGTGTTTATTTGCTCAATGTCTTAAAGAAGACCCTCCCTTCCGTCTGAAGGGGAATATCACATAGAAATCAAACAGCAATTCTCCACAAAGGATTTCCAAAGATGTACCACATACAGGAACCTTATCAGCAGGTCTCCTCATAGAAGTTACAGGGTTGTACACACACAGGGCTCACAGTCCCTCTTTTTATGCCATTCTTACACACAACATCACAGGGGGGCAAATCCACCCTGTGCTCCTTCCAGCCAATCATTCTAGCTCAGAAAACATAAATGAACAACATATTACATTTCAAAGGAGTCTCTCAATATCCTCCTTCCTAATCCACCACACAAACTGATTTATCATACATTATACTGTCTCCTATAATGTTGGTATAACATTTCCCAGGAAATAGTAAATGACATTCATCCTTATCACTTTGGCATTTCCAACCCTAACACATTCAGCTTTTAGAAGTGGCATCCAAAAGGATCTCCTTAAAAACAAATTGTCTTTTCAAAAGTAAGTTCTGTACATGAAGTGTTTGGCTATATGACACCATCACACAGAGACCTTCCAGCCAGAGGTCACTGGGATGCACTACATAGAAAGCTTAGTTACACAATGGCTCTGGCCACTATCATAGGTCAGGATGATAACATATCACTTCCTATGTCAGGAGGTGAGAAGGTCTCATAACCATTTCACTTATAGCTACAGCCTTCTAACACAGCTTATACATTCCTTCTAAGTGCATTTTCTCTACAAAATATACATTTACCATATAGTGCATAGCCTATTAAATATACGTTGCTTCATGCACTAATGCATTGCAGCAATACATATATACTTTGATACAGTTTATTATAAACCATGTGCAGTGTGCACTGTCCTTTTAAAAATGACGGCACAGCACGGGGGTTAACCCTTTCAGTGCTGTGGCAGCCATTAACCCCGTGTGGCCTGCCTCCGACCACAGGCATCCTGAATATCCAGAGACACCATAAAATCCCCAAGTTCCATAGCTAATATAATGGAACGCAGAGTCTCTCTCCGGAACCGGGGGACCCTTAGAAACTTGTTCAGGGACTTGAGAATAGGGTGGTAGGAACCGTTCGGTTTTTGAACCAGATAGAGGTTGGAGTAGTAACCTGTTCCCCTTAGGGGTAACGGGACTGGCACTATGACCCCCATGTGGAGCATAGAGTGCACCACTTCCTGAATTGCCCGAGCCTTCTCTGGATCTGAAGGAAGGCCAGCAGTGAAGACTGATGAGGAGGCCTGTTGCAGAAGGAGAAGGCATACCTCTATACCTCTAAGAGACCCATTCCCTTACCCAAGTGTCTGCGGTGATCTAGCACCAGCACTGGGCGTAAACTTAAGGCACTCTTCCGCCTTACGGTCCATTGCATCAGTCATAGAGGACATGGACGGCATAGGTAATGTCGCACACCTCGCTAAGCGCGTCACATGAGAATCCACCTGAGGAGGCGACTCCCATTTAGTGAAATAATTCTCCGCAAAGGGGTATGCATAGGCCAGACTGACCACTAGCTGACCAGATAGGGGGAAAAACAGCAGTAGCCCCCTTAACCTCCTTAAAATACTCATATGTAGGCGCAGTTGCTGGCAGGCCGTCATCCGTAATTACCCATGGCCATACAGACTGCCCGTATAAGGCCTGGAATATATATCTTGGACTTCACCCCCACCACTGATTGTGGGGTGTCAGAGACATCTTCAAATTCACCCTCATCGGATGACATGTCATCCTCCCCATACTGTGTAGTTGGGGGGGGGATAAAACGACACAACAAAGGTCTCATAGAAGGTCTAAGCAGCGTTTCTTGAAACCAATCCGTTAGGGTCTGGGACTGTGGCGGACAGAAGGTTCACCCAGACAGGCTCCGTTTGGGAAAGAGTCTGTTGAGGGGGACATTGTGCTACCACCATCTGTCCTGGGACCCCTAATATGGGGGACAGGACTGCCGCCCCTCAAGCCCAAGGAGGCTCCTGTGAACGTGCATAAACCATCCTGAAGCACACTCCCCCTCCTCCACACCCGCTTTACACCTGGAGCAGGAAGACAGGAGAGGGGCATCTGACTAGACACATTGGTATGTGACCCACCGCACAGTAAGAAATACTTCATACTGTGAGGTAAATTCCCAACCCGACAGCACCGTCACCGGGTGGGCTGAGAGAAAAGGGGATATAGGGATAGTAAAATGGCTGACAGTAGAACAGGCAGACAGCGCTAGCATAAAGTCACACACCATGCAGCGATGGCGCTATCATCAACTACACAGACCAACAGTCTGCTAGGAATAGCGCTACATACACTGACCTTACTTGGAGAGGTATGTAAGGGGGACCCAGGCTATGCACCCTGAACCAGCGTGTAATGCTCAACTAAAATGGCCGCCGGAGAGGACAGAGGAGACGACCCCAGGAGGAGGATCGCTGCCTCAGCCCGCCAGGCCCTGAGAGAAGCGGTGGAGAGGTCTCCTGTGCGCTGCAGGGAAGGCGCTCTCCCTCGGCAGGTAATTAACCCCCTGGGATGCTGGAGCATGTTCAGCAACACTCCAGCCCTGCATCCCTGGTGGTCTAGTGCGAGCGCAGGCTCAGTGCCTGGCTCCAATATACTGCCATCCCCAGGGAGCCCCCAGCCCTGGGGACACGGACTGTGTATCAGCGGGCGCCTTCCGCAGACGCCCGCTGCTTACCTTATGCTGACCCCCGTAGGTCCGGCCACAGTTCAAGGTCCCCGGGGGTTCCGCTTAGCTGGGCCAGTTTGGGGGTGTCCTGCGCTCTGGATTTGAACCCTAGTGTGTTAGGGACCTACCCTACAGAGGTTACCTGGATATGGTGGGTAGGCCCATAACCTTGGCCATGATTATGCTAAAAACCTCATTGATTGTAAAATGTTATTGCATTTATATATAATCAGTAATTTGGAGTTGTGCACCTGAGATCTGTCTGTTTCTGTGCCTGCAATTACATAGGACCTATATACTCTTCTACAGGGGGTTGTCTGTTTACAGCCTCCCTTTGTTCCACCTACAGCTCCATGGGATCTGGGTCTAGTCCTTTCCCATTTACAGTCTTCTCGGTTCGAACCTTGTCCTGGTTCTTCCTCAAGCTTCACCGGCTTCAAGACCCTTAGATGTTATTCGAGCTCTTCGGATCTATGAGGAAAGGACTGCAGCTATACGTAAGACGGATGCTCTGTTTGTCTTGTATGACGCTGTCCGTCCTGGTTGGCCAGCCCGTAAACAGACGCTTGCACGTTGGATTCGTCTGACCATCAGTCAGACATATGTAGCCTCCTCAAGTGAGCCTCCGGCCTCTATTACAGCGCACTCCACTCGCTCAGTGGGTATGTGTGTGTGTGGTGTATGTGTGGGGTGTGTGAGTGGGGTGTATGTGTATGTGTGGTGTATGTGTATGTGTGGTGTAATGTGTATGTGTGGTGTAATGTGTATGTGTGGTGTATGTGTGGTGTGGTGTATGTGTGGTGTATGTGTGGTGTGGTGTATGTGTGGTGTATGTGGTGTATGTGTGGTGTATGTCTATGTGTGGTGTATGTCTATGTGTGGTGTATGTCTATGTGTGGTGTATGTCTATGTGCGGTGTATGTCTATGTGTATGTGTGGTGTATGTGTGGTGTATGTCTATGTGTGGTGTATGTGTGGTGTATGTGTGTGTGGGGTGTATGTGTGTGTGGGGTGTATGTGTGTGTGGGGTGTATGTGTGGTGTATGTCTATGTGTGGTGTATGTCTATGTGTGGTGTATGTCTATGTGTGGTGTATGTCTATGTGTGGTGTATGTCTATGTGTGGTGTATGTCTATGTGTGGTGTATGTCTATGTGTGGTGTATGTCTATGTGTGGTGTATGTCTATGTGTGGTGTATGTCTATGTGTGGTGTATGTCTATGTGTGGTGTATGTCTATGTGTGGTGTATGTGTGGGATGTGTATGTATATGTGTGTGATGTGTGTGTACAGAAAGACCCTGGACCTAGAGCTGTATCTGACATATACACCTGATGACAGAAGGGACGGATGATACTAAGGGCGAGGGTGACAATAGAGGGTGACAATAGAGGGTGACATATGTTTGTATCAGCTGAACGGTGTGAAATGAATTGATGGCGTACTGATACAACGTGTGACGGTAACATACAGCACCGTACATTAGTACAGCCGCGCCCAGTGTAGTTACATTATCTGTATGACTCAGCACAACTTAGGCCAATATCTCCCCCGGCCATGTGCTGCAGGACAAGCCGCCTATTTACCAGTACTACGAGGCAACGCTCACATTTACACAGTGCCCTGGAAAGGAATTCACCCTACTCCCCCCCCTCATTTCCTACAAATTACAGAACATTATTACAGAATGTGAATTATTACAGGTGAGTTACATTGGGCAGGACAGAGGCCCATAAAACAGAAATAATATAATTAAGCAAAATAAAAAATCATTTAGTAACTTTTACCTCTCTTGGTTGATACTTAGTTACCCCCCTTCGGGCAGCCGGAGTCTTTGGGAAACATCTCCATCAACGTCCAGCCCTGCGATGGCGCTATTGCTGCCTATTCCTTATTGTGAGAGCTCCAGCTGGGCCCGGTTACTTGGAACTAAGGTCAGAGCCACTCAATGACATCGGTATCCTGTACTCACCTGTCCCTACCCATGGTAACACCGGCCTCCCGTCCCTATACATGGTAACACCGGCCTCCCGTCCCTATACATGGTAACACCGGCCTCCCGTCCCTACCCATGGTAACACCGGCCTCCCGTCCCTATACATGGTAACACCGGCCTCCCGTCCCTATACATGGTAACACCGGCCTCCCGTCCCTATACATGGTAACACCGGCCTCCCGTCCCTATACATGGTAACACCGGCCTCCCGTCCCTATACATGGTAACACCGGCCTCCCGTCCCTATACATGGTAACACCAGCCTCCCGTCCCTATACATGGTAACACCAGCCTCCCGTCCCTATACATGGTAACACCAGCCTCCCGTCCCTATACACGGTAACACCAGCCTCCAGTCCCTATACACGGTAACACCGGCCTCCTCTCCCTATATATGGTAACACCGGCCTCCTGTCCCTATACACGGTAACACCGGCCTCCTGTCACTATACACAGTAACACCGGCCTCCTGTCACTATACATAACACACAGCAGTAAGAACGGTCAGTATGGA